>CM019754.1:44470829-44735047 GCA_009761765.1 Phenacoccus solenopsis | reverse complement strand
GAGTTTGGAGAAGAGGCGGTTTTCGTATATTTATGTTTCTGACATTAATAAATTAAGTAACTAATACTCAACTTTTTGGTGTAGATATATATTCTTTGCACTTCGTAGTGCAGCAAGCTATGGATGAAAATCACTCGAAATTTGGTCACAGAATATTTACAATTTTTTGAAAGTTTTTCATTTTGATAGTTTTTGTGATTTTTGAGTTGTGGTGAAATTTGATTTCTAAAATATCTCGACTGTACCGTCTCAAAAGATGAACATTTTAGAAAATATTGTTACTGTCTTGAAGCCACGAAAGAATGCTATGAAAATGACGTAATTTTTCAATCGAAAATATAGGTTATTGTGTTTGGAACACTCGATGAAATTATGGAAATCGATTCGATAAAATAATGTTCGTATAGTCTTGAGTACCAATAAAGTTCGAGAAGTTATTACTCTGTCTCAACCTTCCACACGACGGTGTCATTCCAAGGAAAACACGTTGATGCACAATTGAATACATTAGTTATACAATACTCGATAATTACAATCAATTATATGCATTCGATAATAAAGTTTACGAGACTTCTGAAGTGAGTTTTGTTCTTTGAGACATACGCCTAGCTATGTTTAATAATTTATTTCATTTACTTTCGCCGTAGTCGAGCACTTCATAGTGGGTAATTTCGAGAAATTTTAGAAAAATGTTTTTGCAGCGAGCAGGCAGAACAACCTGTGATTCATGTTCAAAACCTCCATTGATTTGCTGCATATAAGGCACTTGTGTAGTATTGCTGCAAGAATGTTGTAACATTTCAGATTAGTAGTATAGGCATTAATTTGTCGTATGAGCGGAGAATAAGCCTATTCCACCTCAGAATCTTAATTTTCCCCTTGATCTTAAATTGCCTTTTAGATCTCGATTTACTCTCATCATTTCACCCCCTCGCTTTCATATACTTATTGCGATCACGAATGGTAAATGTCGAAATAATATTTTTATTAATAATTTAACTTAATCAAGTATTAAATTTATTTAAATAAATTAAAACGTAAAAAATCTAATTTTTAAATTAAATATTCAAATTAAAAAAGGATAAGAAAAAAAGTTATAAAAAAAAAAATTACTAATCTTGAATTTAAACGTTCAAATTGATTTCTATTTAAATTAACTATTAAAGTTAAAGTATATAAAAATAGCTCATAAATTAAAAACAGAATCAAATCAACGTTTCTCTTTAGATATTTCTTCACAAATCTCTACCGTAAATACTTATTATTATTTAAAAATAAAATTACCCAGCAGTGGATCGATCCCAATGATTCCTTCCCGCACTATAGGTTTTTGTCGCCATAGGCTTTTTTCAATTCCGCCCCCCTTACCCTTATCCTCCTCCCAAGAAAAACCTTTGCATACTGCCGAAGTAAAACATATTTGAAAAAAATCATTGTAACAAATTTTTAAATCACAAACGAAAAAATAATAAAATTACATTCAATAAGCGTATCGTGGCCAGGACATCATAAATATTGGACAAGTGTTGTGGATTTTTTTTAGTTGAGTTTTTAATAAAAACGATAGCTATTACAGCCTACCTGATTTGGGAAGGGAAAGTCGGGGGAGGGTGGGGTCTTCAAATCTTTGCGTTTCAGACCATTTGTAGTCATCTGGCAAAGGTGCAACTTTTTGGTATATATATATTTTTCCCCCACGCGTAGCACCGGCGAGTATTCATAAAATTCGCTCAAAATTTGGTGAAGGACTTTTCTTGAAAATACACAAAAATAGTTTTTTTGTTTTTTCGATAAATTTCAAAATGGCGGATCACTTAAATTTTGAGGGGGGCTGGAGAAGGGGCAAATAGCTCAAATTTTTCGTTTTTGATTTCATATGAAAGAGTGAGTCACGGATACTAACATATCTAAATTTCAGCTTCTTGAGTGCATATTGAGAGGAGTTAGATCAAAAAATGGCTTTTTGAGGAAGTTTTGAGTCATGAAATTTCTTGAATCTTCCATATCTCCCCACCAAATCAAGTTAAAGAGGTCAAATTTTGTGTGTGAGGTTAGTTGGTGACCACAATATGACCTCTTGAATTTGGATCAAAATGGATTCAAAATGGCGGATTATCAAAATTTTGAGTAGAGCTTGAGGAGCCTCAAGTTGGTAAAAATGTAATTAATATGAATTCATATGGTTATTGGGATAAGTTGTATACTATATCCCGAATTCACTTCCATACATGATGTTGGAGGGGGAAGGCGGGGTTACCAACCTAAAATAGTGGTGGGGGTACAGGAGGGGTCGAAAATTTTTTATTGCTGTGTCATATGATAAAATGAGCCCAAGTGACAAACGTATTTTGATTTTAGCTTCCTCAGTGATTTTGGAGGGGAGTTAGAGCAAAAAACGGCTTTTGGAGGGGAAATTGCTGCAGGAAATTTCATGAATCTTCCATATCTCATCACCAAATCGGCCTAGAATGGTCAAACTTTGTGTGTAGGATTAGTTTGTGACCAGAATATAACCTCTTAAATTTGAGTCAAAATGGATCCAAAATGGCGGATTTACAAAATTTGAAGATAATTTGAGGACCCTCAAATAGTTATAATTTGAAAAATATGTGTTCGCATGATTATTTCATGGCAAGAAATACTACATTTGTGGCAAATTGAACTTCTTAAGTGTTTTTGGAAAGGATAGGGTAGGGGTTTTCAGACTTGGTATTGGGTGTGACCTGTAGTCATGAAAGATAAGCAAGGTTATTAGTAAATCAAAACAAGCTTCAATTAAAAACTCAGCTCCAGTAATGCGGCATGGCTGCTTACGTTTTTTTTTTTTCATTTTTTTCTTTTCTGGTTGAAATTTTTTTTTGAAATTAAGTAGTTTTTTTGCTGTTCCTAAACTTTGCCGCCGTAAGCCCGAGCCTACGGTGCCTAATGGCTAATATGGCACTGTGAATACGTACTTCGATGTTTAAGCTCACTCCTTTCGTTAACGTCGTTTTTTGGTTACGTTGAAAGTTCGTACATTTTTTGAAGTACGAATAGATATTGTAAAAATGCAAACTTGGAATCCCTTTTTCCAGATCGATAAAAAAATGATGAAATATGGAGACTGTTTGGAATTGGCTAGCGCACTTATGCTTGGAAACGAACATACTTAAATATGGCGAGTCGATATATTGTCCTTTTTTATCCGTTTGTCTGGGTTTAAATCTGAAGAGTATTCACTACTTATTGGTCAGCTGAGAATCATGTATGTACGTTATGTAGATAAACGAGTACAACATAGTTATAGCACACAGTTTAAAAACTGATGTACGTAGTATACTGATTTGCTTGATTAGCACTTTTCGCGGTCATTCGACTAAAACAATTATGTGATATTTGCAAACGTAGTCGGAAAGAGCCGACACGACGTCTATAATAAAGCGTTAACATACATTCACCTATACACAGCTGTACACCACTGTCCACTATGGCACTATAGGTGTTGGAGCGAGCGTTGAAACAAACAGAATATGGTTGTAGGTTCGACCTACCTTTATTGATGGAACTATTAGCGCGGTTGACGCGATGAAGCTGAGCCATCACGGACATAAAGGCACGCGCGATCTTTATTTACGATACGACTACGACGAGGAACGGATTGGAGGAAGAAAAAAGTTTACGCGATGATTTTTTAATACACTTTTTACTAATGGCATTGGTCAACAATTACAATAGCGGCGCGACGTACAGATTCGGTTTGAAGGCTAATGCTAATACGTATACAAGCCGCACCGTATTCGATAATCCGTCGTGTGAGATCTGCGCTGAAATCGTTTTCAATATCTCTTAAACAAATAGTACAAATATCGACGATTTATTTATTCAAACATTACGAAATAGCTGGCCTACCCTGATGGCGTTTCGGCGACTCGGCGTCAACGTAGTCGGCGGTGCGTCTATGCCAATGTAATTAGGCCACACTCATGCAAGTTAAATGGTTAAAATCTGCGCCAACAAACCGTTAGAAAGCGGCTTTAGGGGCAGCGCCTCATTAATGAAATGCAATTACATTCGAAACAATTGCGGCGTGTTAATTATGGGAGGTAACCGCGTTTAGCATAATTTAATGAATATTAGTGTACTGTGGTGTACTTACTTTGTAAGAAAGTTGGAGGGGATGTGAAATTACGTCTTCCATAGGGTCGTAAAACAATACGTTCGTATGTAAGTAAATACTTACTATGTATTCGGCACGAGTAAGTGCCGAGATTTTTGAACGACATTCCATTAAGAGGATTAATTGCGACGTCGACGTGTTGGTCTTAGGTCTATACGCGAAAAAGGCAATAAATTTATACGTCGGATGCGGTTTTCAAGAGGCGTGGTCTTTCATAATTACCATAAAATTAGTTTGTCGTTACGACGTAATTAAGCTGATAGCAGATAAAGTTATTTCGCTTGTATTAATGGCGACGTTAAATGAAATCGACACGTGAAACCGCCACGATTTACCTACTTTCGTCGTTTCGCGTATTAACTGAAAGATGAAAATATTTTCTCTCGTTGAATAGGTACGCGTTTTTCATAATCTACATACTCCGATGTTACCTATTTTTTACAAAGAAATTTAAAAAAAAAATGAATAATTTATTTACCAAAAAAAAGAAAAAGAAAAGAAAAAACAAATTAACTACCTATCTATGTACACAAAGTGCTGCACGAATGAATATCTAACATGTATGTAAGTACTTTACGTACAAAAAAATGTAACTTTAAATTTACAATATTTATATATAATGTATGGACAGTTTTTTATGTATTCTGTACAATAATACAAATTTACATACTTACATAGTACGTATACGAGACATTTTATAAAAATATTCGTTACTCATCAATTGGCAAGTATCCAAAATGAGCGATTTGGGAAAAAATGAAATAACCAGAACTATCTCCAAGTGAGCTGCTTACTTGAAGCGATGATTTAAAATTTCGAAGTCTTAATGTGCTGGATACTGGATAAGTAGTCTTACCATAATGCCCAATTAAGGCGCTACAAAAACGGTAGTACCTATTAGGATACACCATATTTGTTTCATCTCGCACTCTAGTGGTGAAATTTCATCAAATGAAAAGAGAATCATTCGAGATGTTTTTCAAAAAATTTCGATGAGACAAAGTAATATGAGTACATGACTCTTTGGGTATCTTCATGTCAAGAATTCAGCCACTGAAGTCAATTTAAGCAGCGTACAGATGAATTGAAATTTCAGGACAAACAAAGGGTTAATAGGTACCAGAAGTGATAGAACAAAACGTAATTTGTTGTTTTGCTGTTTTGTTTAACTTTCAATTTTGGTTTTACTCCATTTTGATGTGTTCTGTTTTATGTTTTTTTGTGATTTATAATTAAAAATTGTTTTTTTTTTTTAATGTAAAAAAATGATATTTATCCAAAGAAAAGGTAAGAAATAACAAATAACAAAAAATTCTTCGCATAAACTCGAATGCAAAAGTTTTAAATGATCACCTAACTACTGACTGACGAGTTGAAAGTGAAGAACTTGATTCAGTGTGAACTGCAAAATACGATAATCATGTAAAAAAGAAAGGCAGTATTGCTAATTTGCCCGTTTCGTTCATATGAACAACTGAACCAATAAATGTTTGATTTATTCTGTTCTGCTTAATGTTATTTGTACAAGAAGATAATTTGTTCTGTTCCTAGTTTTGGTTTCCTACGAATCGAAATTTCTCCGTTATTGTTATGTTGAAGCTTGTCTTTCTGATATTAGTTACCAATCCTGCTTAAAACTAGTGATGGAAGAATGTTAAAAATTCAAGTTTGTTAGTGATGTTATATTAAGCGGTAGTTTTAAATATCGGAGGAAAAATGGAAGCCTATGAAATCCTCCGGAAAAATAGGTAACCGTTGATAAAAAAAAATACATATTAATATTTTAGTTTTCAACGATTTTCAAGATTTCAAAAATTATTTATTCGATTATACATAATAATGAAAAAATGAACGATCAATCGGTAGTTTTAAAAAACCTCCGATAGTTTCGCTATCAACCGGAGTTATGGAAATAACCAAAGGCTCCTCCTCCGACAACTGAACGTTCTCGGATGGCAAACTTTCTCGTTCTAAAGACTTGTAAGCAGTGTTGTAGGAACAAACCAAAGAACGAGAACGAAGAACAACAAGAACGGAGAATTTTCATTGTTCTTGACGAACAGGACCAAGAACGAGAACATAAAAGTGATGTATCTGAAGAACAAAGAACAGAACGAGAACAGAATATTTTCAAACTGAAAGATCAAAGAACAAATCGAGAACCAAGTAATGAACAATGTTGAGGTACAAAAACAAGAACAAGAACGATGTAATTTTTTGTTGTTCTTCGTTCTTTTGAAAGTTCATGATTTATTATAAAATTAATAAATATCATGAGGGGAAAGAGAAAATAAGAAACCTATACTTGAAAGCAGTCAAGTGCTATATATACCCATAAAAGTATTTTTTTTTTAAATCATTAGCTTCAATTAATTGATTTTCAATTTCAACAACAACATTAACTGTAAACGCGTTATCAAAAAAAAAAAGAAAGAAAGAACAAAAGAAAAAGTTGAAGAACAAGAACTAGACCATGAAGGATTCAAAGAACAGAACGAGAACAACATTGTAAGGAATTAAAAGAACGAAAAACGGACCGAGAACAGTTGAAACATTGAGAATAAGAACGAGTCAGGAACAGGATCAAATGACTGGGTCTTTCCAGGAACGAATACAGGAACAAGAACAGACCTATGCTCGTTCCTACAACACTGCTTGTAAGCATTCGTTTGTGTTCTCGCTCATGTGGATTTTCAAAAATTATTGAATAAAATGCAATGGAATTTTAATACTTTAGACAAAATTAAGAGAATAAATGAGATATGAACACAAATTTAAACATGAAGACAAAGAGTAACAATGATCGAAAAATATCAATATACGAGAGAGAATGCAAAGAGATGAAAATACGTAAGTTTTGTTCCCGTTTTCGTTTTCGTTTTGTTAAAAATTTTCTAGAATCTTCTGCACAACGTCGTGTGAAAAATTAAGTTTTCTTTTTGTTCTCAAGGACGTTCTTGAAAAATGTTGTCTTCACGTAGTTCGTCCTTATCCTCGGCTCTTCCATTATTGTTTTAAACTAACGGGGATAAAGAAAATTCTTAACTGATTTAGGTACCTAACTGGTTCCTAATACAATATTTTTAAAAGAAAGCCCTCCTAAATGCTGCTAATGTACTCCCCTCATCTGCCTAAAAATAGGCCTCAAGCATAGATGAGTATAATTGGGAAAAAAATAGATCACAACATAGATCATTCGATGAAAATGATTTGAGATTAAATTAAAGATCAATCGATACTGAAAAAATTTGATCTAATGATCATGAAAAAGGTCAAGATCAGATCAGATCTCTTCATTCTCTTCAGTATGAATGCACAAACAAAGATGTCATCATTTCATTTTGAATTGGTTTTCATCAGTTATTACAGAGTTAGGAAGAGTTTTGTTGATAGTTCAGATTGTAAATGAGAAATAAAACTTGCTAATTATTCTTAATTTCTCATTGATCATTTTTGCAAATATTTTTATTTCATTACAGCGCTTACAGCTAAACCTAAAACTATGAACTGAAAAAAAATTCTGATTGGTATTTTTGAATTTTTGTGATCTTATGATGAGATCAGATTTTTTGGAATAATGATTTTAGATCGAGATAAGATTACTTCATCATTGTAATCTTTAATTTAAATATCATTGTGATCTAGATTTTGCGCATTTCTGACGCATTTATTTTCAGCAAAAAAAAAAAAAAAAAAAATCGTACTTGAATGGAACAAAGATGGTGTATCCTATTACCTGTATTTTATAATGCTCTATGCCAAACAAGAAGAAAAAATTCCAACTAATTCGCTAACATAGGTCAAGATTTCGAACATGTTAAATCTAAGGGAGCGACGCTCTTGGAAATCACATCGGCCTTTTCGAACTGAACTGATTGTCGAATTTCGGGTGATGTATTTTTGGGCGGACTGGACGGAGAACTCGTATGGTCGGACTCGTCGTCGCTATTTCTAATAGCATTGGCCGAAGATAAATCGATAGGTTGGTCTTGGACGGGACCCAAAGATTTTAATTTCTCCAACGAATTATCGTTTTCTTCGACGACTCGTTCTTTTTTCAAAGTAATGGCCGAATTAGGCGACGATTGCACGGACGACGGTGGCGACGTGATGACCAGCGGTTCCAAAGGCAACGGCGGTCGAATGGGCAAAAAAGGTAACAAATAATTATGGCTGACCGGTTGCAAAGGGTTTTGCAAAAAGGGAGAAATGAAGTAAGGATGAGGAACTGTAAACGGAGTCGAACGCGCCGACCAGAAAGGACTGTCGGGCGTTTTCATCGACATTGCGTGAGGTACGGTAAACGGTGGCGATTCAGAGGTTGGCTCGGAAGAAGTGTTGTTATCTATATCTAATAAAGCGGTGGTCTTTCCGTACTCCCAAGGTTTTTTGGTTTGCTGGCCGACTTGTGTTTGTTGGTGATGTTGCTGCTGGAGTTGTTGCTCTTGCAGAAGGCAATGTATTTTGAACCAGTTGGAACGTCTTCCATAACGAGATCCGCTTTTCGACATTCCTACCAGCAGGCATTTGCGAAGTCGACACGCTTTGCAGGATGTGCGATTTTTTTTGTTTATCACGCATTCGCCGTTGTTCTTGCATTCCGATACTGAACTCAGATTGTTGTAGGTTCTGCCGAAGAACGACTGTCAACAATCGAAACGATTGATTTACTAATTGTTAGATTGTGGTTGGCGGGTACCATCGACCCCGCGTCATTCTTATTCGAGGATTAAGTTTTTTTAATTATGTAGATTTAAATTAGCTCTTGCGAGTATTAGTAAAATCAAAATATAGTTAGCATGAGATGCATTAAGAATCTAATCAAAATTTGGATATGAAATTTTTACATGCACAATCCCAGCCAAACGTGATTTTAGTTTTTTTCACAACATTACAAGGCTCATGTAGACTTCTGAATTTGTTTGAACTGTATTGTGGAGGCTAGTTACTATGAAATCAATATTTATTTGGTAAGCTCTAAGCCCATGGATACTGACAGCGATCTGTTTGCTCTATCGCCCTGGTATTGTAAGAATAATCCAAGGTATTATGCCATATACTTCCCAAGTTGGTACCTAAAATAAACGAGTCAAGCATACTTATGGGGAGAGTAGGGTTAATGTTTTTCAGACCTGAATCTATGTAAGATTTAATACCTGACATTTATCAACTTTTGATGAAAGTAACCCTACATATGTGATATGAAGTATTGGAAAATTTTTTTAATCTCTCAGATGTAAAATGAGACGAAAGTAAGCTTATTTCATACATTTACAGAGTTCTAATTTAAATGATAAAATGTCAAAATATTCCTATGGTGGATTTTTTTCTATCGAGAGTTTGAAGAATGTCATGGAATGAAAGATAGGTCTTGTTTATGTTGCATTAATTTCTTCGAATTCAAAATTCAAAAAGTTTTGTTATCCATATTTTATCGATCTAAGGATGCATTAGGCATTAAGATGGGTCGAAAACGATTCAAAAAATTTATTTTCTTGCTTTTAAGAGCGGACAAGATAGAGAATTGTGTTTCATGGATCCAAAGACGTACCTAAATCAAAAAATATAATTATGTTGTTTTCCTGAAGAAATTTACATTTAAAAACTACTACTGAAAGTCGAAATTCAAAAAATTATTTTTTCCCAAATTTTTCTATGTGATGCGTTTCTGAATAATTAAATTTTAGAAAATGAATTACTTTAATTTTCTAAGTTATATTGTTCTAAATAAAAAATGAAAAATAAAAAAATTGAAATTCTTACGCAGATTCCTTCAGAAAAATTTTAATATTTAATATGGAATGCAACTTTCCTCCTTAGCTCGCTTCAAAAATGGGAGAAAAAAATATTCGTTTGACCCTAAGAATTTTTGTAGCGAGTGCTAGAAAAACACGCTTTGCTGACAGCTTCACAGTTTTTTAATGCAGCTATAGCATATCTTACTTCTGCGACTACAGCCAATTTGAGTATCCTTATAAATTCTTAAAATACGAGTGTACTAATACGATTATCTAGTCTCAAGTACCTTGCAGCCTTCGCAGGTAAATGCTCCGAAGTGGAATCCTGCCGCTGGCTCTCCACATACTCGGCACAACTGGTTCATCTGCAAAATGAAAACAAATAAACAATACTCCTAGCATTTTGCCCCTACCAACACTTGGAGTCCTGGAAGTAGTTTTTCCAACGCCTGCATCTCTACTTTCTAGCCTCCACTCGTAGCCATCTCATTTCTCACCGCTCGTAGGTCGATAAATTTTCAAACAAATCTATTACTTATTCGTGTTAAGTAGAGGTACGATAATTTTAAGATTTCAAGACGCCAATTTCGACTCATCGGCAAGTAATTACTTTAATACGAGGCTTCGGCATACTTTGTTGCAATGCGAAGAAGCGTAAACTTTTTCAATCTGCTGTTTACGACTGCCTACGAAATTACAGGTTGTAATGGCTTTATAATTTAAATTATAACTTGTAACATAATTGAACGTTGAGTAAATACGTTCAAATGGCGCAAGGTGCTCGTTTGAAAACGTTTAATTTAACAGTAAATTCGTTGAAATATTGGTTCGTTCGATTGTCCGAACGAACCAATATCGTGTGCGTAGCTAATATATAGGAACTCGTCGCGAAAGAAGGAGTAATTTTTCATTTTTTCGTCTTCAAAAATGACATGTGAAAATGTTGAACTCTATTAGAATAATACTCGTATATAAGTTTGAAATATGCTTGAGAAACGATATTTTTGATCGCGTGTTTAATATATTCTCTTCACATTTAATTGACCGAAATGAACGATACAATGAGGGTCATCTTAACACGTGCCTAATAAGGAGTCCATGTAATGGCGCGATTCATCGAGTAAATTACGATGTAAAGGTGTAGGTATAGGTACGTAAATTATTTTAAAGACTATCCGCATTTGATCGTAATGTTGTATTTTCTCTAGGACTGTACGTATTTCGAATTAATACTAATATGAAGTCAGACTTCCAGTATAGGTATTACTATTACAAGTTATAGGGCCATTATTGCAAAAAGCGTTGAATTTTCAATTCTCAATACCCCAACGTCATGAGTAAGGGTAACCCGGGTATATTTAGATGTTCCAAATAATAAGATTTAATTTGTATGGAATCTTTGGAGGTCCTGTTTTTTTTTTAACGAAGTCAACAAATTCAGAATGTGATAATGATTTTTAAAAAAATTTCATTTTCTAAAAATTCGATTTAGATACCTAGGTAGTAAGGGTTCAATAAAATTATATTTTTTTTTTTTTAATTTAATAAAGAAAATGAATTATAAAATAAATGCGAAATCATTCGAAACATAAATAGTTTTTGAACGTAGTATACCTATTATAATGTGTATGAGAAGGAATAGCAGATTGTCCTTATCCTGAAATCCAAATTGTCCTTGAAATCACTTTTTTTTTCAATTAATATTCTCTAAAAATTTTATAATTTGTTACTTTTTCACTAATTTTATTTTAAAATTTTGTAATTTTTGCAATTTTGACTGAAGAAATGGTATTTTACTTTTGTCACGCCTAACATGCTAAAAATTTTTTCTTTCCAATTTTACTTCGAATTTTTCAATGGATAAAACTTATTTGAGATATTTTAGTTTTTTATTTTGAATGATGGGGAGAAAAAGGAACAGAATGAATCAAAAATAGACAATGCTGGGCTTTTTTTTATGTCGAGTGGCTGGAGGCACATGGTTGAAAGTTATTAAAATATGATTAAACCACTATGCTTGAAAATGTTTCTGAAATCATTCATCATTCTTAGGTCTCCTTCTTTGAAAATTTTGTTATATTTTTGGTTTTAAAATTGATGAGAGAGATTTCAAAAATTGTCTAATGGCTTAAAATTCTATCATTGAAGAATTTTCAAAAATTATCAAGTTAAGATTTCTATATTTTATCAAATTATTGAGGCAATTTTGAAATCATTTTTTGTTGCAGAGACTTTAGTTTCATACAAAACGTTTAACGCTTCATCAATGAATTTAATAGCTTTTATTAACTTATTTTTCTTTAAATTTAAAAATAAAATAAAAATAGAAAAAAAGTGGAAAATGAATGATTTAAATTAGGAGAATTTAATTGTCATTCAATATTAAAAAATTTAAATTTAAAAATTAATGTTCGTTTAGGTAATATTCTTTCAATAATAATATAAATAAAAATAGATGTAAATAAAATTGTCATTAATGATCCTAAAGAAGAAATATTATTTCATATAATAAAATAATCGGAATATATAATATATCGTATCTTCAAAACTGAGCGTATAACATGTATGTATTATGATGGAAAGAAACTCGAAATATTAGGCGATTTCTAGAATTTTTTGCAGATGGTACTTTTTCAAACCTTCATTCGAGCATTATGTGATTCAAATAATTGGGTAAACTTCGAAAAAAAAACTGAACAAATTTTGTCATTTCCTCTCCTCTTCTTTTCTCTGGGGATTGAGTTGACAAACTAGCTGTTTGAAGTGTCAGGAGAGCAAAAATCTCAACAGAAAAAAAAGGAAATCCCAAATTTAAATCGTTTCAAAATGATAAAAAAATTTTTAAATAATGAACCCCAAAACTAAAATGCGTGCTTGAATTTATTCAGTCATTTCCCCTGAGTCAGTCACATAGCGTAATATCTATAGAATTTTTTTCAGGTTTTATATTGAATTCCTATTTGTTGTGGATATCTTGAGGTCACTGGCTATTCTTTAAATGTGGTCCTAAGGGTAACACATTGATAATATTCTGATTTTAATTGCATTTATGTATAAAAACGTATCAAAAAATTATTGCGATTTTATTTTGAACATTGAAAAATGAAACTGTTTAAACAAATGAACTATCAGATGTAATTTTGATAGAATCTATGAATTTTGAAATTCTTTTTTCACAAAAGGATGAGTATCTGATGATTTTTTGAATGAGATCTGGTGAATTGCAACTTGAAAACTTTTAAATTTGCCAAAAAAAATAGGTATACTTGATCATAATTTTTTTTTTATGAATAGTGTTTTTAGATTATCGAGCATATTTAGAACTGTGGTGATGCCAATTTTTGATAAAATTAATTTTCTGTGTGGCTTTGTGTTGAAATGAACATAGGAACTTTTTTTTGGCATATTATTTTGTTCAACTTTCAACCATTAAAATATTATTTTAAAACATTAATATGAAAAATGGTGGAAGAAGACAAAATCTGAAATTGTGTGATCTTGGAAATATTATATTAAAAAAGAAATTATTAGAAGTGATAGTGAGTTCCTTAGTCTTCCAATAATAATAGGTATGACAATAAAATAATTACGATGAACGCATGTAGAGTAATTATTATATGCAAAACTATAATTTTAATTAATTAATTCAGTTCGAATAATTATTCGAAAAAGATTGTCGATTGGACGTAAAATTGGCCATCTTTGCGAATAAATCCCTCCAAAAAAAAAAATTAAAAAATTAAAATCCATATTGGAAATTTTTCAATTTGAGTATTGTATTGATTTTGATTTGATTTTTTTTTGTACATTTTTTTCTGTTGCATACTTTCATCAACTTGTGAATTCATTATAATACGTCAAATTGATTTGATGAGTGTTTTAGTTGTTATGAAAGTTTTAATCCATTTAAATAACTAGGTAATTATTAAACTATTTTATTTTATTCCTATTTAATGTATAATCCATATTTCTGAAATTTTAGGAAAAAAATATCCAAAAAAATATATTTTCCATCGCTTGATCTTGAATTCGAACCGAACGTAAATTTTTGAAAAGAAAAATTTGTCAAGTTGTAGTCTTAATTTTTAGAATTCTACATCCAACCATATGGAGATAAGAGAAAATCTCAAATTTCTTATTTATTTACATACCTGGGAAAAATAACTTGTAATTTTTCAGTTTTGCGTTGAAAATAAAGGTGAAATAAGTAGTAAGCAAGATCACCGTTGGTAAAAGCATTATTCACATCTTACACTCTAGTTGCTTTTTCATCGAGCCAAAGGTTATCATTCTATATCACCGATAGGCCGGTAAACAAATTAATGAACATAATCGATTTTCACGTGTTTGTTTAATTTTTAAAATTTTAATTAATGGTACTACATATTATACTCGTGTAGTCGAACGAATATAGACTAGAAGGTTCAAAATTCGCCCAACATTGCTTAGGTAAGTTACATTGATTGACTAAAACACTCGAATAACGAATTAAAGAGAGACAAAGGATCGATGGTTTTTAGGTGCGAAACTCCTTAACTATAGAATTCATTATTTTCGTTGGTTTGAATTAATTTCATTTCACGTACTGATTTATCTATATTCACTGGTACTTGAATGAATCGTATTATCAAGTATGCTATTCGATATATTGAGTATTGAGTTTGAAAATTTTTATACGCTCGAATTGAAACAAATTAACGAAGAATAATTAGCGATCATTTGCCACTAGTTTATGGTGAAACGTTTGAGACATGATACGTCAAAGATATAGGAGGAGTCGAGTCATTTGACTCGCTTTCATTTCCACCTCCACTTGCAAATGCTGGTTGGGAAAACTCCTCCTTTACATTATTTAACCGTCGCCTTATTTTCATAATTATCGGAAATTTTGTAGGTATTCGAATCGATACTGAGTTTAGATTCAAAGGCTACATAAATAGCGGTAAATTTGCGAAATACATATCAAATTTCAAAGAAAAAAAAGAAAGAAAGAAAACAAAAATAGATAAGTGTTGGTGAATCGACGATCGGAGCATAATTAAGGCAATAAAATATGCTAAATTAAATTTTCTAATGGAGAGTACGTTGAAATAAATTCGACTAATTGCGCGAACAAATTATCCATACATGGAAAATTAGTTCACAACAACTCATTAAGAAATTAAGACGAACGCTCGATATTAGATTACTCATTAAGTACGTACGTCGGAGGATTTTATCAATGAATATGATGAATTAGGTATCGGACGGGTGTTTTATCTTCTGCTGATAAGATGAGCCGGTATACGTAAGTAATACGCGATAAGTTAAATTAGAGTCGATACAGTTAAGGCGGCGAGGCGTTTTAAAATAGAACTAGCGAGACGTATTATGGTAATTACTTACGACATCCGCACTGGCTACTGTAGTCGCAGGGCCCCACCATCGTGCAGGTAACGAGGGGCCTGTGGCTCCATGATGATCCATAACGTGCCTGCATTACTCATCTGAAATTTATCACGTTTTCATGCTAATTTTCGAAATCTCCTTTGGTAAAGTTCGCTTCGAAATGATAACAGTTAGCCGAAAAAACGACGACGACGTTTCAACATTCACCGCATTAATCACGTCGATCGAATACTTAAAGGTATTGCGAGCAATATTGTTGTATGTAAAAGAACTCGATATAGAAAAATTTAAGTTATATCACTTCACGGTATTTGATAACATGGTGGCGCGAAATTAATTTTATCGTCGAATGTAAACTCGATTACGAGATATATATCGCATTTCGTTGGCGGTAATTTTTTCTCTCGTCGAAAATATAATATCTCGTAGTACGCGAAGTTCGAAAATCGGCGAAAAAATAAAAATAATACTAAAAAATGACGATAATAATAAAATGATAAAAATTTACGAATAAAAAAATCGAAAAAGCTCGCTCGTATCACTTCGTGTTTGATTTTAATGCGAACTGGTTGGAAACTGTGCGAGCTTAATTTTTACCGGGTATGTGCGTTGTGCGTTCGAATATACGTTGTCAATGAAACTCGAAAGTAGCTTCTCCCTATTGGAACATCTTCTCCCCGAGGCGAATTCAACCTGTTTCCTATTCTCATGTCACAACCTCCCATCAGAGAGCAGCACCAATCACATTCGTCGTTCGTCAATTTATTTCATTCTTTACCGCCTAACGGTCGCGTAAATTTAACCAATTTCTGCGTGTGGCAAAACGTATGGAGTCAGCATTCGATGCGGCTTGGTGGGCAATTTTTCGCGCGTATTTGGATACGAAGAAGGGATTGAGATGATATGGGATCGCCAGTGTGTACTATACGTAGTAGTAACTACTCGTGAAAATATTTTCATCTGTGGGATCATTTCTGCTGACAATAGTAGGGTAATTTTTCATTTCTGATTATAATTGCCGGTCAACGACTATTTTTGTGACCTTTTTTTTTTTACAAATTATAATTTGTTTTTAAATTCTTATTGGAAATTTTGAATTAAGATATGTGGATTAGAATTCGTTTTTTCGACCTGAATATAGGTACCTATAACCCCAAGGTCTTTTAGATCCACTAATCTTAGCCCATTATGAGAAATTTATAAGCAGAATGAAATGATCGCTTTTTCGCTCGGCTTCTAAAAATAAATCACGCTGAGACGAAGACTTGGAATTTTGGTAAATTTTTGTTTACCGCAACTAAATAGAAAACTAAGCGGGAAAATAGGCGAAAAGAAAACTCGCCGGTGGCATTAGTTGGCGCTCGGTGCTTATCGAATATAGTCTCGCAGTGTATAGGAACACATTATAACGCAGTATAATTCCGAGAAACGCGAAAATAAATCACGTTTAATTAAACCAGAATAATACGGATTTAAAAGCGCTTAAAAAGCGTGAAATCAATTAAAGAAATCCGCGAGAGATCGGTATCGATATAGAAAACATTATCGTTTGAAGGAGATAGCCAGCACCATTGCGGATAATTAACAATATTCACACGTATATAGAAATTTCTTTGTTATGTATTTATAGTGGGTGCTCAAGCCTGAGTATATGTATGTGAACCCGAGCATGCACCGAAAGCTAGTTTTACTCAGCGAGAGATCTAACAGGTCATTCGTTTTCAGAAAGGCTTTTATTGAATTTTATGCATAATACGACGAACGATGCTTGATCGTATATGAAACGGAGAAACCATATTTTTAAAATATACCATATGCCCGATAATATATTCATTTTAATCTTTGTTATTTGAATCAGTGGTTCGCAAATAGTGACATCGTGTGTGAAACGTGACGAGGTTTTTTTCTTCCTTAGGTATATATTCTTTTTAGTCTATACTTGTATATATCGGTAATCGGGCACATATAATGTACGTGTTTTCGGTGCATTTAATTATCGAAACGTACCGGATAACAAAGTTTCCTTAATTTTATCATCGATAATAACTCTTATTATAAGTGTAGATGAATCGCCTCGTATGGTAGATTCATATGGAAGGAAATTCGCCTTCGTCTTCACGTATTCGGTTTGCTTTGCTTATCATTCATTGAAAATTTTAATTCATAAATCTTCAACTGTCAAAAATCATAAGCTCGAAAGAAGCTTTTATCTGGCAACGCATCTAACGTAAGAGATACGGTATGCCTGTGTAGTGTGTACGTATCAATGAAGACTCGCAGAAGGTTAGGCGTTTTATGAAATTTTTTCAAAATGTTACTTACTACGTAGACTCATAAGTAGGAGGTCAAGCTGCGTAAACGTATGTGATTGTTTTGACCCGCGGAACAGTCGTGATATTTATCGTACCAACAATTAATTACATTAATTAGGTATTCCATAGGATTATCATTCTATCGCTCAAATCAAATATTTCTAATTGGGAATTTGTTTTAAACTTATTTCTGAAGTTAAAATTATTTCGAAAAATGTAACAATAGAAGTAAAAACGATAAATTACTCCAAAAAAGGCGAAGTCTCGAAAAAGATGAAAGAAAAACCAAATACCGAACATAAGGCCATCGTATAATGGTAATAGACCGTATAAAAAATTCCTAACGTTGTATTCTTCCATATACGTACTTAACTTAGGAGCCCAAGTTTAATTATAAGTTTTTCGTAATAAGCTCATTCGAGAGAAAGTGCTTCGAGCTTTCTATTCGTATAAATTTTTCAAATATTCAAGAATTTCATCTCTTCAATGCATTACAATCATATTTAAATATCATATTGATATCATATACATCGTTGAAACATAGTCTAATATCAAAGTAGAAGGATGTTTGATGATAATATTAATATTGAATAGGACAGGAAGTTATCAATCGAGGGAGAAATTTTAAAAAATTAATTTTAAAGCAAAAAGATAAATTTTGAATTTTTTATTTTACTTTATTTGCTTTTTTTACTTTTTTATTTAACGTACTATGCACAGCTACGAGGCCGGAGGCACGGAGTAGGACTCTTAGATGAGGAAAAAAAGGTTTGAAGAAGTTGGAAATTTGTGGAGGTTGAGGATAATGGTTCGATCATCTTTTAGGAGGTTTGGAAGAGCATTTGGTGGAGGGTATTTAGATTTTGAGGGAGTGTATTGAGCATTATAATATGAAATTTTCAGTATGCTTATGTATTATTGTTATTAATATTTCATTTTATTTTATTTTAATAATTTTAATTGAAGTAAAAATTGAAATATTTATTTTGTATTCTTTTAGAACTTCTTAGTAATAGAAATGTAAGTATAATCTTTTAAATAGCTTAAAATCTTTTATAATGGTATAATTGCATTAATTTTTTTGCCTGCGTTAAAAATATATAGGAATTGAAATATCCAATAGCCAATACATACGTATGCTATACTACATACATCGCAAAACGAAATAATTATTTATAAAATTAAAAATACATTTCCCAATATCGGGGCAGAGAATAGTGGAAATTGTTCCGAGAGCAAGAATAATTTTCGGGCTCCATTTTTCACTTTTATTTCAAAATCCATTCGAAAATAAATTATAATTGCAAAAAATTTTAGAACCTATAATATTAGGTTTCTGGGTTCTATCTGCCTTCTGCTGCCCCTCTCCTCGGCTCTACCCAATATTGGGTGAATCGGGAACAACCAAACTCAGGGTATTAAATTTATCGTTTTCATGTGAGCAATATTTGGAATTTGAAATTAAAAATAATATATTTATATTTGTAAATAAATTTTATATTATATAATTTTTAATTTACAAAATTAATGTTTCTATTTAAACTAAAATTTATTTCATAAAAATTAAACATTAAGTTTTTTAATTATTTTCAAAATAATTTTAATAATTTTTTTTATTTATATATTTGATGCGAATTTCACCCAATAGTAGTTTTTGTTCGTGATTCACCCAGGGGCGTAACTAAGAGGGGATGGGAGCGAGCTTCCCCCCCCAGGTGTTTTGAAAAGTTGGGAAATTTATAATTGTTCAACGCTGAAATTGGGAACTTGAATTTCTTCTGGGAAAACGACTTGCGCAGCAGTATTACAGCTATTTTAAAATTTTTTGAAGACTAAAAAAAAAAAAAAAGTCAACAGTTGGTAAAATTTCATGGTATTAGTTGGCAATTTTTAGTTTCCTCCCCCCCCCTCCTGAAGAATGTCCTCGGTACGCCTCTGGATTTACCCAATATTGGCTAATGGTTCCTCAGTTTGAGCAACCTTTATCAATTTTTTTTCCTTCAGTGCAGGGGCGTAACGAAGACATTCTTCAGGGGGGGGGGGATAAAACCAAAAATTGCTCAAAAATTTTAAAATAGTTGTAATAATACTGCTACGCTAAAACTCCAAATTTACCAACTTTACAAAAGCCAAGGGGGCTACGTCTCTGGTTGTGTGCTATACATGATATAAGTTGGCATCAGTTCGAATTTATTCGACTTCTTATTTTCCCAGAAGAAATTCCAAGTTCCCAATTTCAACGTTGAACGATTATAAATTTCCCAACTTTTCAAAACACCTGGGGGGAAGCTCCCCCCATCCCCCCTTAGTTACGCCCCTGCTTCAGTGTATGTAGATTTCATTGTGAAAAACAATTATCATTATCAATTCATTTGATGAATTTATGTTGGAATTAAATTTGTTGTAATATTATACCTGAAGAATAATGTGAAGTGTTTATTTAGTTTTAATTTTAAAATTTTGAAGTCGTATTTTATGTACCTTTAAGTATTAGTGGCATGAAAGAGGGGAGAATGGGAGATATATGGGTCTTGAAATCCTCAAAAAAATTTGCAAATATTTTTAATATTTCCATTTCTTACCTACCATATATTCAATTGCGGTTTTAAAAATTAAAGTATACAAGGCTAAGAATATCTGATGAAGCCTGCTCAAGTGATATAAAAATCCCTCTCTTCAAAACAAAAAAAATTGGACCTCGTCAATACGAATACCTTGCTGAACACTTGAACAGGTATGGTAAGGTGAGTAAATACGAAGATTTCCATCCTCCTTCCCTTTAGGAAAAATCTGGATGACATCATCGTAACTAAAAAAAGGAAAAATTTTACTTAATATAAATAATTATTTATTAAATTCGTCGAAAATATATTTTTTTGCTTAATTAAATTATCAAAAAAACACGGACTTGTGTTTGAAAATTTTCCTACATATTAAAAATATAGTTTATAATATGCACTGATGTTGGCGATCAATATGACGTCGAAACTACGTCGACTATTAATTAATTTTTCTTGGGTCGAACATTTTTAAATAGTAACCTAAAGAAAAACTTTAGGTCGATCGAAAAGAACTTGAAATGCGTTTATGGGATAAAAAGCGAAAAATTAGACAGTAAAATGAGTTGTCGCTGGAAAATAAAAAGATATACATTCGTATATTCGTAAATGTCTAATTGAAATCTTATCGTTTGTTAAATTTAATTTTCAATTTCATCGCAAAGTGCTGATCATATCGTCGAGTTAATTTTCTCGCGATTCTTTGAGCAATACTTTCATTCTTACGTTCGAATACATTCGTGATTTGGAATGGTATTTTGGTTATTTTTAAACTAATGTAGATTTCAATATGGCCAAGTCGACTATTACATAATGGAATTTGGCCAATGTCGATGTCATTTCGTTTAAAAACTCGATTCTTTTCCCAATTTCCGAATAAAGCCGATTGAAAAATTACACTAGAATGCAAATTAAGAGCCGAATAAGTGAGTATCGCGTATACAATATATGTATATTATACGTATACGAGTATACTCGCTAGAAGGATATAGATATGCCTAGTTGCCTACATACGAACGATGAAATTTATTAGGAGTATACTATACGATATTTTGGAAGCATCATGATATTCCGTAATCCTTTGATATCTCGAGGTTATAATTTTTTTAATTTATTATGCTATTTTACGAAGGTCCTCGTGCGAGTTGATGTTTTGCGGAAGAACGTTACATTTTAGCCATTTCGACTACATGCTCTAGAAGTACGTCTAATATGACGAGTTCGTATAGCCATAACCTCATAACGGAGCATTCTTTTGGGTGTATAAATCATCGGTTAAGCTCTATTTGCAAGTGTCTATCGAGATTTAATTAATTTAAATCGAGTAATAAATTACTCGTACCAGATTTGCGAGTATTAACGTCGTTATCTAGGTTTTGGCAATTGGTACGAATGAAAAATAGTATATATTATTTTTTTTTCCTTTAGGAACCACTCGGAATATTTTTTCTCTCTTTTGAACGTTGGCAATATGCTCGATCTACTAAAGAATATTGTAGATTAATTTATAATACGTTCGAAGCGTATTTAAATTTTAATTGCATAAATAGAGAAACGAAATAGGCAGGAGAGGGAGAAAAGGTCTGAGATGGAGCAGTGAGGGCCAACTTCGCATTAATATTCAACTCGCGTGGAATCCGACGTAATTGCGTATTTTATATTATTACAGGCCACAGTGGTAGAGTGAGGTGATATGTACATTTATTTTGAAACGTACTCGAATGACCGTTATATGGTGGAAAACGATAAAGATTCGCGTAATGATACGAGTATTATTGTACCTATAACGTATACCTGCGCGAGAGAGGCAGTGCGACGTGTGAAGGGGAAAAACATTAATAATGGTTTAGAATATCGAAGATGTTTTCCTTTCTTTCTTCTTCTTGGTCGATTTTTTTTTCTTTCTTTCTTTCTTCGCGCGTTGTACAGCATTTTATTTGTAAGCGCAGAAAGTTTTTTAAAACACAACGTTTCGGCTTTATGGACTATAACTCGGGTCCAGCGATAATGTAAAAGTAACGCCAATCAGAAGCTAATTTTCTGCACGAATATGTTGTTATAGCCCATTCGTGACTTTGCGCTTCATAAAAACTACGTAACCTTCATCCGTGACTATATGGTGGCGAACTGGCGACATTTAAAAGCTATACAATAATTGGTGTTGGCGATTGTTTTATATTTTATTCTGCTTAAAAACAGGTGTTGGCGCTTGTTATTTCGCCGGGATTTCTAATCGATTTAGCCAATTACCTACCGAACGCGATCGCCAATTTTATCTGTTCAATCGAGAGAAACTCTTATTCGGCTTATTAGTTAGCTTATACTCGCTCGTGTGTGCGAGTGTTTGCTCAATGAGTAGAAGCCTAGAAGGTGGGTAACATCTGTACGAGTAGCATAAGACTAATGCTTCAATTTGGTAATCATTTAGATGTAGGAATGGCGGTTTGGCGGTTCGGCGATTCGTCGTTTTGATTACATAATGTAGGTACTAGGTAAGACGTGAAAAAATTCCGAACCAGTAAAAGTGTCGATTGTGGCCCTAATTTTTGAATTAATTCACGAATAACGATACCGAACTGTGTGTGTGTTATATATACATAATATATTGTGTGCGTGTTTATAAAATATGTATAAAAGTGCCAGATTTACTGCAACAATATGCAACATTTGGACGCATTCAAACTGCGATACAGTACTGATAAAAATTTAAACGAGTCTATTCGCGGTGCTAATAATCCAATTTAAATATCTACACTCTTGTAATCGTACCGGTATGGAATGATAAAAAAAAAATAATAATATCAAACGTTCGTCGGTCGCAAACTGGTTAGATTTTCAAAGAAATTAGATTATTTAGAAGATAGTGTTGGTATTTTAGGTGACTGGAAATTTACAAATTTTTCGACCATCGATTGATTTAATTTGGACACAAGCACGAGTAATAACCATAACGGTAATATTAGATAGTGATACCGAAGGAAGATGTGAAAACTAGATTTTAATGTAAAAAATTTCTTTCGATACTCGTTTAAGGGAGATTTGTGTACTTACCGAGTACATGCGTGTAATTTATAATTATAGGAGAAAAAGTTGACAGCCATGCGGCATTAGTGTAGCTGAGTTGTTAATGGAGACTTGTTTATGTCTGGTCCACAAAAACTAAATGAGCCCATATTTATTAAATTTCAACTATTTGAGGCTTCTCAAGCCTTCCTTAAATTCTGACCAACCGGCATTTCACCGTCGAAGTCTGTTGAGCTAGACTAGATTGGTTTATTTCACATTGAACGAGGAATTCCAATTGCAGCTTGTATCAATGATGTCAGTATGAGCAACGTGAGAAAATCTTTTATTAATTGGCTAATTAGATTGCGTGAAATTCAAAAATAAAAATTAAATAAAAATTAATATTTCATAATAAAAAATTGTTAATAAATTTATTTTTTAATTTAATAAAAAATATTTTTTTATTATTAGTCGAGATTTTTATAAATATAAAAAAAAACGTAAGCAGCCATGCCGCATTACTAGAGCTTGTTTTGATTTACTAATAGCCTTGCTTAACCGTTCATGACTATAGATCACACCCAACACCAAGTCTGAAAACCCCTACCCTATCATTTCTAAAAACACTTAAGAAGTTGAATTTGGCACAAATGTAGTATTTCTTGCCATGAAATAATCATGCGAACACATATTTCTCAAATTATAACTATTTGAGGGTCCTCAAATTATCTTCAAATCTTGAAAATCCGCCATTTTGAATCCATTTTGACTCAAATTTAAGTGGTTATATTCTGGTCACAAACTAATCCTACCCACAAAGTTTGACCATTCTAGGCCGATTTGGTGATGAGATATGGAAGACTCATGAAATTTCCTGCAGCAATTTCCCCTCCAAAAGCCGTTTTTTGCTCTAACTCCCCTCCAAAATCACTGAGGAAGCTAAAATCAAAATACGTTTGTCACTTGGGCTCATTTTATCATATGACACAGCAATAAAAAATTTTCGACCCCTCCTGTACCCCCACCACTATTTTAGGTTGATAACCCCGCCTTCCCCCTCCAACATCATGTATGGAAGTGAATTCGGGATATAGTATACAACTTATCCCCAATAACCATATGAATTCATATTAATTACATTTTTACCAACTTGAGGCTCCTCAAGCTCTACTCAAAATTTTGATAATCCGCCATTTTGAATCCATTTTGATCCAAATTCAAGAGGTCATATTGTGGTCACCAACTAACCTCACACACAAAATTTGACCTTTTAACTTGATTTGGTGGGGAGATATGGAAGATTCAAGAAATTTCATGACTCAAAACTTCCTCAAAAAGCCGTTTTTTGATCTAACTCCTCTCAATATGCACTTAAGAAGCTGAAATTTGGATATGTTAGTATCCGTGACTCACTCTTTCATATGAAATCAAAAACGAAAAATTTGAGCTATTTGCCCCTTCTCCAGCCCCCTCAAAATTTGAGTGATCCGCCATTTTGAAATTTATCGAAAAAACAAAAAAACTATTTTTGCGTATTTTCAAGAAGAGTTCCTCACCGAATTTTGAGCGAATTTTATCCACACCCGCCTGCGCAAGTGAGTGACACAAAAAACGCAATTTCTCAAAAACAGGTTTTTGCTAACTCGCCTCAAAATGCACTTAGGAAGCTGAAATTTAAATATGTTGGTGTCCGTGACTCACTCTTTCATATGAGATCAAAAACGAAAAATTTGAGCTATTTGCCTCTTCTCCAGCTCCCCTCAAAATTTGAGTGATCTGCCATTTTGAAATTTTTCGAAAAAACAAAAAAAGCATTTCTGCGCATTTTCAAGAAGAGTTCCTCATCAAATTTTGAGCGAATTTTATGAATACTCGCCGGCGCTACGCGTGGGAAAAAAAAATATATATATACCAAAAAGTTGTACATTTACCAGATGATTACAAATGGTCTGAAAAGCAAAGATTTGAAGACCCCACCCTCCCCCGATCTTCCCTTCCCAAATCAGGTAGGCTGTAATAGCTATCGTTTTGTTAAAAACTCAGCTAATTAAAGGAATAAAATTAATTGAAATTAAAATTTTTATGATTAAAATATAACCTATTATAAAAATAAAATTTAAGATTATTCATTTAGTTATAAATATAAAGTTGAATTTAAAAAAAAGTTACAAATATAACAAAAAAATTGAATCTTTAATTAAAAAATATGGATTAAGATTAATTATATCAATATTATTATTAATTCCTAAAGAATTATTTGATTTAAAATATTGTAAAATATTAATATGAACTATAATTATAATCAATAAAATAAAAGGTAAAGTAAACACTCATGAAACAATTGCTACTCATATTAAAAGTCACACAGAGCTAAAAATTCGGCATGTGTATTGGTCGGTTGGTTCAATTTCACTTCTCGTAAAATGAGCAATTTTCCTATTTTTCTTGCAGGCCAGCGAAATAAGCGAACCTGTTTTAAGTCGATAAATCTCGCCACATCACATTTTGAGAACAATAAACCCCCTCCTCCCCCCAACGTTACCTGTCAAGGTGAATTTGGGATATTATGTACTATGTAATATTCTTCTCTGCATATGTTTATAGAATTTCAGCTGTTCTTGGTTCTTCAAATATTTCACCAACTTTAATCATCCCTCAAGTTATGTAACCAGACAGTTTTAAGGATTTGTACTAGGAAAATGAAACTCGACCATGATTTTTTGGTCAACTTGCAGTTAGGCAAGTTGAAGCAGCACTTAGTTTACGTTTTTCGTAAACTCATTCCCCCTTCCCCTTTTATTTAATCTCAGAAAATCAATCAGAAAGCGTAGAGAACTAAACCTTTGTGTGTATTATTATTATTATTATTATTTTCTCCGATTTTAATTTATTACTAGGCTTCTCCAATCAGGAAAGGTAGGTATAAGAGCTGTCGTTTTTGTTAAAAACGTAATTATCGCTTTCACATTTGTATGGGTACCCATTGATACAGTTGGAATTTAGCTCGGAATTTCATATCGGTGGCTAGAAAAATCTTCAAACTGGATAAAAAATTATTTTTAACCAATAAGAAATCCATTAACATCGCGTATTCATAATAAATCGTCCGAATGTACGTATATATTTTAAATTTCGATATGAAATTCAAAACTCAACCTACTCGTATAAACGACTTTTTTTTTTATTATTAATTCAAACTTATCTACGAGATCTAAACGTGCAACGCATTACATTTTAAATAGCATCATGGATGGAGTTTTTGTCGTACTGTATTCGGATGAGGTATTTTAAGCGCTGGCGCAATTTCGGAATTTCTCGAAAAAATTTAATGAACGCTATAAAAGAGTAATCTCGTACCTGTGTACTCAGCCGGTAGCAACTTTGTGTACGAATCGTGTGGTCCGATCGGAGAGGCGAAAATAGTGCCGTAAAATTTATTTACTGGTAATTTATTATTAATTTGATGTATCTTCGTTTTTTTTAATGAATGACCATACGGTTTCATTGTGATTTGGTATAAGTTTCTCGATCGATATGATAAGATTTTTAGTAGCGTAGCTCAGCTTATGGCTACCGCGTTTACGATTATATTCGGACGTACACCTTTTGGGTTTTACGAGGTGGCCGTTTAACAGCCTCTGCCAACATAGGTGAAATTTTTACACTATCTGTTGCGCGTTAAGAGGTGATTAGAATCGTATATTTTCTTGTTACGTCGAGAAATGGCCTACGAATTCGGACAAATATAACGTACTGCGTATGAATGTTGGTGTAGCGAAATTCGACTTACTCGTAGGCGAATAAGTATTCAAGTTGGACATATTATAGTCTAGTTGAATTTTTGATATGAATGAATGGCAACATCAGATATGTCCTGATATTGTTTTCGATGTACTAGCTAAGTACTCTTAAAATCTTAGAAAAAAATATGAAATTATTTTAAATTCTAATTATGTGTACTTTTTCTTCTTGCAGATAATTTTTATTCAAATATCTCTTTTGATATTCGTAAAATCTTAGTAATAAAAATGATCCTTAATTTTTGTAGTTTAAGTATTTCCGCCACGCCTCAAACTATTATTACAAGATCGAATATCAAAATTTTGTTTTCATATAAAACAGAGAAAAAAATTGATTCATTTTTTCTCAAACTATTCATGACATGTAAGAAGCGGGCTTCTTAGTTATACAATTTCAAATGGTACTTACCAAAAAGTAAAAAAATTATCGATTTTTTTACCATGTTTTTTGGTACATAATCTTCTCATATCTCTCTTTCCATCTCCCTTACATTCATAACTTTTTCATCAATAAGACTAAATTGTATACTTCACATTCTATCATTCTTCATTCATAATTCGCAAGATATGAAATTTGAGGTTAGATCATTTCTACCATTGAAATTGTGTCTTCATCCCCTTCAAATTTTTTAGCAGACAGACCACCATACATGCGTTGCATAAAGCGAGTTTTCGACCAGACCAACTTCCGTGCCTTACAGAACCTCTGGAATTAGTTCGTATTCGATACACCTATCTCCTTACCTAGCTGATTTGAATTCCCACTGTTTCTCTCGCCTAACGTTCTGATTTTCTGCGAACGCCTCCGGCCGCTGGAAACTTCGAAAAACTTGCTTCTTTTCGTCCTAGCTAAACTTTACAAAAATGTAAATTTAATTGTAATTGGTAGCAGAGTTTTTAATAAAAACGATAGTTATTAAGAATGGCGCCCAGAACTTTGAAAGAAGGGATGCGAAACTTATAAAAGGTTCCAAAAATGTTTGTCAAAAGGGCCCCAATTTTTTTTTAAATCTTACAAATTTCCACTGAGTGTAAAAAATTTTTACAGGCTTGTTTTCTCAACCTAGTCCATCACGTCACTTTCAACATCATTAAATTGTTTGCTGTATTGCCTTTTTTATGAAAGAATTCGAAAGGGTCTCTCCTGATCAGATAGTAAAAACGGACCTTGACGCAAATTCGATTACAAGTCGTCCTAAATGTTCCCCTCGATGGAAAAATTTCATAAAAAATTTTTGACCCTCAACCCCACCCTTCCTGAGCAATTGCCCCCATATGTCGAAAATTCAATATTTTTTTATTCTGAATCGGATGGATAAAAAATTTTGAAATTTTTACTGTTGGTGTACAATTTGTAGGCACATTTGTGGAAATTTTTTCAAAATTTTCGATTTATATTTTCTTGAATTTTTTGGGCTTTAAAATTTTTGAAAAATTGGAAAAAAATTTTTTGCGGGTGGTACATGGCTGAATTTTTTTGTATGATTAGCTCATACTCTAAGGTACAACATGGTAATATTCTCAACCTACCAAAGGGGGGTGGAGGTTGGTGAAAAAAAAAATGAAATGTGTAACAAAAGCGTCAACTAAAATAAGTTTTTTGCATTTTTTTTGCGAACGATGCATTTTAGAGAAAAAGTAGTAAAGTAATAAAATGTTTCTCATTAAATTTTCTATAAAAAAGGGTCTTATAATTTGTTTCGTACAATCGTTGAGGGAGGAGGTAGGGGGCTACAAAGTTGCTCCTAATATTAATTAAAAAAAATCAACTTTTATAGACCAAAATTTTCCATCTAGAATTGAGATTTTCTCATGTACAACATGAAAATTTTCAAGTGAAGCAAGTTGGAGCTTGTCTTTGCCTGCTTTTGGTGTGTCCTCTCGTGCACATTTATTGCTCTCACATTTCGCGAATTCTAGAATGTAATGTACACTCTGCAGTATAATACAAATAACCAATAAATGAATATGGGTATCTGACTTCAAATCTGTACAC
Source organism: Phenacoccus solenopsis (assembly GCA_009761765.1). NCBI lineage: Eukaryota > Metazoa > Arthropoda > Insecta > Hemiptera > Pseudococcidae > Phenacoccus > Phenacoccus solenopsis. Next base: position 44,706,093 of record CM019754.1, on the reverse strand, counting down.
GATCAAGTTGTGAACTCTTCTTATATTCTCATTGAAGTCAATTGGAATTGAAATGTCATCACACTATTCATATATGTATTTTATTCAGTGAATTTTATGTTTACAAATTCAAAAATAAAATTCGTGGCTCCAACTTATTCAATGGGTCTCGCATACCAAAGGGCCTAGGCGTCCCTGGTAAAGCATACTTGATTGAGGAGGTAGGATCTTCAAATCTTTGCGTTTCAGACTATTTTATAATCATCTGGCGAATGCTCAACTTTTTGGTATGTACCATGTATTTTCCTCCTCGCGTAGCGCTGGTGGATATTTATGAAATATGCTGAAGATTTGGTGAGAGAATCTTCTTGAAAATGAGAAAAAAGTACTTTTTTGTTTTTTTGAAACTCTTAAAAATGGCGGATCGCTCAAATTTTGAGGTGGGCTGGAAAATGGGAAAATCTCTCAAAATTTTTGTTCTTGATGTCATATGTAAGAATGAATCACGTATACCAACGTACCTAAATTTCAGCTTTTTAAGTACATTTAAAGAAGAGTTAGAGTAAAAAACGTGTTTTTGAGGGTGTTTAAGTCATGAAATTTCTTGAATCTTCCATATCCCCTCATCAAATCAACCTTAAAATGTCAAACTTTGTGTGTGGAGTTAGTTGTTGACTACAATATGACATATCGAAAAAGGATCAAAATGGATCCAAAATGGTAGATTATCAAAATTTGAGTAGAGCTTGAAGAGCCTCAAATTAGTGAAAATGTAATAATATGAACTCGTGTGATTATTTAGGATAAGAAGTATACTGAACCTCAGAAAGGAATTAGAGCAAAAAACGGCTTATGGAGGGGATGTTAATGCAGGAAATTTTAAATCTTCCATATCTCCTCACCAAATCGACGAGAAAAGCTCAAACTTTGTATTTGAGGTAAGTTCATGACCAGAATATGAACTCTCGAATTTCGTTCAGAATGAATCCAAAATGGTGGATCTTTAGAATTTGAGGATAATTCTTGATCCTCAGTTCCTCAAGTTCATTTATGATAATTTCGATTTCACTCATGTGTTTGTCAGTTTTATTGTTGTTGTTTTTCGATTTATGCCAGCACTGAAAATATGCTCATTGACTGGCTGACTGAGTGGAATAAATGTTCTGATATAATTTTATTTGATTGAGGAATTTTTCATTTATGTATTTGTTTACTTATTTTTTCTCATTTGTGAGTGCCTTACGTAATACTATACACGTAATTACCCGATAATTAAAGTTACTATATAGATAAGATTGATTAAAAAAAAAAAAATTGAATACAGAGTCGATAAATAGCCTATACCGATTGGAAAACGCTGCTAACCACGAGTAGATATATGGAATAGAAATTACGACTTCGGTCGTATAGCCATTACGAAAGGTTACCGTTGGAGAAAATCGTATGTGTAGGAAAATGATTGGTATTGAAGATAACAAATGCTTTTAACCGATCGTTATCTAAACACGCGATCAAAAAATCGTTCTAATCGTTAGCCGGCGGCTATGTGCATTGCAAAAAGGTAAACAACGAATGGTCAGTAGCGCCTAATAGACGACACTTTTTAATCGTGTTACATAGTAGCGCGTTTCGGCGATTGTATTGTATGGTATATCGGTGGACACGAAGAGCTGACAGCATGAAAAACTCGCTGAAAAAGTGCGCTTCTTATTTGAAAGAATTCACGGAAACGACGACACTGCACGGTATACGGTATTTGTCGATGTGGCATTTACACTTCACCGAAATGTTCGTACTTTTATTTACCTTATTTTCGAATCCATCATTCGCTGCTCCTATCAATCATATATAAGATGACAATACGTAGCTAGTATGAAGGATTTTTTCTTCTTGCAGATCTATTTGGATTGGCGTATTTTTACTATCGACGTATGGTGCATGCACTATGATAGCAAACAGTTGGCAACGATATAACGCTAATCCTACGGTCATAGCTATACAGAAAAACTATCGCGAATGGAATATCACTTTTCCAGCCGCCACGTTCTGTTTTCTAGACAACGTGGATGAAGATTTGGCCAAAAATTTCATACAAAAGTGAGTGCACAGTACGAGAGCTAATCTACACGGTGCCAGCGAGGCTTAATGTAAAAGAGACACACAGATGAGGGGAAGGTATATATACGTAGCTTGAAGGGCCACAAGTCGTAGTTAAAAATCAATTTTCTCGTAACCTTTGTCGGCTTTTAGTAATTGGTTGGTTTGTTGGTGAATCATCGCCAATAATCATATCAAGCATATCCTGCGGGTAGAGGTAAAACTTCAATGAATAATTTTTGTCTCATTCGATTTCTCGTATTTCTATGTTGCTTCGTATATCTTTTTCATTATTTCTATTCCGTACAATCGTACATCCTGCATTTAGAACTTGGAACGTTACTCAGAGTATCGAAGAGTACGACGAGACACCAGAAGAGGAGCTTGATACGTTTAGTAACGATACCACCGTCAGCGTTACAAGTACTTCTGTTACCAGTGCAGCTGATGTCGACAATGGAAACAAAAAGTACACGTACTACTTGAAATTTTTGAAGGATCTCGTCAATACGACGTACGAAAGTCTAAACACATTCGAAGAGTACGTTGAGGACGATACGGTGAATTATTTGGATGTAGAGAAGACCATCATGGAGGTGAAAATATGGCTAGAATTAGTGTGCTTATTGATGAAATAACATTTTTCAAACGCGTGTGTTTATCTTATCAATCGTCCAGGTACTCAGGATAATCGATCAAAAGTCCACAGTTTTCAACAAAGAATTCAAAAATCGCGAATTTTTGCAAACGCTTACCGAAATGGGCGTATGCTATACTCATGCGGGAATTTTGTCCGATTATATAACAATTTCGTGGGTTTTTTTTTCATTTTCATCTTACTTGTTGTTCTTTGGTTGATGTATGGAAATAAATTTGTATTTCTCTTTTTTTTTCGATTTCCTTATAGAAATGTCCCGAACGTTCGTAAAGATTTCGAATCGCCTACTTGCAACTTTTTGAATACCTTGTGTTACGCTAGGACCGAAGGGATACCAAGCGATGTTCGAGTAAGCTATGTAATTGGTAATTAGTCGCGCAGTGTTGGTAATTTGTAGAAAAATATGATGGTAATGATCGGTGAGAGCCTCACTCAGATTGTCTGCCACTAATATTTTTATATGTATTTTGATTACCTCTTGAAGGTGGAACGTTCTCGCCTTTTATTTCATAGCGGGGTTGCTTAGCTACAGCAAAACTTTTGGCTAATCGAAATAAATGGTTGATTTTTAGCAGAGTGTTTTATTGAAAGGAATAGCTATCACAGCCTCTCTGATTCATGAAGGAGAGCTGATGTTAAAATTAATATGTAACATACCGTTTGTAATCATGTGGTAAATGTCCAATCTTTTGAACCTCGTTGGGTTTAAGTGAAAATAGCTTAGAATTTGATGGAAAACTCTTCGTGTAAATGCGCAGAAAAACATTTTTTTGCATTTTTGTTCCCCTGAAGATAGTTATTCCTTCAAATTTTAAGGGAGACTGGAGGGATGCTGAAAGCCCTATAATTTTTGATTTTGATGCGATACGTATAATTAATTGATGTAGGAACACCAACATCCAAAAACGTCAGTGTGTCAAATGTTCTTAGAAAGTATATCACCCCGCAGTACCCAAAAGCTGAAATTTCAGATGCAGTGAATCATTTCTGAGAGAGTTGCGATTATATTGAAATCAGAAGCTATTGATATCGTTATGGGAAAATCTTGAAGTTGAATTTAGTAGAGCTACATCAACTTAACTGATACTATGTCATGGCTCATGGAATAATAATTTATTGGCTGTTAAGAAGAGTAGAATGTGACTTCTTGAATTTGAGTCCAAATGCAAAGTTATTTGATCTATAACAGATTACATCATTTGAGATCGCGTGAAAATTTTCAACTTTATTTTTTCAAGTGCATTGTTTGCTGATGATGTCAATATGAGCAACTGTGAGTTGATAATATCATCAGCCAATAAGGCATCAGTCTTGATGAGAATTGATAAAATTTCGATCTCCTCTCTTAAGGCCGGTTCACAAACAAAAACATAAGAAATAAGACTGACATAACAAAATTTGTTATGTCAAGTTAATTCACAGAGCTGAAATAAGACGTAAGGAAAATATAATGTGATTGGTCAACTTCTTATCATACTTATCACCAGACTAAAGTCTAAATGTTCCTGGCGTCAGGAGGAGCAAAGTTTTTTCGTACTTGCAAAACATTAAATAATACGCCATCTGTCGTCGGGAATGTTATCGAATTATCACTATCGATAATATCGATAATTTCGATATTGATGTTCAATATTAAGTATAGACATGTTTACGTTTGTGGGAAACATATGGTTAGGGTTTTTTTGTTATTAGTTATTGTATTAATAACTACTAATAATTATCAACATGAAGCCAGTACATCAATGCAAAAAATGCCAAAAGGTGTTTTCTTTAAAACGTAACTTACAAAGGCACATCAAAAACTTTCATGAAACTGTTCAAATTTCGAAAAATGTTATTCGATGTGGCCAAGGAAGCTTGTAAGCATTAAATTTTGATTCACTTCATGAATATACTTAACTGAGATATATCAAACATCCCATTTTTCATTTTTAGCATTTGCAATTTTTGTAATGAAAAGTTCACGAGAAAAGATACGCCAGGAACATTTAGACTTTAGTTGTATAGTGTGGCAGTTCAGCAATCATCTACTGGCGAGTGTTTTTAAAACTATGAGGAATCGAATAGAACTAATAACGCAAAAAATAAAATAAGGAGTTGTAAGCTACGTTTTAAAGAAAACACCTTTTGGCATTTTTTGCATTGATGTACTGGCTTCATGTTGATAATTATTAGTAGTTATTAATACAATAACTAATAACAAAAAAACCCTAACCATATGTTTCCCACAAACGTAAACATGTCTATACTTAATATTGAACATCAATATCGAAATTATCGATATTATCGATAGTGATAACTCGATAACATTCCCGACGACAGATGGCGTATTATTTAATGTTTTGCAAGTACGAAAAAACTTTGCTCCTCCTGACGCCAGGAACATTTAGACTTTAGTTATCACCAGAGATGGCGCGATTCGAATCGTGGAAAAGAATCGCATAAGAATCGTGGGAATCGGATTCTTAAGGCGATTCGAATCCGATTCTTACTTTGAACTGAATCGTATTTGGAGAATCCGATTCTTTGAAATGGAAGAATCGCGCACTCGCGATTCTTTTTTTTCTAGCGATTCTCAATTTTATTCTCAAATCTCAATTTAAAAAATAATATTATCAATAGTGCCCAGCGTTGAAAGAGAAAAAAAAATTCATTCTCAAAGTTCCCGCTTTTTTATTATGATTCATTTTTCAAGTTAGTTCGAGAAATTTCATTTGAAATGTTGAATGCAAGAATGGAGCCTGTACGTGTACTGATTCATGTTAATATTGAAGAAAATTTATTAATAGTAAGTAAAAATAAGCCATAAGGTGATATTAATTTTTCAAGTTGTTTTTCTACTTTGGTTTGTAGGTAGTTTAGTTAAGGAGTTATTAGCCATAATAAAATATAAATTATAAATACTAAATCATCTGCAAAAGCTATTGTTTGAACTTTGTCTAGGTCACGTAAATGTTGAAAAATGTTGAATTTTATTTTATTATAAATAAAAAATAAAATGATAATAGAGTCATGATTCTTCTTTTTTTTTTTTTATAACAAAGTAACAAAGAAACAAACAAGATAGGCGTAGAGAAAGGAAGTAAGGAACTTATACAAAAAAAGAATCGCAGATGTAGAAAGAATCGCGAAAGAATCGCGAGGGAATCGGATTCGTAATGGAATCCGATTCCTAAAGATTGAAGAATCGCGTTTGAGGAATCGGATTCTTCAAAAATGATGAATCGCAAAAAAAGAATCCGATTCTCAATTCCAGTGTTGTAGGAACGAACATATGTCTGTTCTTGTTCCTGTTCTTGTTCCTGGAAAGACCCAGTCATTTGATCCTGTTCCTAACTCGTTCTTATTCTCAATGTTTTAACTGTTCTCGTTCCGTTCTTCGTTCTTTTAATTCTTTACAATGTTGTTCTCGTTCTGTTCTTTGTTCTTTCAATCCTTTATGGTCTCGTTCTTGTTCGTTCTTCGTTCTGTTCTCGTTCTTCAACTTTTTCTTTTGTTCTTTCTTTTTTTTGATAACGTGTTTACAGTTTATGTTGTTGTTGAAATTGAAAATTAATTAATTGAAGCTAATTAATAAATAAATTAAAAAAAAAGGATTTATATGGGTATACGCAGCATTTGTCCGCTTTTAGAAGTTTTTTATTTTCTCTTTCCCCTCATGATATCTATTAATTTTGTGATGAATCATTAACTTTCAAAAGAACGAAGAACAACCCGAAATTACATCCGTTCTTGTTTTTGTTCTCGTTCCTCAGCATTTTACATTAATTGGTTCTCGTTTCGTTCTTTGATCTTTCAGTTTGAAAATATTCTGTTCTCGTTCTGTTCTTTGTTCTTCGTACATATCAGTTTTATGTTCTCGTTCTTGGTTCTGTTCCTCAGGAACAATGAAAATTTTCTGTTCTTGTTGTTCTTCGTTCTCGTTCTTGGGTTTGTTCCTACAACACTGCTCAATTCTTTGGGAATCGCGCCATCTCTGCTTATCACAGTATTGTTCTGGTCAAAGTGAAAACAACATTGTTTACATTAATTGAAACGTTTTTATTGGTTCATTTTTATGTCATGACATAATAATTCCCATTCTTATGGAAAATTATTACATCTTATTTCAAGTATAGAAACTTCTATGTCATACGTCAAGTCTGTGAACAGTATCATGAATTTACATTGATTTCAGCGTATTTCTTATGTTTTTGTTTGTGAACCAGGCTTTACACCTCAAAAGTGATAAGTCCACGTGTACATTTAGTTGCTCACATTGACGTCATTCAGAACCAAATATTTCTTATTTTCATTGGTTGTTGTTCTCAGACTCTTGTGGCTGGGAGAACCAATACAAATTTAATAAAATTTCTTGGCTAAACCTGTTATAGGTCAATCAACTTTGGTCTAAATGTAAATTTAACGCTTTTCGAAGGGGATAGGTGAGGTTATCAATTTTACTATTGGCTGTAAGGGTAAATAGGTCAACATTATCAGAAAGTTTTAACGAACGAACCGTCATCAAGAACTCAGGGTTACTTACGTTCAGTGGCGTCGAGAGGGGAGAGAGGAGAAGTTTCCCAGGCCTGAACTTTTTGAAGGACTCCTAGGGCCCTTCGTCATTGAAAATAAAACAGGATGTTATCAATAGAGAGCAAGTTAGCTCGAAAAATGAATTTTAAAAAAATGATTGAAAAATTCGCATTTAAAAAGGCACGAAAAATACATTTTTAATTATTATTTATACTTGAGAATTGATAGTACTATGTATTAATTGCTATTGAATTAAGAATGATGATTCATTTTTCATTTTTTTTCTCATAATATACTTAATTATGAAATGATGATTTTTCAATTTGAAAAAAATATTGCTCCAAAACCCTTCTACCAAAAAATAGTATATTATATGTTTGATAATTGTTTTCGGTTTTTTTAATTGTTTATCGTTTTATTAAAAATTTATTTTCTCTTACGATGCGCTTAATTAAATTTTAAATTGTTTAATTGTATGGAAAATCGTCATTCTTATTGATATTGAACCAATATGCTTAGCTAGAGCCGCCATTGATAATATCATCACTCAACAGTCAACACAATTTATTATTCGTGTTTTTTCATTTTTATATGATAATATATTTTTTTTGAATACCAGAGAAAAAATATTCATTATTGTTTCATTTCTTGGTGATTTTCTGATGCTATAAAATATTACGGAATTTTTTGTAGACACCCTTAACAAAAACAATAGCCTTTATACAGCCTCTCGTAGGTTTTCCTCTCAGACTACATATAGGTATAATATATTTTATTTCATTATTATAAATGATTTGATATGATACAAGATTTATTTTGCCATAGTATTACGTGCACTCGCCGTTTGAAATTCCGGACATATCGAGCGCTTATTTTCCAGTCTACGGTCGTATGGATCGAGACACATCATTTACGGTTTTGGAAACTACAGTGTCGCCGGAAATATACAGATTAAACCCATCGCAGAGGCAATGTCGCTTCATGTTCGAATCAGAAGTACCCCATTTACCAGTTTACAGTTTCAATCTATGTCGTATGGAGTGTCGAAAAAAAATCGCCTTCAACCTTTGCGGTTGCGCGCCTTATTTTTATCAAAAAGAACGTAAGTCGATTGTATAATGTTTCAATTCACCATGTCTGTTAAGGAATTCGTGGTAGGATGGTTGGAGTTTATTTGCGGCGAACGTAAAGGCAACTTCATTAACTCGACTGTTTGGTGGGTATTTCATCAATAACGAATGATTTTAGGCGGAATACCGGTGTGCGGTATAAAGGGACTGGCGTGTTTGGCAAAACATTCGGAAATGCTGATAACGTTAAGAACGAGCGATGGTAAAAAATTGAAATGCGATTGTTTACCTCAGTGCATGGATAATAAATATTTCGTTGATCGAGAAGTGGTCAGGCAGTGGTAAAATTGAATTTTATGTTGTTGTTGTTGTTTTTGATAAAAAAATATTAGCTTATCTCATATTCATACTGTTTAGGTCCTTTCCGGTACCTTATGATATTAGATTTCGTTGGGCTATCGAAAAATTCAGCAAAATACGTTTGAGAAGAGATGTCATTTTTAGTTTCGAAGATCTCGTAGGTAATGTGACTGTTATCTTTCGCTAGGATATCAGAGCCTGGCCTGTAGGTTAGATGTTATTGGTAGCGTGGTTAATTTTTTTCGGTATTTTTTTTTATAGTTTCATTTGGAGGTACAGCTGCCTTCTTTTTGGGATGTAGCGTGCTGTCGTTTGTGGAAATAATTTACTTTTTTACGTTGAGACTGATTTGGTACATAACGTCGCGCATGCAAAGAAAACACGAATAAATTTTTAAAATTGCCAATACGTTGAATAAAAATTATTACTTCTTGATTTAAATTTTTTTCATTTGCTAGTCCATACGAAAATCAGAAGATGACTCCAGGTTATAAGTACGTGGTGTCAGTATAGTCTTTGATGAATTGTCTTCTACGTACATAAATTCAATTAACTTTTCTATTTTCGTGAAATTAGCATTTCTAATTTTTTTTTTTGCGTTTGTAACAACTTAGTTTAGTAAGCCATTACTGAGGTATTTATAACGCTTCTCGATTGGTTTGAAAGGCTGTTGTACCCCTCGTGATTGGCTCATCAAGCTGCGAAGGGAGTACTAAAATAATTTTTGTTTCTTTTGCCATGTACTACTGCTTAGGACATAAGCACGTATAAACGGTGGTTTAAATTTTTTTAAGATATCGAATAGGTTATACTGGGTTGCCGGATAGCCTAAACAAAATCATATCACGACGACGTTTGACGAGGTGGAGACCATGGAAAAATGGAGTCATATCCATACGTGTGTATGGTTTTCTGCAAATTCACAACAAGTGATTTATGGCAGACTTACCTAAGGCTCGAGTCAGTCCAGGTAGAAATTTCGCGCATACTAGTATTGATTGTGCTGGACCATTTTCAATAATTGGCAAAGGTGGCTGACATAAAGCCGAAATTAAAGCATATATTGCCATATTTGTCTGTTTTGCCACAAATGGTATTCACCTCGAACTCGTGTCAGACTTGACTACTCCAGCATTTATAGCGTCGCTCGCTCGCTTTACAGGTCGCCGCAGCACTCCCGCACATATTTATTCAGACAATGGCAGCACGTTTGTTGGAGCTAACAATTCGTTAACAGAACTGACAGAGTTTCTAACCAAAAATTGACCTAAATTTGAAGAGTTTGCTTCAATTAAGGGATTTCAGTGGCATTTCATACCTCCACGTGCTCCCCACTTTGGTGGAACTTGGGAAGCTGGTGTGAAATCGGTTAAAAGTCACCTATACAAGGTGATTGGGAATCGCGTGCTCAATTTTGAGCAATACACGACTTTATTAATCTAAATCGAGGCATGCCTCAATTCGCGACCCTTGATTTCGGAATCGGCAAATCCAAACGACGACTTTAGAAGCCTCAACACCAGGTCATTTCTTAACTGGAGCACTGATTATCAAGATTTAAACATAATTTGAGGACCCTCAAATAGTTATAATTCGAGAAATATGTGTTCACATGATATGTAGAACGTTCAGGTTTCGAAGTTCGTTTTGCTGAGACAACAAAATGTATAATTATTGAACGTAAAAAAAAGTTGAATTGACCAAAAAATTTTTTTCAATTTCCTCACTTTTCAAACTCTGGCGAATGAAATTTTTTCACATTTTCTAAGGGGTTTATAAAAAAAAATTAAACATTTTTATTTTAGGCAACTATTTTTCTTCAGTTCCTTAGTTTTTTCGAAAAATTCGGAAAATCAGCTCGCTCTGGTACATAGTTCATGAGTTGAGATTCTATCATCCGTCAACATGTTGCATTATAGTTGCCTATTTTACAATCGTTGCGCAAATTAAATGAATTTAATTAATAGAATATTTAAATATTACTAAAAATAATTCTATACAATATTTCAATCCATTAAAAAAATCCAATTTTATTTACCACTTAAATTTCATAATAAAATCTATTGGAAAAATTCTTAACGACGAGGAAATCATTTGTACTTGATAAAATTTAATTTTGAATTCTTGTAAAACTGATACGTGCAGATAAGTAGAGGTATTGGATCATTTTCAATATTGAAGCTATTAATTTCCAATGATTTTTCTGCTGATAATTTTTATTTTTGATTAGAAAATGAGATGCTGAAATTTTTTCAATATGATAATCTAATTTTTAAGAATTTTCAATCATTTGCCTATATCAACGTGTTCAGTAAAGTTTGAATATTAATTCGTAAGCAATGTCGCCGTCACCTCGCGAATGTTTGTTCTTATTATTTAGTGTATCCTTGATGTTTGGATTTACCACACAAAGTAATAACTCCTTTAATGCGTTAACTTTAAGTGAAGAAGAGACATATAACCTATTGCATGAAAACGCTCGGGCTAAATGGCTTCTAATGATTCTGCATAAAGTACGCATGAAGCTGCACAAAGAAAAGGAGGATGTAGAGATGAAGCTGGAAAAGGAGAAGGCATACGGCGTGAGTGTTATTTAACCGTCCTTTAATCTCAAACATAGATGAAGTATGTATATACAATTTGCTAATCATATTTTATTTTCATTTTTACAGATCTTTAGTAAATTTATGTGCGCGATGCGATTGATGAGAATGCAGATTGACAATCTCATATCTGCCGCTACTAGCAATGCGAAATCGACAATGACGGATATTCACTGTACTTCCAGGCAGATACCAGATGATGAAAAATCTGAAATGGAAAGCACAATTCAACGCATCATGGGTAAAGACAGCGAGAAATTTATAAACGACGCCCATAAGTTATCTGTTGCATTTTACTGGGCGATTACAGATTCTAAGTTTGGTAAATCAAAGTATTTGGTACGTAATTTAACCAAAATAAATTGTAAAATTTCGGAATGTGCTGCAGTTACTGCTGCCTTCCGTAAGGTGTGCGATAATTACGTGCACAAAAATCAGTCGCCAACAGTGAACATTTATTTAGCATTTTCGAAGTTAATGGTAATAAATTTTTTCGACGTAATTCGTGAGTATAATAACTGGAGTGTTACTCCCAGAGACCTCGATATTATCAATATTGTTTTTCAGTCACTCATGAATATGAGTACTTTTAGATACAGCATAATAAAAACAAATGAAAACAAAACAGTTGCTGTGCCTTTTCCGGAATCAGATACCCTTTCCCCTAATTGCTTATAATATAATAGAAAATTATTTTAAAAATTAATAATGATTAAAATTAAGCTAAATATGAAAGTAATGAGAATGCCTTTTATGTATATATATATAATTATTGTTACATATAAAAGTCAGCTCCCGCTATGTAAAAATGCAGTTATAAGTTGGCTCCATGTGAAAGTGGATACTGTATATGGAGCTGACTTTCACAAATCCTGCATTAGTTTCGCCAAGGCGCGCTCTATCCTATGGCGTACTCGCCAAGTGGAGCCAACTTTCTCTATAAATGTATATTTAAATATACAACTCCATATACGGTATCCACTTTCTCATGGAGCCAACTTATAACTGCATTTTTACATAGCGGGAGCTGACTTTTATATTATGTAACAATAATTATATATATATACATAAAAGACATTCTCATTACTTTCATATTTTTATACGTAACCCGATATATATATATATATACCAAAAAGTTGGACATTTGCCAGATGATTACAAATGGTCTGAAACGCAAAGATTTGAAGACCCCACCCTCCCCCGACCTTCCCTTCCCAAATCAGGTAGGCTGTAATAGCTATCGTTTTGTTAAAAACTCAGCTAAAAATAGAATACGATTCTTTTTGAACATTTATTGTGATCAAATTAATGTTGCATAGATACCAGATTGTGCGGTTTACATTATTATCACAATTTTCAAGAATTTAGAGATTTTTTAATGAAAAAAAAAAAAAAAATTGTAGAAAGTAATGAAAACCTGCTGCACTCAATGAACTAGAAAAAAGCTTTAAAATTATGTCAAATTTTAATATTATATACATGAATATTTGAGTATTATACAAAATTATAATGAAATGTAACGTAATTTTAAAGCTTTTTTTACAGAAAAAAAATTGTAAATGTTATATACAACCTTGAAACGATTTAAAACAATTTTCAAACTCCCAATTTATTTTTCGAAGACCATAAAATGTCCATTACATGTATCCGATTTTTATTATTTTCTATATATATTTTTTTTATTAAAAATTCTGTAATAAAAACATTTTTTTCCAACATAAAAGAATAACATGCTACTTTTTTAGAATTAAATATATAAATTTATTTCTATATTGAGTGTTCTTCTTGTACAAGTGTAACATTCAAATTTCGTTTTATTACATCTCATAAATAATAAGAATTATCAAATCATTTTATATCTATGTTTCATTATGTGATGAGACTCTGGTCGAATTAATTCAAAGACTCAGAAATACTTTCAATATAATAACTTTATTTTAAAAACACGCAAATGTACAACGCGAACAAACTTTAACATTAAGTGATACAATTAACTGCTAAGCAAATACTGAACCGAAGCCTTAAGACGGCATCTGGTTATATAGTAAAATATTGAGTGAGTGTGTCTGTGGTAGTAATACATGTAGGGTTGATCTGCATTGGTGTGTTTGTGGTAGTAGTTGGCGTGAGACTGTGTCTTTGTGTTAGTTTGTTGTTGTGAGATTGTGTTAGTGAGCCATCTGGTTATTTTAAAAGGGTATGGCGCCAGTCTGTCGGTTAAGGTAATCTGATGCAATATTTGAGGCGATTTTTCGTTATACCACAATTACAATAATAAATTATCAAAATAAAAAAGCAAATATTTCCTAAAATAGATGAAAAAAGAAAAAGTTGAGTTTTTGCATAAAAAATTCATAAGACATTCTGAATTTTAACATTGATATTTTTTTTTCACTTTTTGAGAGTTGCAATTTTAGAGTTCTTTTCGAACCTTTAAAAAAAAATTCTATGAGAAATTGGAAAAATTTATGAACAAAATTTTGTCAGGTGAGGCTTCATATTTTTTAGGAATGATTATAATTAATTAAAATTAGAATTAATTCAATTAAAATTATGTTAAAATTTAAAAGCGATTTTATTACTTGAATAAAATTAATTAATTTAATTTTCATGTACATATTGCCCGTCACTTTTATTCATAAATCAAGTCGTACAAACCACCCTAACTTCATCCTTTTCCGACTATAGTATAGATACCTCGTGTCTTACCAAAATTTCGAATTGTTACCCTTATTAGGAGCGTTATGCGACTTCTTACGCGATTTTCCTTAAATATCGCAGGCGCATTTTTTTTGTGGACTAAAATTCGCGTAAGCGAAAGCAACATTTAGTGCGACTTTTGAATGTGGTAAATTGAATAGGTATATAAAGGAAGTAAAAGTCGTTGTGCAGCAGTGTTTTGTGCGGTTTCAACCGCGTCCCCACAGAAGTTGGGTAGAAAGAGTGCGATATGTGCTGCGATTTTGAAAGCATGTACCTGACGTAAGGTATCAAAATTAGCGTTTATTATTTTACTGCAGCGGATTTCGAAGCGTTATTTACCGCGACGTACGTTTTATACGAGGATTTTTAAACGATATACCGAATTATGAGCGAATTCCTTGCCAATAGGGTTTGGGAAGAATCCAAGGTGTTGCTGAGCTGCTTGTTGTCATTAGTGCATTAATGCATATCTTGTAAAAATACTGGTGTAAACTTTAGACAAAAAAATATGTAGCGCTTAAATTATTCGACTTAACATTACAATGGACGTGTATTACGCAGCGTTGTTCATTATGGTGGTCACGCATTTTTACTTCTTCGAAGTTACATCTTATTTTCACTGCTCAATTACAGCGATTAACGGTTGCATTATGCGTGCGCTACCGAATTTCAATTTACAACTAGGACTAAAGAGACGAGCAAGGCATTGAAAAGTGATTCGGTATTTCGCGTACTTGAACGATATTTTAGATAATTTTGGCGGGCATACAGTTTATTATTATACACGTAATAACCGTATTAAAATATTACGTACTTATATAATCATTGTGAACTTTCATGTTTAAACTTATTCACTTTTATTGCTACTCGTTTTATTTGATAAAAATGACTCGCTTACGATGATTCTATAATTTATTTATTTTCGCTGAACTTGTAATTCCAATAATAATCTTTTTATAACCTGGTGATAGATACAAGGTATTTAACCATTCAGAAAACTGTTCGATTGCAAATTTGGGTGTGTTCTTTAGCTTATGGTTGGTATTTGTTTTCATTTTATTGTTTTTATCACGTTTGATAATTGGTACGAATGGTGTGTGTGCGCGTTTTTTTCATTAATTTGTCGCTCGAAAAAACTCACCCAATTACTTATTACAGACAATAGGTCCATAGACTCACTGCTCGTATAAGTCTTTGAAAAAGTACAGTACCTATTTATTGTTACCCCCCACCACAGTTTGGTCGGTTTGGCGGTAACGATCAATTCTTGGAAAATACTCTTCGAGTTTGTTTAAATGATCGAGAATGATGTATGTTTTTCAACACTCGGTGGCGAGTTCAGCTTCACTTTTCTCGTTAAAATGATGTGCAGATGGAATTTGAAAATTTTATAAATGACTCGAATGTGATTTCGCGGTGAGTTTAATTTCGTTGATAATACATGCGGGGAAGTAAGTACATCTAAGTAAGCGTTCAAAACACAGATTTTTTTGAATTACGTGTAACATGCAGCCATCAGGACATGATAATACGGAAGAAAATTCGGGTAACTATCAAGGTTAAACTTACTTCATTGAAGATGAAACCATCTGATGTCTGATATTATGGATACTATTGATATTTTCAGGAAAAAAGGTGCTGCTAGGTCAAAGATATGTATTTGGATTTTTGGGTTTTATGGCGCTGAGCAACGCTTACGTGCAAAGATTTTCTTTAAGTCTAACAATCACCGAAATGACTGATTCCAACCACGACATTTTCATCATAAAAGCGAACGAAGATTGCCCAGCAGAACTGATTATTCGTAACAAGACTTATACGGTAAGAGATGCTCGATTCTAGTTTGCAAATACCTGTGGTACCTATACCTACATTTAGTTACATTTTATTCAAGGTTTACACAATTAAGAATGCAATTACGCAAATTCACTTTATTCTCGATTGTAATACCTACTAAAAGCATCGTGGCGTGTAAAATTAATTTTTCGTTTCAAGGTTTCGCGCTATAAGTTTTTATTCCGTTTAGCGCCCAGTGAACCTTTAACTGATGTAGTGATGACCAACATTTCATTCGTGGTTTCTCATTTTTTCCCATAATTTATTAAACAAATTTGAGAAGGCATAACGTATGAATTTTTGTTGCCTCATTAGTTCAAAAAGTAGAGTTTTGTTTTATTTTGTCCACTTGGAAAAATTGAAATCTAAAAAAAAAAACAGAATATTTGATCATTTTACTACAAATATTACCTACGTATGTATTTTTGCTCGATTTTTTCCTTCAAATTTCAAGATTATTCACTTTAACCTTCTTCCATTTCTATACCAATACCATGGGTAACACCTTGTGATTTTTCAAGACACTGCTCGTGTAAATTATTGGCAGCTTTACTCCCCTTCTCCGAACCCCTGCGAGCAAAGATTTTCATATCTTCAAGTTCTGAAATATTTTAGTTGGGAACAGTTTCTTTCTGATGGTCTCAACATTTTTCAATATTTATTAGGTATGCAGCTAAGGGAAATTTGAAATAATATTTCGGAAATTCGATGCAAAATGATGAGTAGAACATGATTATAAAGATTTTCTCATCTACATCATGCAGAGTATTTGACCTTAATATGACCTCCACACCTCCTTCATACCGCAAGTAGGGGTACTTATGTGATGCTTATGTATAATGGTCTCCCTACCCTACTTGCTGAAGGAGTTAAAGTACAGAAGTCTGAATAATTATGTATTATGTACTTTCAAATGTTTCCTCTTGGTAATAATGAACTTTGTAAATGTTCATTTCATCCTTTAGGTAAGGCAGATAAAAATTAGGGGTTTTTATTGCAAAATGTAGAACATAAATACTAATGTAGTGTAAGTTAAAAAAAGAAATAGTGGTAATGAGAAGAAGGAAGGTGAGTGCTGAGAAATAATTGAAAAAGTGTGAAAAGTAGTCTTTATACTATCGCCTTCTCATCGCCAATTCCATAGTTTTTGAAATATGACCATAGTAGGGGATTTTTCTAAGCTATGTGGAAAATACCTACCGCGCGATCAAGTGATTTTTACGCTCCTCAGCGCTAAATTTTTTTTATTGAAAATGAAAAACTTCAAATAATTGAATTCCCCGGTTGTTGTTTTTTGTTGAATTGGGAAATAAAAAATCAATTATTTCATTTTTCAAGCATTCTAAACCATATTTATCAAAATTCTGTACTCTAATAAATTTTTGTTTAATTATTCTAGTTTATTTGGTAACACTGATTCTTAATAAAATTAATTAAAATCAATTAATAAAGAAAAAATTAAATGTTGAAAGCTAATTATTAAATTTCACGATAGTTTTTATCATTTACTATCGCGTAAAAAACCAAAAGAAAAAAAACGTAAGCAGCCATGCCGCATTACTGGAGCTGAGTTTTTAATTGCAGCTTCTTTTGATTTCATAACCTTGCTTAACCGTTCATGACTACAGGCCACACGGCAATACCAAATCTGAAAACCCCTACCCTATGCTTTCCAAAAACACTTAAGAAGTTGAATTTGGCACAAATGTAGTATTTCTTGCCATTAAATAATCATGTGAAAACATATTTCTCAAATTATAACTATTTGAGGGTCCTCAAATTATCTTCAAATCTTGATAATCCGCCATTTTGAATCCATTTTGACTCAAATTTAAGTGGTTATATTCTGGTCACAAACTAATCCTACACACAAAGTTTGACCATTCTAGGCCGATTTGAGGATGAGATATGGAAGATTCATGAAATTTCCTGCAGCAATTTCCCCTCCAAAAGCCGTTTTTTGCTCTAACTCCCCTCCAAAATCACGTTTGTCACTTGGGCTCATTTTATCATATGACACAGCAATAAAAAATTTCCGACCCCTCCTGTACCTCCACCACTATTTTAGGTTGATAACCCCGCCTTCCTCCCTCCAACATCATGTATGGAAGTGAATTCGGGATATAGTATACAACTTATCCCCAATAACCATATGAATTCATATTAAGTACATTTTTACCAACTTGAGGCTCCTCAAGCTCTATTCAAAATTTTGATAATCCGCCATTTTGATCCATTTTGATCCAAATTCAAAAGGTCATATTGTGATCACCAACTAACCTCACACACAAAATTTGACCTTTTTAACTTGATTTGGTGGGGAGATATGGAAGATTCAAGAAATTTCATGACTCAAAACTTCCTCAAAAAGCCGGTTTTTTATCTAATTCCTCTCAATATGCACTTAGGAAGCTGAAATTTGGATATGTTAGTATCCGTGACCCACTCTTTCATGAAATCAAAAACGAAAAATTTGAGCTATTTGCCCCTTCTCCAGCCCCCTTAAAATTTGAGTGATCCGCCATTTTGAAAAAACAAAAAAACTATTTTTGCGTATTTTCAAGAAGAGTTCTTCACCGAATTTTGAGCGAATTTCATCCACACCCGCCTGCGCAAGGCGAGTGACACAAAAAACGAATTTCCTCAAAAACAGGTTTTTGCTAACTCTCCTCAAAATGCACTTAGGAAGCTGAAATTTAAATATGTTGGTGTCCGTGACTCACTCTTTCATATGAGATCAAAAACGAAAAATTTGAGCTATTTGCCCTTCTCCAGCCCTCCTCAAAATTTGAGTGATCCGCCATTTTGAAATTTATCGAAAAAACAAAAAAAAAACACTTCTGCGCATTTTCAAGAAGAGTTCCTCACCAAATTTTGAGCGAATTTTATGAATACTCGCCGGCGCTACGCGTGGGGGAAAAAATATATATACCAAAGAGTTGGACATTTGCCAGATGATTACAAATGGTCTGAAACGCAAAGATTTGAAGACCCCACCCCCCCGACCTTCCCTTCCCAAATCAGGTAGGCTGTAATAGCTATCGTTTTTATTAAAAACTCAGTTATTGAAAAAATTTACGTTCTGTTTAGAGGTAGGGAATTTCACGCTGAGGGGTACAAAGATCACTTGGTCGCACGGTATATGTACAAATTACTAGCGCATTCGAGGATAATAGAGATTTTAAGACTTGTTATTGGGTGTGGCCTGTAGACATGAAGGGGTTAGCAACGTTATTTGCAAACATGAACAAATCCGTGATTCCAATTAAAAACTCACCTCCATTAATGCGGAATGGCTGCTTACTTTTTTTTCTCGTTACCCCCTCCATCGACATTAATTGTTCTTCAGTTTCAGTAAAATCACGTTAAATAATCTACATTTTGGCACAAACATTATATTTTTAGCTGTAATGAGCGATGGCAAATTGTCATACATGAGTGTTACATAAGCATGCATACGTGTGCTGAGATGCTGAGAATGGCCTCGTATTGAAATGGAACACCCTGAACTCAAGTATTTTCTCGTATGTTTTTTCCTTTAGCCATCGTACGAATTTAGCTGGGATGAAAAAACCCAAGGAATTATATTAAGCGCTGTATTTTGGGGTTACGTAATTGGACAGTTACCCGGTGGTATGATTGCTGATAGGTATGGTGGAAAACATACCCTCGGATGTGGAATGCTGTTTTCCATTCTTTGTAATGTGATTACACCATTTGTGGTTCGATCTTACGGTTCTACTGGTTTGATAATTTTACGATTTTTCGTCGGATTGGGTCAGGTTAGAAAGCTTTGTTTACTCTTAGTGTTTGGAATGTTGGGTATTAATAATTAAGTATTCGGTTTCATTATTTGTGATTATTTTGTTTTAAGGGACCTTTATATCCTTCGTTGAACGTTATCTTAGCACATTGGGCTCCGAGTCACGAAAGAGGCCGTCTTGGTGCGCTGGTATTTGCTGGTAAGTAGTTTTACTCGTATGGTCGTATCCATCGATGCGATCGTAGCATGAGTGAAAGTTTTTTCTAAACAACTTAATCGAGGGGGATTTTTAAAGGCGCCCAAGTTGGAAATGTGATTGCGATGGCAATAACTGGAATTATTATTCAGCAGTACGGATGGCCGTTTGTATTTTACATTTACGGATTTATGGGTGTATTATGGTACGCTATCTGGATAATATTTGTTTCGGATACGCCGTCCACTCATCGTTTCATTTCAGAGCAAGAAAAAAAATATCTACTGGAAACTGTCACCGACATCACAGATGAAAGAGAAGTGAGTATCTGCTTAACTGAATTCTGTTGTAATGCATGATGTGTTGAAAAAATGATTAGATACTGACAACTGAGTACCTTGAAATATGGGAATTTCCTGACAAGGAATTCATTTAAAACCCATTGTTGTAGACAAATTAAACCATTTTTAAATAATGAAGTACTCAGTGCAGTGGACATGAAATACAAGTATATGCCAATAGTAAAGGAATCATTCCATGACTACTGCATTGAATACGTGAGTAATTGAATACGTACTAAACTATTTGAAAATAAATTCATTTTTGTACGATAATGAGTTCGAAATTTATATCTCCTCATAAAATTCCCATATTTCAGGCACCTACTCGCGCCAGTACCGAATCTATTTTTCACCGGGTGTTTGTACGTAATACCTACGTATTATATACTTGGTAATTAATTTATATTAGAATTTGCCACCAACTCCTTGGAAAGGAATTTTAACTTCCTCGCCCGTCTGGGGAGTGATAATTGCTCAAATCGGTCACGACTGGGGATTGTTCACCATTATTACGGATTTGCCAAAATATATGAAAAGCGTTCTGCATGTTTCAGTCGCCGAGGTAAATGATAAAAAAAAATAATTTTTATTCGTGTACATGCCAGCGCAATACTCATATATAAAATTTGTTACAATTTTCCCCTAATAGAATGGCACGCTTTCCGCTCTTCCCTATTTGAGTATGTGGATTTGCGCTTTAATCTCAGGCGTTATCTGCGATTGGCTTATAGAGAAGAAAGGATATAATATTACAAGCGTAAGAAAATTATTCGTCACCATAGGTAAGTAGCATACTGTATAAGTGGGTAAAAAGTAATACCGCTTAGATAAATCCTATCAAATAAAACTTTTCTGATTTATGATATCTTATAATTATTTGATTGTTATTTGTTAGAGCAGCAACCACAGGACCAGCTCTGGGCATAATTGCAGCAAGTTATTCGTACTGTAATCGAATGGCGGTAATTACATCATTCACCATCGGAATGGGTTTGATGGGTGCGTTTGTTCCTAGCTTGAAAGTTAATCCATTAGATTTGAGTCCAAATTTCGCTGGAAGTCTGATGGCACTAGTCGGCGGTATCGGTGCGATTTCAGGAGTATTCGCGCCTTACGTAGCTGGTATTTTAACAACGCATGTAAGTTTATACTGTAGATATGATTATTAGCTGATTCTTTTATTAAAACATTAGATTGCGATGGAGGGGTGTTGACCTTACGGAGCATTTGCGATCATATTAGAAATGTCTAACTTTTTATATACCTTGGATTTCCGATTTGACTCATAATAGCGATTCAATCTAATTTTGAGGGTGGCTGGAGTGGGGGGAGGGGTAAATACCTCTATATTTTGTTTCGTAGTCGTTAATGAAAATATAGTAAATTAATGACACCAACATACTTGAATAACAACTTTCTGAGTGAATTTTGTTGGGTAGTTTTTTGGTGAGGTTTTCAGTCATGAAATTTGTTGAATCTTTCATATCGCCTCACCAAATGGACCTAAAAAGCTCAAATTTTATATGTAAAGCTAGTTCCAGACTTGAGTAAAAGTCCTTGAATTTTGCTTGAAAGGAATCCAAAATGACTGATGGTGAAAATTTAAAGAAGACTTAAGGAGTTTAATAAACTAAGATTTGACAATTAATACGAGTTTATGTAAGATACGAAGGTATGCTTTATTCATAATTTACCTCACAGGGGTTATTGTCCTCAAAACATGATAAGATGAACGAGGATTAATGCTTTTTCAATAATATGGTTTCATATATTAAAATTTAAGCTTCTCTAAATTGTTTGAAGGGGAGTTGAAGAGAGAGGTTGTGGCTTTTGAAGAGGAAATCACGCTGAAAATTTCATAAGTCGCCTTTATTTCCTCATCAAAAGTACCTATACATTGCTTGAACTTCGTACGGAAGATTTGTTGAGGAAAAAATTTATAATGTAAGCAGTCATGCCGCATTACTGGAACTAAGTTTTTAACCCGCCATAGGTAGTATGGAACCAGGATTGGAGACTAATACCAACGTATAGCTTAGCTCACGAGTAGTTACTTGCGCCTAGTCTCAGTTCTCTTATGTGTTCATCGTATGCAACTATTTGTACATGGAAGTATAACATATAATATTTTTCTAAATTTGAATGAAACTACTGATTTGCATCTATGATGATAGAAAAAAAAATTGCAAAAAACTTTGTGGTGTACACTTTTGCCTATCTTCATTTTTGAAGGAGCTACAATGACTTACAAAATTCCATTTTTTTAAATTTGATCAAAATCGTTCATTCAAGTAGGGACCTAGGATGGTAGAAAAAATTCATTAAAAATTGTAGTAAACACTTTTTGCCTATCTTCATTTTTGAAGGAGCTAACAATAATTTCAAATTTTCCCATGATTTTTTTTTTTTTAATGTGACTGAAATCAAGGAAAACTTAAAATTCAAATATGTACTTTTTGCTTATCTTCAGAATTGAAGGTGTTTCAGCAATTACTATCACTACACGGATTCGGTACTAGTTTTATTTTTCATCTTTATATTTTAATTTTTCGTGAAAAAATTGTTATATCTATGTTTTACAATGGCTTTGATTCTGTCTATTATTTCTCATTCAATCCTCAGCCTTTCTTCGAAATATCTAATCATGAGTAATAGAAATGGAGAAATTTGAAATTATTGTAGCCCCTTCAAAAATGAAGATAGGCAAAAAGTGTTTACTGCAATTTTTAATGCATTTTTTCTATAATCCTAGGTACCTACTTGAATGAACGATTTTAATCAAATTTTAAAAAATGGAATTTTGGAAAAAATTTTAAATCATAGTAGCTCCTTCAAAAATGAAGATAGGCAAAAAAGTGTATCCCACAAATTTTTTTGCAATTTTTTTTCTATCATCATAGATACTTAAATCAGTAGTTTCATTCAAATTTAGAATAATATTAGAATAATATTATGTTATACTTCCATGTACAAATAGTTGCATACGATGAACACATAAGGGGACTGAGACTAGGCGCAAGTAACTACTCGCGAGCTAAGCTATATGTTGGTATTAGTCTCCAATCCTGGTTCCATACTACCCATGGCGGGTTAATTGGGACTTGTTTAGGTTTGCAAAAAAAAATAACGTTGCTAACCTCTACATGTTTACAGGCCACACCCAATATCAAGTCCGAAAACCTAACCCTATCGCTTCCAAAAACATTGAAAAGTTGAATTTAGAACAAATATTTTTCATTTTACCCATACAGGGAACTCTGTTGGAATGGCGAAATGTGTTCTGGATCACATTTTACGTATTGATAGTGACGAATATTGTTTACTTTATTCTTGGCTCTGGAGAAGTACAGGCTTGGAATGAAATATCGCCTCAAAGCGATGATATAGAAAAAAATGAAAAAACGAGCGACACGATTGCTGAAATTTCCATACAAGAAGGCATCGAAAAAGCAAGATCAAATGCCGCTAGAAAAATGAGCATTATCAATGGAATTCCAGTTGATCCTTCTCGACGACGAAGTGTATTCGTTGAGAGACCTTTAATCAAATGAAAAAAGAAATCTCCAATTTAAAAAAAAAAAAAAAACCTAAATAAACCAATTCCATCAGTTTGTGTAACATTTTTTGATATAAAATGTGACAAAACGATAGTAATTAACAATATATATTTTAAATAACGGGTAACATAATGAAGAAATACGATCACAAAACATTCAAAAGAGGCAATGAATAGCTGTAATATTCTTAAAAAATATATATGTATATACTACATTAATAACAACAGGAATTGATATAATTTCAAGAAATCGATAGAAAGTGTAACGCAAACGACGAAATAAATAAATTTTGTGTAATTAATATTTTTTTTAAATGGCAGTATTTGCAAAACATAGTTATCACAATTAAAAAATGGTAAGAGTGATTTACGATTAAAAAGAAAAATATTTACAAAATTACAACATTCGAAGCACACTAATTTATGAATACTGATTGTACTAAATATTTATTATTCGAATAAATAATTGATGACCGGCTTAAAAAGTTGATTGATTTATTTTAATATTGATATTTCATTCATCAGACGTATCGAACAAATTCAGCAGAGCCATTCTATTTTCTAAATCATCAGACAGATTAGACTGAACGCTGGTACGAATACCAGAAATACCTTTTTTCGGAATTGTCGATAAATCTCTTTTGATTCGTCTAGATCTCAAAATGTTTTGCTTTTGACGTTGTTCCATTTCATTGAAATCGATTACGTAAATCTTACCAGCAATTGATACCTCGCATATTGAAGCGCCTTGTTTGAAAGAATTCTCGATATCTCGACTAGTTCGCTGGTCATATTGCCACCAACCTGTAAATATGGAACTTTGAATTGAGATAAGATGAGCAAAAGTAACCAGAATTTCTTTTACTCTTTGGCGATGTATTTCTCAAATGTACTATAGTCAGATGTTTTTTTTTAGCTTGCTATAATCATGCGATTCATTTACAAACTTATGAAATTTTCATTTATTGGGTAAAATTTTGATCTTATTTCTGTACGATATCAGATTCAGAAGTATCCATCATTAGATGAGAAGTTCAAATTCAAGTTTTAGCGAAATATGTATTCAAAGTAACGAATATGTTGATACATGGAACTAACATTTTTGTTTACTCAAGAATATGATGGATTTGTTTCAAATGTGTTGGAAATCAATATGCCATAAATGTAAATTTATTATAAATGGTAAAACGATGTATTTTTACACCTATACATTTAAACAAATTCGCAAATTGTATTCACATTTACATAAAACTAAACGAACATATTTTTACAAAATTTTAAGAAATTTATTAAAATTACAACATCTTAATTTTAAAACGCAAAAGCAATAACAAATACTTAGGATTTTTAAAATTGAAAAAAATCCATCCTTACCAACGTTTAATTCATAAAAAAGTAAAATAAAAAAATGAAAACGGAGTAAAATATGGTTAATAATTGTCATCTTTTTCAGATAATTTGGTTACGTTAAGAAACATAAGCACAAATGAAATCATTTAATTCCAGCAATTCCTTTTTTCTTAGTAGTTTGAAGGCTACTGCGTTGAATTCGACGCCGCCTTATAGGGTTATTTTTTGAATATTGATGATTACTATCAAAATCGATAACGTATACTTCTCCACATATTATGACTTCTATTAATTTCTCTCCTCTTTTATATGCGTTCTCTATGTCTTCGGAAATTCTGGATTCATACTGCCACCAACCTCCTACACGATGATGAACGGAACGTAATTAAACATCGCCAAAGAGAAAAAGATAGCTCTGAGCCTCCACGAGTGAAAGAAAAACTTCGAAACATTTCTCACAAACATTTTACAAAACTCATAACGTAGACGAATTATCATACGTACCACTTCGACCTTCGTAAAACCATTGGTAGCCATCTTCGAAACCTTGTTCGGTAGAAGGATCGATGGGGTGAAGTAAAGGAGGGTTTTCTAATAGATCAGCGGAAAACTCTTGACGACACATTGCACACATTTTCGTCGTTCGTCCTAATCCTTTGACACATAAGTAACAGAACACGTGTCCGCAGGGTAAAACAGTAGGGTGGACACATTGTTGTAAGCATACGGCGCAGTCGATAGTATCGCTATTTGTGGCTGTGTACACTGAAATTCAATTGAAACGATAGAAATATTGTAATGATTTTTCATGAGCTGTTATCTCATTCAAACCTTCTCTTTCAGAACATAATTATATCCTTTACACATCAGAAAGTGAAAGGAAAGAATAAATGAAACAGAAAAACCATCAAAATTAATACGCTTCGACAACCTTTTTCAAACTGAGGTACAAATTATCAACGAGTAAAATCGTTTTCAACACTTTACCTCACACGAACTGGAAAAATGAATTACTCTGTTATCAGAATATAGGTCACATATTATAGATACCTTTTGGGACAGCTTTTTCAGCCATAGCT
Source organism: Phenacoccus solenopsis (assembly GCA_009761765.1). Taxonomy (NCBI): domain Eukaryota; kingdom Metazoa; phylum Arthropoda; class Insecta; order Hemiptera; family Pseudococcidae; genus Phenacoccus; species Phenacoccus solenopsis. The sequence continues at coordinate 44,679,987 of CM019754.1, read as the reverse complement.
CTCCGTTTATGTGAAATTTCTCCTAAGGACAATTCATGCCGTGGATTTCAAGAATGAACAGAACTCGTTTCAACTAAAATTCACTGAAAAGCGAGATCTAAAACAAATAGGGCACTAAATGCACTAAAATCTATAATGAAAGTTAAAGAAATTTGACGAAACAAAAATAATGATTTTATTTGAAAACGAAAAACGCACTAACACAAACCTCAAACAGGACTTGAAATATTTTGTAAACAAAGTATAGTACCTGATTTCCTAAAATAGCCCATTCCTACTCTCGATCAGTGTTAACATTTTTGTCCGATAGAATGAGTTACTTAAATTTCGAGAAAAATAAAAAGATATAAAACTAACCTGGCTCATTGAATCATGATACCCTAATAAAAGATACACGTGTATTGTTTGAGCTGCTCATGTATGCGTAAGTTTCGTGCCAACAATAAAATTTTTTATTTGTATTGAAATAAAAATATCTGTGCACAACATAAAGAAAAGAAGAAGCATATTGTTTAATTAATAGAAGTAATTGTATTTAAATTATTCGACTTTATAGATTGAAACAACGATATAAGTTTTCAGTTCAAGTATTCAAGTATTGCGAAACTATATACCAAAATGGCCGCTCGTTTATGAAACCATCTAGTACGAAATCAGTGTTTGGATGCCTCGTAAAGTTCATCAACCTGTTCCTTTGAAAATAAGGTAACTATTTTATTTTTTCTTCCGTTTATTCTGATTGATTCTATCGCATACAAATTTAATAAAATTACACAACATCGTATGTGTATTATTGGAGGTACATTCATGTAATGGTCAGAGTTATTGAAGGTCCAGTGTTTTCCCCAACCGAATTAAGTACTTCTTAGAACTCTCGATATTCTATAAAATGCCGTAGTATTCGCACTTGAATCATTCAATAATAATTTTAATGCGAAGAAAACGTCAAAAAAATGATCTAACACATAGTTGTTTTCATTTCGTGGAATTATGAAATACAACAGTTGCAGTTTGCGATGTTATCTCGACTTGTGTTTGTTGTTGATACCTGAGGTCGGGTAACTTATCGCTTGTTTATGTTGAATTCTGCGGTAAAATCACCAACATTATTCGAAATTAAGATGAAGGAACGATTTTATATTTTCTAATCGTGAATCTTCTCTTGTTGTATTTCTAAATGTACATTTTACCTTGAGTTTTTATGTTTTTAAGCAATAATGAATGATAGCTTTACGCGCGAATATTGAAACTGATTGAAACATATTTTGTCGAGTCATCGTTATTATTACCTGTATGTTACTATGTAAATGTGACTATCCTCAGTTCCTCACCTTAGTTTTCTATCGAAATATTTTTGCGTTAATAATAATCGAATAATATACCATTTCATTACTTCATGAAATACAAATTTCATTGTATGAGAAAATGCAGTTTGTATCTTCATGTCATGTAATTTTGTTATATTTCAAAATCTTGCTGAAATTTTTCCAGTTTATGGCTTCAGATAATCAAATGAATTTTTATTTTATTTTTCTCAAATCTGGATTTTCCAAATTATGCTTCGTTTTTGTTGAAAATCTAAAAAAAAAAAATATGTATCATGTTAAACGCAGATTTCAGTATGTGATTTTGCATGATATTTTCAGAATAGGAATCACCCTGAATGAGAAAGGTTTAACCGGAATTATTCTTACAAATTAAATTATTGATATTAACTTAATATAACATATTATTTTGTTGAAGCTCATTTTCATTATGTATCATCTATAGGAGTATTTTTTTCTGTTTTTTATTTTTGTATATTGGAAAATAATATTTTTTATTAAAAAAATAAATAAATAAAAACGAAAATAATTCTAATAAAATCTTTAAAAAGGAATTCAGGGACTAGCTGATTGCGAGTGCGTCTTACATAGTGCAGTTGTGTACCAGTGTCTAACCATATGATCCAATTTAGTATTTATTCTTTCATTATTTAAAACTTTTTATTTTTTATTCATTTGATTTTTTTTGTTTTTGAATTCGTGTTGTTTATTGCTACGACTTCGTAATGGCTCCTTGAAGTGCTCTGCAAATGAATGATAATATCTGTTCATCTAGTATCGTCATACCATTGCAGGGTTAATTTTGAATCGTGTAAATATTTCTACATATATCATTTCTATATGGGCTGATTTCATTTTCACGGAAAAAGTGAAAATAGAAATAATTCCGAAAGTAAAACCACGCGTCGATAATCTCATTGCGGTTTTTTCTCTTTTAGATCCTAGGTTACTCCGCATAATTTTTCTCTTTTTCATTTTTTTTTTTTCCATTTCATTTGCTTGAAGTACTGAGTTATTTTGCAACAGTATTTCTAACGGCGGCGAGTACGCGTCGAACATTGTTTAATAATAATAACTTGTTACGCGTGTCGGAAAAGACGCGACGCGCCGCGACGGAGTAAACTATATTCAACGTTATGATTGGTGAAAACGAGAAGCGTTGAAATGCTCCGTCGGTTTCGCCTGCGCTGTTACGTTTCACGATCACGAAATCAGTTTCGTTTTGAACCTGTTGCTGGCTGTCGGTTCGTATCCGAGTGTTGTTTTGGGTGTACATGTGATTGTGGTGTGTCGTGGTGTTTGTTCGCTCGAATTACAATATAACGGGTTTCGTTTCGGGACATTTTAACGATTAATACGCGCTTGTAAATATTTTTCGATGCGATTTGGTTTTTTTTCTCTTTTATTAGCCGCCGAGTGACGAAAATAATACTCGATACGCGTACGGTGTGTTTTGTGTAGAATACGTGGAAAACGTTTTGGGCGAAATTCAAGTAAGTGTTGAATTTGTTGAATGATAAGGGTGCTGGTTTGGTGGTGATTAAGGTCTGTGGATTGGGTTGAGCCCAGATTGTCTCAAAATGATCATGTACGCTACGTTTAGGCATTCGAAGTTCTGTGCCAAATCTTATAATATTATTTATGCATTTTAATGTGAAGGATTTCCTTCCTCTTTTTTCTTCCTTTTTTTTTTTTTTTTTTTTTTTTTTACTGTTATTGATAATAACTCATGAAGGAAATTCGCTTCGAGTGAATCAGTCATGCATATATATGTATATGTATATATGTTATATGTATTATGATGTCAGGTTAGTCACTCGATATGAACTGGCTACTCGACGAGTTTGCTTTTCCGATTGACTTTGAAATTATTTATCGCGTAATTGTTGAAGTAACGTGTGACCTAAATTTTCAATCATGTTTTGTTTCACTGTGGCATTGTGTTAATTGAAGAATAAATAGTAAAATGGTACTCAATACGAGGTTTCATTTCGTAGTATCGGACGATGGATTTCTTTTTTTCTCTCTCTTTTTCTCTCGCACGCTCTCTATCTCTCTCTGTCTTCCTCTCTTCAAATATACATCTGTAGGGTATATTTGAGGCCATAGGCCTTATTGGCGGTCGAATGATTCGTTAATTGGTGATATAGCTGTGAGAAAGAAATTTCAACAGTAATGATATAATAGGTATTGGTTAGTAATTTTTTATGCATACATATACACAATCTCATGCATTGTGTGACCAACGTAGCGAGGTCCGCTTACTTGCAGAGTAGGTATAATTTCTCATCTCGTACATTTCTTGTTACCGGCGCATTCATTAATTTTTACTGAAAAAATGATGCTCTACTAAAATGAAATTCACGAGGCATTTTTAATCGTCGAATTTGGTGAGGACGAATTGAAAGTCAAAGTTACGGTTGACCAAGCGATGTCTGTTACTAACAACGCATTGATGGAGATGATTCTGATCAATCTAGAAATGAAGATTATGTAAGGTTGATTGAAGAGCTCGCTGAACCGATAAAATGAGAGTCAAGTGAAGTTTGAGAGAATCGGATTTAAAACTGAAGGTATTTTATAATGGACAGGAAGTATAAAATTTGAAAAGTTTTTTGCACAGTATAGAACTAATTACCTGGACAACAAGTTACTACTTAGCTGGTTTACTATGTGCACCGATAACTGTTCTGTTCTGTTATTCAGAGTATAACATCATATAGCTGTAATTGAACAAGATCAGACTACTCAGTCTCTGTGTCTCTGGGATGGTCAAAAGGTAGATGAATGAGCTGAGGCTACTAAAGTGCTAGACGAACGAAGCACTAAGGTACAGCAGTAATACAAGGGCCAAAGCCAAATATGCGTGTTCCTCGACATAAGATTGAGACCATTTTAAATGATGGGGCAAACTTTCAGCATCAGGTGTGGTGGAAAGGAGCCGCTAGAATAGGCAAAAAGACATTTTAAAAATCTAAGCAGAGGATTTGCTGAGCGAATTCTTTAAATGGATACGAAAAAGCTGATGATAGTTTTAGAAATTTGAACTGGCTACTGTAAGCTAAATAGATATATATCTGTGTTTTCCCGAACGTCCTAATACCTTTTCAAGCAATGTAATCCGATAGGCTCAAATGTCCGCCCGATGGTGGAAACAATAGTAGGCAGTTGGATGGTCTAATATTGAAAGGAAAACGAAGCAACATTGCCTTATAGCTCTGCACTAAAGATGAAATAGGTAAATTACATATAACCAAAAAACAAAACATTAACGAATCAACGAACATACATTGTATGGTAAACACTTGTTACATATGTTTCTTTTATAGTATGCTAATAATATAAACCCATCAATACCTTATAATAAAAATATCTAGGTTACAATTATGTTATTGCATGCCATGAAAAGTTCCTTTTTTCATTACTATTTGTATTTCAAGGAGCATCATCCGACTATCTAGATCGTAATCGAGATTTTGAAAGGAATTCAAACTAAATATATTCAAAAATAGCTAATGTTAAAAAGAATAAGTATTTCGTATAATTGCGAATTGATGTTCGATCTGACAACATCGCGCCCTGCATTTTAACATTTTACCCTCATCAAACAAATTCCATTATTTTCCTCTGCAGATGTTCGCGGGTACATAAATTGTGAATGTAAAGGCCTCTTAACCTCGAAGGTTCAGGTCTATTTTCCTCCCTCTTTTTTGGTTACCTCGCACTTTCGGGTATATGGCCATACCGGGTGTCTATTCGATTCGGGTACCCTTAAGCGCAAAATTCCCTGAAATGGCTATTCAGTTAATTCGAATAACTTTAAATACGCGCTTGGTTGCCTCGTTAATAACATGAAAAATCTCAAAATTCTTAGCTTTGAATTATTATATTTCACGAATCTCATATAGTGTACCCATTTATGTAATAATTATAATTCACAACATTATGTTAGGGATTTTAGCGCTCTAGGGTACCCGAATCGAATAGACACCCGGTATATATCTACTAAGAATTTATTCTATTTTCTTTCTGCACTATTTCTAATTGTTGTTAATTTAGAGGAATGAAGAAAACAACGCGTATAAGTGCCAAGCAATTATTATATCAGCTGGGCTCCTACAGGGCTCCTGATACCAAGGTAATGAATTGTGGAGCACAGTAGGCTATAGATGGCTCAAGTGTATGGTGCTTACACCAGTGTTGTAGGAACAAACCAAAGAACGAGAATGAAGAACAACAAGAACGCAGAATTTTTATTGTTCCTGAGGAACAGGACCAAGAACGAAAACATAAAAGTGATATACCTGAAGAACAAAGAACAGAACGAGAACAGAATATTTTCAAACTAAAAGATCAAAGAACAAAACGAGAACCAACTAATGAACAATGTTGAGGTACAAAAACAAGAACAAGAACGATGTAATTTTTTGTTGTTTTTCTTTATTTTGAAAGTTCATGATTTATTATAAAATTAATAGATATCATGAAGGGAAAGAGAAAATAAGAAATTTATACTTCAGGTAAGTGCTACATATACCCATATAGGTATTTTTTTTTTTTTTTTTTAATTATTAGCTTCAATTAATTGATTTTCAATTTCAACAACAACATTAACTGTAAACACGTTATCAAAAAAAAAAAAGAAAGAAAGAAAGAACAAAAGAAAAGTTGAAGAACGAGAACAGAACGAAGAACGAACAAGAACGAGACCATAAAGGATTGAAAGAACAAAGAACAGGACGAGAACAACATTGTAAAGAATTAAAAGAACGAAGAACGGAACGAGAACAGTTGAAACATTGAGAATAAGAACGAGTCAGGAACAGGATCAAATAACTGGGTCTTTCCAGAAACGAGAACAGGAACAAGAACATACCTATGCTCGTTCCTACAACACTGGCTTACACTACGCTATTGAACCTGAAGTTACTATACTTCGTGCATATTAAATTTATTTAAATCAAAATTAAAGTATGTGTTCGTTGTAATTTTTGTTGAGAAAATTTCATTTTATTTCTGTTCTGGTCGTCTATATGTTTTTGAATTCAGTTGATATTATATCTAGTAATTGCCCATACTTAGCTTTTAGTCCATTATGCATCTTGTATACTTCATTAATACAATGAACAGTAAAAAAGGAAAACACTAGTAGTGATAACGCCAACTTCGAGGACTAAACAGCGTTTACAATTTGAGCCTGTTTTGAGGATTTCTGCATTATAGCACTTTTTGCATATTCTATGTATGAGGCGAATGTCTCAAGTTATATGGGTGGTATACTATACGTATGTGTAGCTTTAGTCGAGCTCGCTATTCGCCCTGTGTTTTGGTGCAACCAGAACTACGATCCGTTTCAAACGTTTTATCCTATATCCCGCATATTAGGTCATCAGCTGCGCTGATGTCATTATCGCTTCTACCAGCCGTAACGCTTATGATAATTTTTTTAACGGTTTGTTTGACTCGCCTGCGAAATGATTGGTCGCGCTTTATTCGAATGCGAAAAATTCGCTGCGAAGATTAGGAAAGCTATCATCGATGGTCGAGGAGAGCGCATTGGAAGCCGAGAGAAATGGTGAAACGTACGGAAAAGAAGTTGATACTCGTACGTGGGAATTTGCTTTCTTCGTTATATTGTTAGATGGTGTCGGACGAGCAGATTTGCTAAATAGTAAATTACATCGTATGGTAATTTGTAATGCGATTATGGCGAATTTACATGCAAATGAAATGACGTTGGAAGCGTTGTTGTTTTTCGAACAGCTAAGGCTAGTGTATTGGATTGGAATTAGTTTGAACCAGTTGAAGAGATAGTTGGCGAAAAAAGAAATGGGCGGAAAATGCTGGCTCGATGCGCGACGATTGGTACGCGGCATACGCGTATATAGCATTATAATGGAAATGGCGTAGCTTGCCGCCGTTGATGGATGTTGGTAATTTAACGTTTCCTAGATTAAAGCCGCGCTTTGTTGTATGCCTAGGTAAAGTAATAATAACCGCGAGCGAACGTACCACTATACTATGGTTGTATGGTTATCCTCTTCTACGTTATACATCTTGTTCATTTTTTGCTTCGCTGGCCAGTAACAGTCTCAAACTGGTACGGTGACGAAGGTTTCTCTCTTTTCCCTGCCGCTCGACGTTTTCGCTACCTCTCGTCGTCGTCGTGTGTCGTGGCGGCGAGGCAAACTTTCCGTCGCAGTGTTGCCATTTACGTGATCGCATGTAGCTCGATGGAGTCTGAAAGCGACTCGGATGCGTGAATATTTTGGTGTTGTTTTCGATAGGTCCAAGAGAGCTGGAGCAAGGCATAGTAGAAGTCCAGATGCTTGAAAATGATATTCTGAAAACTGTTTCATCGTGACCCTTTCTTTTTTTTGTCATTGTTACGAAGAAAAAAATTGGTTACCAATTTCTTTGTCTATAATCGTGCTGCTAAGCGAAGCTTGTGGTTAGATTGGTAAATTGGACATTTTCAAAACCAATTGGTCTAGTGTGTGATTTTTTTTTAATACCAACGTGGTTATGGTAATTTTTCATAAAATACATGTTGGTCATAGTGACGTAATAGGTCAGCACGCCTGACCGGTATCTACTGCTAATCGGTTCAGCTTCGGCGTGAATAGCAAACAGTTGAGGTATTGAAGCATTATCTTGTTTTTAAATATTCGAGTATGCGTGATACTTAAACGATAGTAATAGTACCTTTTTCGTATCAGTGTATTGCGCTGGCGAATTTTAAAGTATAGATATTTGGGTTATAGAAAAGTAAACTAGGTTGGTGACTGAAACCGGTGCCAAAACTATTTTTGAATCTTTTTGGTGTAATCAAGTCGATTCTTGAGTTTATTGTATGATGACCAGAAAATACTTGTACCGATTTTCTTTCAAATCGACTTTCAGGCAAAAAAAGATTGATAAAATTTCAAAAATTGTTGTAGGATAAGTAGTACCTGTGTGTACGTAAAAAGAAAGTGTGCGACGTTTTATCACTTTTGTAGCTCATCCTTTGTATATAGGAATTTAAAAATTTGTGAAAATTAAAAATTCTAATTTCCTACTGAAAAAAGAAAATAGTGTCGAAAAAGATTATTTCGAAGTAACAGTAATCAAAGTTCCAGTAACATGTTCCGATAATTTTTTAGTCTACATAAAATACAGTTCTAAGTAAATTTGAACTGAGTGATTATTTTTTTTGTTTTCTTTTGTTTTCTTTTTTTTTTATCAAAACTTTTGGCCAAAAATGATAAGAACTGATTGGGTGACATAAAAAATTATCGCATGAAAAAACATGAAATAAACCAAATTAAAGAGTTTGCACGAGGAAATTTTCAATACGTGAAAAATAAGGATAGGAAATAATATACATCCAAATCATCGTTCTCATCATTTGTTCCCTCGAAATTATATGTGTCCAATTAACCCTTCGTTAGTGACATGACGGCTGGTAGCCGCAAACACGCTGAGTAACTTGGAGACCCCCAAATGAGTAGAATTATGCAACATACAACGCACATAAGTGATTTTGGTTGTCTATATAACACGATATAATTTTTTTTGGGCAGTTTTTATAATTTGGGTGAAAATTTGAAGAATTTTGCTACTTTTTCGTAATTAGTTTTGGTGCATTACTTTTATTGAGAATTCGAATAAAATTGAATAATTTCTTCAAATGGTTGTTTTTTGTTTTTTTTTTTAATACCCAAGAAAAAATTTTAAAAAAATCGATCACAATATTATTGAAAAATTGATGGAATTTTGTGTGTGTGTGTGTGTGTGTACGCTTAGTTGAGTAATATAGGTAAGAACAAACACATTTATACAGTAAATATTTAAAAGACAATACTAGAAATTATCCAATAAAAAAAAAAAAGAAATGAGTACTCTAAAACAATTTGATGAATTTTTCATTCATGTAAAAAAATGGAACTGAATATTAAGTCATAACTCTCGCGCAAACCACTTCTAAAATACTTGCAATTACAGGTTTTGAACTGCACTGTTTAGTGAATTAATTCTGATTTTTTGTTTAGCTATCTTCAGGGTCTAAGAAATTTTTTTTGGGGAAGCCATTTATGGAAATGAAGTGTAGACCGACATCATTTTATCAATAACTGTTGTAATTCTGCATAAAAATAATTAACAGAAATATTTTCCTCCAATATTGATAGTGCGGCTGACAGCCGTCATGTCACCTACCTTGAAACTTGAGTCATAAGGCACTTTTGAAGGGTTAAAAGAAGGATTTTGCACTTGCTACCTTCATTTCATTGAAAAAAAAAAAAAATGAAAAAAAATTCTTCCTCTGAACTTATGTAAGCTTTATTATTGCTTTTAAGTCCATCAGAGGTTTCAAGTTTCATGGCCGCAACTACAGTCTCAAATACTACTCAAAGAAATGGCGAGTTCATTTTATTACGCTCAAAAATTTGAAAATTAGCCTTAAATTGTATTGACATGCGATAACCAATGAATTAATCTCAAACTAATGTTAGCAATTTGATAATTTACAAATATGTGAAAGTTTAACTCGCTTTACATTATTGCGTACTGCATCCACGGTTTACGAAACATTATTACATTGCTAATGTAGTTATACATACCTTACATAGATGGACCATTTATAGGATTTTTTTTGAAAAAAAAAAACATAATTCGTTCGTGGCTCACCAAAAGCGCAAGCGTATCGTATTTTCTCCTTTTCCTCTTCTCCCCTTGTTACTACTTATGAAGTTTGCCATTTTTGTATTTAATTCAATTAGGCAGTGATATGCTTGTTAAGTGATCGTATCATTACTTCCCCAAATATTAATCATTTCGTTATTTCATGTTATAAGTTTTATGATTAATGGAAGATGGAATAACTAAAATTGTTCACAAAAAGATGTAAAAAAAAAACGTAAGCAGCCATGCCGCATTACTGGAGCTGAGTTTTTAATTGAAGCTTGTTTTGATTTACTAATAACCTTGCTTATGTATATGTATACCAAAGAGTTGGACATTTGCCAGATGATTACAGATGGTCTGAAACGCAAAGATTTGAAGACCTCAGCCTCCCCCGACCTTCCCTTCCCAAATCAGGTAGGCTGTAATAGCTATCGTTTTTATTAAAAACTCAGCTAAAAAAAAACGAACTTCTATCACTATCATTTAACGTATTCCGTCATTTATCAAATTTTTTGGTCGATGATTGACAGACAGGTGAAGGAATCAGAAGAGTATAAGATGATGAATGCAATTCGGATTTTTTAACACGAGCTCAAATAGAGCTGTTTTCAATATTTTAATCCCACCTTCTTCCTCTCTCCCTCCTTATACTTTTCCCCTTAATTGTCATTCATTTTTTTCATGGTTCGAGGATATATGAGAAATTTTCAGTCCATGAAAGGTTTAGTCCGATAAACATATGCGTTGGTAGCAAAAACGATTTTTCTGTCTTGCCCCTGTGAAAAGTTGAATGGATGAAAATTGCGCATAATGTATTGTTCTCGATAAATGTTTCGTTCATCAGAGTGAAAGATATTTTTAATCCCTTTCATAACTATTTCAAGTCAACGCTTGTAAAATGTATTACGACTTGAGCACTCCTGAAAATTAATGCAAATTGGTAGGAAAACTTTTTTAGGCTTAAACTCTGCTTAAAACAGGTTTCTCCTAAAAAATGACTTTTATTGCGTGTTTCGAGATTATGTTTTTTTTAATAATAAAAAATAAAAAAAATAAAAAAAAAGTTAGAAATACCGAGTTATTAATTGACGTAGTCTTTTTTTTTCGAATTTGTCACTTGTAAAATAATGAGTGAAATTAAGTAAATCATGTTATATTTCTGCTCATCGACTTTCATATTGCATTTATTCAACGAGAACGATTCTGTGCAATAGGGTGCGCAGGGTGGTACACTTTTCATCTATTCTCCTCGAGAGTAATCGTACTCTGTACAAACTATTGTTAAAGATCCTTTTTTTAAAATGGCCGAACTGAATAACACAAATTATCGAATTTCAAATGTAGAGATTTCTGTTGCTGGGCCAGGAAAACTGTTTTATTACGGTTTCGGTTTTTGAAGTTTTTAGGTTTTCCCGGTTAAGCGGTTTATTTTTTGAAGTTCAAATTGAAGTATTTGGTTTTTGGTTCATATTCTAATAGCTAATGAAAATTGTGTAAGTTGTCTTTACAATGATATTAAACTTGGTGCCTCCTCTGTAGAGCTTGGAGTTCATGAAATCGAAAGTTGGTACTAAAATCAAATTATTAGTTGGTTGGTGCAAACGCAGAAAGTCCAGTTCCTAAAGAATGAACGTATATAAATTCTTCTAATTTTGCTTAATCTTTCGAAAATCCTACGAGCGTCATTGGTCGAGCTTGACAGGAAATAGGCAAAAATTCTTCGGATGACGAATTTCGACAAGCGGTAAATTTCGATTTTCGACTTATTTTCTGGATGAGTGAAATTGGTCGAGCTGGGAGAAGGGCGTAGCTTGCGATCTTAAAATGATTGCCCCCGATAATGGTGGTAATTTCGTGAGGACGAAAAGTTTCTAGCCACTTTACTTCGAGCGCTAATACTGATTCTATGTCGATGAAAAATGTTGGAAATTCTTTGAAAGAATGCTGCAGAAAATAACGTCGCGGTGTTTTCACGTAGAATAAACGTTGTCTGTGGAGCTCGATTGCATCGAAATTTTCCATCCACAGTAGCCGGCTTCGTTTTGTACTACTGTTTGGCAGATGTTTAGGAATTTTCGGACGACTTTTTTATCGCACATATTTCTCGATCTCTTTTCGGATTTTCTGCGCCGGTATATTATGTAAATTTGTCTCGAATATGGCGTGCGATGTCATCTGAAAACAGAATCGGTTATTCCACTATGGTAGCGTTCGTTTCGCATCTACACAAACTTTACGACGTAGTTGATGTATTCCTGAGCGAAGCCTGTGGCAGGTTTTACGCAACATTAGTAGCTCGCCTATAGGTTATTCCCCTTTGTAGTTTTATCCGGAGGTGACGGAGTATCCATCGCTTACGCATATGTCGGACGTATAAGGTCCGCTAAAATTGGGCGATATACGATATAGAGCCGCGGGTTGTTCGAAAAAACAGCGGTTACATGTTGGGAAAAACTATCTAATAGAAAGCTAATTATCGAGGCGACGCGACGGGACGTGACGTTGGCGTCGCCTTCGTTGAAAAACATCGTAGGAGAGAAGAGCGATGCGAGTTTTGGTTTATGCAAAATTTACGACGAGCCACGAGGCGATCATGCGAGCGTGTGTAGTACGGACGACCCAAGATTTTCCATTTAGAAACGATGGGTTTTCCAGTAAAATGGAGAATTTATTTAATTTCATTATGATGCAGCGATTAACGATGACTCACGGCCGAGGTATTGGCAATTTATAAACGTATCACGTTTACGATATTAAGGTAACCCAGTACGCGGATTTGTTTACTATTTTAACGCGTATATAGCCTTTTTTTTTCTCTCTTCTTGTTCTCGCGTAATTATGCGCAAAATAATTAACTCGTGTTGGACAGTATGATGATAATGTGTTGGCAACGAAACGATGTTTTTTTCTCGCTCGTCTTTCGTAAATCGTAATTTATCGAATGTTGATATTTGTTTATTGGCAAGACAATACGAGCCAGTCGAGTATAAGCGAAATCAAATCTCACGGCTGTAAGATTAATGTATACGTATATAAGTATTTGCTGTTTGCGAGGTGATTGATTTACGTTCGACATCTAGCCCGAGATGGGTAATACAATATTTATGAAGTATTTATGAAGCTATCCGAATAAAAGAACGCGATGATGTAAGGTACACGTCGTGGTTATACTCGCGTATATGTATGGTATTATGGTATTGTATACTGTATAGGCTATTATGTGCTGTAAGTGTATACTGTATGCTGTGTACGTGGTATTCGTATACGTATACAATATACATACGTACTAACGTAAGTAGAAGTAAGCGTATTTAAAGGTATACCGTGTGTACTGTGTATATGAGTAGTGAGTAGTGAGTACAGAGCAACGATGGTATTGCGAGTTCGCCTATGTATGAGTATACGATTTTTCAATCAGAGTTGTAACGCATAATCAATCGGTTCGTATATTAAGAAACGGAAATTAAACGTATAAATGCGTACATCGTAAACGAGTACACCATACCCTATACCCTATACAATAATATACAATATACACGATTGAAACTACGCTCTATCATTCAGCGATGGCATTATTGATTTCAAGGTCTAACAAAAACCTTAAACGAATTTACGTGACTGCTTATAACGTTTATCTCGATATGTATATATGCTACGTGGTATGTGGTATGCGTACTGTGTTAGACAGCTATATTCTGCTTGTAGTATTTTTCCGATCATCCTGTTGCTCGATTTACGCTGCGGGGCATTAGCTATTGAAATTGCGTATCGTATCCACTACTCTGCAGGCTCAGAGAGTTGATGGTATTTTAATTTTATTTTGTATCATATTTTTTCAAAATAAGAAATACTCCAGAATTGGTGTTCAGCACCCTCCAATGTTTAGAGAAGCCCAATATTTTTTCAGATTTTACGATTATTATTTTATATAATATTATTACATGTATTAGAGAAGAAAATCTTATACGAATAATTACCAGGTTGCGAATTTTAGGTTACAACATATTTTTCTCCAAGTTAGATAGAAGGGAATATTATTTAACGGATGTTTGCGAATCATGGAACTCTTAGCTGTACAAACCAAACTTGTTAGCACGTATTTTCGTATATTTTGATAATTTTGAGCTCGTATTAGGGAATACAGTAGAATCTCGTTGTACGTTCCTGCATATAACGAATTACCGTTTTTAAGGTCCAATAACTCTGGTCCCTTGAACACTTCTATATAACTATGTAGAAATTTTCCCGTGTATAACGTTTCCTCGGTTTGACGAATTCCCGCTTATATCAAATTTTTTTGGTCCCAAGCGCGTTTTTACCCCGTTATAAGATTTTTGAACCTGTTATTTGCGGAAAATAACTATGTAGTTTCATAATACTTTTCTGCAGTTACAAATAAACGGTATGGATTCTTATTGCTATTTTTGCATAAATTGTCATGAAATTAAGATTCCGGTGTATATGATAACAATTTCTGCGACTTAATCATTTTATACTTTAGAACATGGAATTTGAAGAAAAAAAACATCCTTCGATGATTTTAAGCAGACTTTAATCAACAATACATTCAAAAATCATCCATTTCTGTCGATTACATCTCATGAAATCCTTAAAAACGATCATGAAAGCAAAATTTTTACACGCTATTTAATTAATTATTATGCATTAATTAATGCTAATCAAGATTTTTTTGCATCACTAACGTAAGAATCATGTAAGTTTTAATGGCTGAATGTGGACGCGCACCCATGAAATATATAGGTATAATATTATTACAGTTGTATATGTTTATATTATGAAGAAAAAAAAAGGCTTTTTCGCAAATAACGTTTTCCCGCTTATAACGTTATTTTAAGGGAGGTGGGGGGGGGTGTAGGATATAAAATTTTTTGGTTGAATGCATACAGTACACAAGCGGACATTTATAAGACTTTTTTATATTACGCATTTTTTTTATATGTAAATTTTTTCTTTTTAATTTGGAAACTAGATTCATTTTAATTTTTATTGCAAAAAATTTTAAATCTAGATTTTTGAAAAAAAATGCATGCAGTTCTCAAAAAATAAAAAAATAAATCATATTGAATTTTTATGATGTCATTCTGCGAAAAATATTAATAGATGTTTTGGAAAACAAAAAATTGAAACATCAAAATTGTGGGAAAATACGATTTTTGCTTTATGCCCCGTTTTCAGGAAAACTATGCAACCCTTGAGGATCTTTTTGAACAAATTTTATTCAGGAGTGCCTGGTCAATGATTTAATGCAAGGATTTTGCAAAGTTCCTATTTCATCTCAACAACTGTTCAACTTTCTCATAATTTTTGTCATGTTACTTCAGTCAATTCCATAAAAACCACCTCCAAACTAAAATTTCACGAAATCCTTGCATTAAATCATTGACCACGTACTCCTGAATAATTTTTATTAAAAAAGATCCTCCGTTTTTTGCCCGAACTCCCCTCCAAAATCATTAAGGAAGCTAAAATCAAAATAGGTTTGTCACTTGAGCTAATTTTTTCATATGACATAGCAATAAAAAATTTTCGACTCCTCCTGTACCCCCACAACTATTTTAGGTTGAATAACCCCGCCTTCGCCCTTCCAACATCATGTATGGAAGTGAATTGGGGATATAGTATACATCTTATCCCCAATAACCATATGAATTCATATTAATTACATTTTTACAAACTTGAGGCTCCTCAAGTTCTACTCAAAATTTGATAATCCGCCATTTTGGATCCATTTTGATCCAAATTCAAGAGGTCATATTCTGGTCACCAACTAACCTCACACACAAAATTTGACCTTTTTAGCTTGATTTGGAGAGGAGATATGGAAGATTCAAGAAATTTCACGACTCAAAACTTCCTCAAAAAGCAGTTTTTTGATCTAACACCTTTCAATATGCACTTAGGAAGCTGAAATTTGGATATGTTAGTGTCCGTGACTCACTCTTTCGTATGAGATCAAAAACAAAAAATTTGAGGTATACGCCCTTTCTCCAGATCTCCTCAAAATTTGAGTGATCCGCCATTTTGAAATTTTTCGAAAAAACAAAAAAAGCACTTTAGCGCATTTTCAAAAAGAGTTCCTCACCGAATTTTGAGCGAAGTTCATCCACACCCGCCTGCGCAAGGCGAGTGACACAAAAAACGAAATTTCCTCAAAAACAGGTTTTTGCTCCAACTCTCCTCAAAATGCACTTAGGAAGCTGAAATTTATATATGTTGGTGTCCGTGACTCACTCTTTCATATGAAATCAAAAACGAAAAATTTGAGCTTTTTGCTTCTTCTCCAGCCCTCCTCAAAATTTGAGTGATCCGCCATTTTGAAATTTATCGAAAAAACAAAAAAGCTTGTTGTGCGCATTTTCAAGAAGAGTCTATCACCAAATTTTGAGCGAATTTTATGAATACTCGCCGCCGCTACACGTGGGGGAAAAATATGTATATATATACCGAAGAGTTGGACATTTACCAGATGATTACAAATGGTCTGAAACGCAAAGATTTGAAGACTCCTCCCTCCCCCGACCTTCCCTTCCCAAATCAGGTAGGCTGTAATAGGTGTCGTTTTTTGGGTTAAAAACTCAGCTAAAAATCGAAAAATTTGATTACACGTCTCTTTTTCTGACATCACAAGATGGCGGACGTAATTCGAATTTTTTAACACGAGCTCAAATGGTGTAACCGTGTCTTACTTACGTAACGTGGAACGGCAGTATAGTATATTTTGTTGGCCAAGTAATCGGTAACTATTTGGAAGATTCTAAGTACATGAGACTTTGGATAGATGGCAATAAGTGATATAGTGTTCAGTTTGTCAAGCAGCGAGGGTGTCTAACGCGTGTTTTCCTACCAAAAGTATACGAACAGAATGGGTCTGGAGCTCGAAACGAGCGGATCATAGAGTTTAGAATTAATTAAATTCGTAAACAAAAGATTTTCTCGTGGTCCTCCTCTGTAAGGTGGCTTCGTCATCGTCCTTCGTCGTACGACGGGCGCGGATATTCGACGCAATTATCACCTGTCTTTATTCCGATAACCAAAACGAATGCAAATGACATAGTTAGAAGTCGATATTAATTAACATAATAGGTTTCAGAGGTGGTGCTTTCTCGAACGTAGGATAATATCTAATTTGAAGGAAAGAAAAACCTGGAACAATGCAACAATAAAAGACTTATGGAAATTTGTTTATGAATGGTGTGTGCGTGTGTGTATACATCATTTTTTTTTTCGTCGTCTTTGGTCTTGCGTTATTTTGTGTATAAAAACTAGTTTCACGCGGTTTCTTATATCCACGTTTATCGCATACGAATCCCCAAATTGCCTATTCGAGCGGCGAACATGAGGAAAGAAAGCGCGCCGCGATACGTTTACGACAGCGTAGCGGTGTGGTCACGACACACGTCCAGACGTACGTATCGAATAGAGTATACTCTAAAAGTGACCTAATTGCGGTATTGTTTAACTCTCGAGTCTTCTTTTTTTTCTATTTGATTTTTTTTTTTCGTTCACTCGTAACTTAGGTTGTAGAGGCGCAAATGAGAAAACGATGTTTCAACGTCGAGTAAGAGGGAGATGAAGGAATGGTGGAAAAGACTATGAAGTACGAACACTTTTACTGCGTAGGTATTTGGTGGGTACGCATTCGTTCACGTGTGATGGTTGAATTGTTGAATGAGATACGAGTACGTTGATTTAGATGAGCCGATGGAAAAGCGTAGCTATGATTATGGTACGCGTATGCAAACGCGTGTATCGCGTAACCAGCTATTTTAGCGGTGACAAAATGATGTACTGTAATATGGCGGATAATTAAAAGCCAGGTCGTTGACTCCATGCGTACTAAATGTATGTACTTACTACTTAGCGCCATACGTGTCTACTAATGTTGACGCATTTGTCTCCTTCTCCTGTTTCACATGTGTTCCGGTAGCGACTAGAGAGCAGCTTAGATGCTGCGAACAGCAAACTGAGCTTGGAGTGATATAGTCATGGAAGCGGAAAGAAGGAAAATAACGGGAAATCAACGTTGAATGCGTGAAAGAAGTGTTTAGAAAAGAAATTAATTCATCGTTATGAATTTAATATAGGTGTTAAGTAATTTATGTCGTGCGCCTAATACCTATAGAAAGCCCTTAATTAGGTTGGTAGTAATTAGGTTCGATTTGAGTTGTTGTTCGATTAAGATCTTCTGCTAATACTAAGTAAATGATCGATTCGTGTAGCGAAATGTGAAGGGAGTTTTTTCAATACTATGAGACTTACTTGACAAATACTTACGCTTGAGGAAAAATTAAATTCCGGCATTCTATTTTAAAATAGGCTGTACAATCCGTGCACACCTTGATTGGTGAATATTACTACGAATCTGAGTACAAGAATTCAAAAGAATCCAGCGAATGAAATAGAACGAACAATTTTAATTTAATTTTATTTATGAAGTTCTTTCAATTATTTGCGTAGATTGAAGAATTGTGGATGCCCATCTTCAAGCCCTCCAATACTTTTTAAAGCATTTAACTCCACTTGAAACGCTAAAAAATCACGATATCAGGCTCCACAGCCCCTCTGAAATGAAGAGCGTATTCCTGTGACTTACTCCTCACCATTCTGGCGCAGCTATTAACAATTTTTACGTTTGGTTTTGTTCACAGGTGATAGCGTTCAGTAATTTTCGAAAGTTGAAATTATAGTAATGAGAAATTCCTCATTGTTAAAATGGACTCAGAATTCGAGCAACAAGTCTGGAAAAGGTAAGAATTGAAATGTGAACTGTACGGCTATCTTTAAACAGTGCTCGTGATCGAAACATTAAGAGCTGATCGGAACCAGGGACGTATCGAAAGGGGGGAAAAGGGGAGCTTCCCCCCCTTGGCTTTTGGAAAGTTGGTAAATTTGGAGTTTTAGCGTAAAGTTGGTAAATTTGACCACTTGTGCAGTATTATTACAGCTATCTTTAAATTTTTTGAAGACTAACAATACTGTGACATCGTATTTTTTCGTGGAGCAGAAAAAAAAAAAAAGGTCAACAGTTGGTAACATTTCATGGTATTAGTTGGCAATTTTTGGTTTTCTCCCCCCCCCCCCCCTGAAGAAGGTCCTCGATACGCCCCTGATCGGAACGAAGAGATCGAAACGGTTTTTGAGGGATAGAAATGGAGAAAACGAAATGACTCAAATGAACGAAGAGCGTTATAAGAAAAAAAGGAAACAATAAATCTGATTTATAGAGAGCGAATAGAATGAAATAAAGATGAAAAAGCATTGATGAAAACAAATAAGAACGATGCCATTTTTTTTTTTCATTCTTTAATTTTTCACGGTCTCAAGGTCAATCTGTTACAATCCAGGCAATATTTTCAAGTTATTTGGATTCTCTTTCTTTATTTTTTACTGGTTGAATTTCAGTCGAAATTAGAAATTATACCGTGCGTTCCCATTGATCTTCGACCCCCTCAACGGAATAATCTCTCTCAAGTAGTTTTAATAAAAATATTTTGAATTCGCTGCGTAATAATACTGACTAAAACGTGGAGAATTTGAATCAGTGTTACCGCACAATGAACCCAAAAAAGTGCTCTTTAAGCTACTTGAGATTTTTGCATCGAGGGCGTCGAAGATCAATGGGACGCGCAGTATATAATATGTACATATAAGTATATTGATACAGAATTCATTTAATTAGTATACGCCCAAATATATTTTGGTTGCAAATGACCAATAGAAAGACATTTACACGTTACGTATACGATATTTTGATTATTTTCTTATAACTTAGGGTTTTCAAATCGCAAAAATTAATTTTGAATAAGCCTGGTATAACGATTGTAATTTTAATTACTAATTCAAAAATTATTAAAAAAAAAAAATCCAATAAAATATTATTGATGAGTACTTTAATTTATTTCATCATTACAGTATATTTATATGTATATATATTTTTTTTTTTTGGAAAAAATTAAGAATTTCAAATAATTGAAAAATACAATTTTGTTCTGAGTGGACTCATCACTTAGGCGTATGACATACATGTTGAAATAATAGGAAAAAAAATCGAAATCGAAGAGGACATAAAAAGATGGAAACATATGGGAACGAAACATCTAAGAAACGATTGCAAAGAACGAATTAGAACGATTCAAAGTGAAGGAGAGAAAAATAGTTTGGATAGAAATATCGTATTACCATCGAAAGATGTGTATTTTATCTAAATTCAAGATCGAAACAAAACGAAATGAAAATTTTTATCACTTGCACTGTGTTTAAATAAGCTTTGTACGTTACTTTTGGAAAGCATATTGCCACGTTTGTACGTTTTACAGAAAACAAAAATTGGATCCACCCACCGGAAACCTTACAGAAAGGACACATCGCTTATTTAGTCAAAGTAAGTGGCCGAGAATTTTATTAGAGATTTTCGCTGTTTGGGTGATGCGGTATCGATGTTTTTATCGAACGTAATAGCAATCGAAAATTAGAGAAATTCACTTTCTTCGATTGTATTATTATCATATATCGATAAAATGGCGCTTTCGGATATGTGCACTTGAATTCGTACGACTTGGGCCTATTTTCATCGTGTCCAAAGAAACGAATATGTTATCGTAATGGCGCGCAAACGACGTCTAGTCTGAAATTATTTATGCACTGAATAAATTAAGAAAAGAAAAATTAAACCCGTCGCTTCGAAAAAGGAGTTATACAGGTTATATGTCCCTTTTAAGGCGACAAGGCATTTGGAATCCACATCATCTCCTCCTTGAAATGAAACCTTGTTCACTTCCCTGCCTTAAAAACTGACCAAGCTGTGGTGATTTGAAGTACAAAAAGTTGATCAAAAATGAGCATATTTTGATGTTTTGATAGTTTTTACATTACATTAGCGGTTTTAATAATTTTGAATTTCATTATACTTATTCTTACATATTTTCTATCATTTTTAGCTATTTGTCTATTTAACACGATGAGTGCAGTGAAAAAAAGAAATCTTCAAATGTGTTTTTCAGAAGAGAAAAAATTTATACTCTTTTTGATGTGACCGGTTCAATTCTGTTCAGGCTTTCTTCCCTAATAGTCCGGGCATTTTATGCAAAAGGTGGAAAAAATTAAAATCAGTAATTTTTTTGCGGGAATGTGTGCAGAAGGGTCTCAGTAGTTACCCTATAAAACTCAAGAGCCGCAAATAAGGAGGAATTTTTTTTTTTGGGGGGGGGGGTGAAACACCCCCAAAAATGAGTTTTTTTGCATTATTTTGAAAAATATCAACTTTGAATAAAAAATAATAACAAATTCGAAATCTACGTTCAATTTCCGATCCGATGATACCCCACACTACCTCTTTCAAGTAAAATATGAGCCCTAGAGGGGGGGGGGGATTCAAAATTTTGAATTTTTGAAAATCTCCGATAGTTCAGTTTTATGAGTTGAAATTTGTACTTGAATGATACTTTATCGTACCCCAACAATTGTTCATAAGTATGTAAGGGATTGTAAAAGTATTTTTACTCCACGCACCCCTATCCAGGGCATGAGCCATTTTAATATGACCGAAGCGTTCACATGTATACAGTATATACTATATACGTGTATTACATCCAAGTGAAAATGTTTATTCATAAATAAGAGATTACTGCAGAAGCAAGATATCATCCCCTGGATAGGGGTGCGTGGACTAAAAATACTTTTACAATCCCTTACATACTTATGAACAATTGTTGGAGTACGATAAAGTATCATTCAAGTACAAATTTCAACTCATAAAACTGAACTATCGGAGATTTTCAAAAATTCAAAATTTTGAATCCCCCCCCCCCCTCTAGGGCTCATATTTTACTTGAAAGAGGTAGTGTGGGGTATCATCGGATCGGAAATTGAACGTAGATTTCGAATTTGTTATTATTTTTTATTCAAAGTTCATATTTTTCAAAGGGGTGTTTCACCCCCTCCCCCACCAAAAAAAAATTTCCTCCTTACTTGCGGCTATTGAGTTTTATAGGGTAACTACTGGGACCCTTCTGAACACATTCCCGCGAAAAAATTGCTGATTTTAATTTTTTCCACCTTTTGCATAAAATGCCCGGATTATAACCTGCAAACTGAAGTTTTGAAATGAAGATGGAACTCTCAACTATAAACTGAATTGTGGATAATCTCGTTTATTTCGAAAAAATCTCGGAATTCAAACTGAAATTTCGTTTCGAAAATATCTTGAAATTTGAAACTTGAATTTCGTTTAGCATCTGCGAAGTTTTTTGAAAAAAAAAAAAAAAAGAAAAAAAACTATATTCGAACTGATTTTTGATTGATATTTTTCTTTTCAAATTCCATTCGATCATATTTTCTCAAGAAATAGGCAAAAATTTCATTCTAATCTAAAACGGGGAAAATCGATGTCGAAAAAAGTGATGAGAAATCCTCAAGTTATAAGGCAGAGAGTATGCAACATCTGAACAGGAAATGCCCTAATAGCCCCTTCAATTTCGCAGATAGGCAAAAACTTCATATTACCTTTTTTTGCTGTTATTTTCGAGTACAGTTTTTTAGACCCTCTCCTTTTTAATTATTTTTGATCTAATGTACTTCACGCTTCTCGGTTGTACATCGTGAAAATTTCGGAAATCTAGTTTTGGTAAAATTTTTAAATAGAAGTAAGTCGGGAAAAAACCGAATAATATTTTTTTCAAAAGTAAAGTGAAATTTAAAAAAACTATGGAATAAAATTATTAACCCTTCATTGGTATCTTGGCGATAAAACGTGTTTAGTATCTTGGGGGTCAAAACGACCCCAAATTCCATCTTTAGTATCTTAGTGGTTGCCAAATCCCGTCTATGATATTTTTGCAGTTCAGAAGACTAGAAATCCCATCCAATACACTAGACGGAATTTGGGGTCGTTTCGACCCCCACGATATTAAAGACGGGATTTGGGGTCTTTTCGCTCCGAGGGTTAAATTCTATTATGAAATTGAGAAAAAAAAAAGTCAAATAATTTTAAAGAAAAATGATGGCAAAAAGTAATCTAGTGGACAACGTGTCTAAAATGACCTTTGAAGTTTCTGTTTTAACCGTAGCGTATGTCAGACCCGTTATTAGAGTAGGTTAGGCTACCAGTCGCGAATCTATATTAAATAGGTTGCCTGTAATCAGCTCGATCGTGATGATTCATCTCGAACACGCAGCCCAATGGCTGATCGAATGGAAAACAATGAAGTTGACTTTATTACGCGAATTTATTGAGAAGAAGAAAAAAAACTCCTGCGTTTTTTACGTTCTCGGTTGTTCCAAGAGCGTAAAATTCGGTAGAATATTTAAATTTCATAGTATTTAATTTTGAAGTATTCTCGTTACCGTGTCTAAAATACTGCGAAGGTTGGAAACACGTCGATTAATTCGGTTTCACGTTTTCCGGAGACATTTTCCGACCGATTTGTTGTACGCTGCGGTATGGTATGGCAGTGCTAGGTTTTTATGTTTTAATGTTTGTAAGGAAATCACGTCGTGGTCGAACAGATACGTTGCGTACGAGTACGATGTACGACGTATGGGTATCGACGGTACTCGTGTAAATGATTACTCTTATATGTGTTTTGCGCACGTATGTATAACATGGTTGTAACTATTTACAGTTTATGGGGAGTGTAGAAGTGGATCAGCCGAAAGGCTTCACCGTTGTAAGAGAAGCGATTCGTAAGTTAAGATTTAACCAACAAATTAGAAAATCGTCGGAAGGTACAAAATTACCAAAAGTCGAACTAACTATTAGCATCGATGGAATTAGCATCCAAGATCCGAAGGCGAAGGTAAGCCATTCATTACTCGTTTGCGAACGGAGTACGCGTATATCGAGCAGATCGCGTGTGCGGATGCGGAGATGAAGAGCGTGCGAGAGTGAACGAGGAGGCGAGAAAAGAAACGACCAATGTCGTTCGCTAATACGATGACGCTTGACGCGTTCAACATATTATTTACTATTGCCGGTTGTTACACGATTGTAAACGCGATTTACAGACAATCATGCATCAGTATCCGCTTTATCGAATATCGTACTGCGCCGATGACAAAGTGGAAAGGCAGTTCATCAGTTTCATCGTCAAGGAGCAGGATTCGGAACAACATACTTGTTTCGTGTTCCTTAGCGATAAGCTGTCCGAAGAAATAGCCCTGACTATCGGCCAGGCGTTCGAATTAGCTTACAAGTGAGCCTCGTTTTTGTCCTCCTTTATTTATAATAGACCTTAATTAGACGGCTAGATTATTTGGCGTGTGGTTTTTATAGATTTTTTTTTTCCTCTTCTTTTCTTTTTACTATTTCTTGTTGGTTGGCGCGATGAAAGGTTGAATAGCGCTTGCTGCGGTATTGAATAATTGAGCGTTTACCTAGGTTTTGTTGTGTATTTGGCCGACGTTGGCTTCGTGTTGAGTTATAAGTGTAACGAATGGAGGATTATTTAGGCTGGTCGTTTAGACGCCGTCGCTAATTCGCTTGCGGCGAGCGAAAGCGCTAGTATTGCTGCGTCGCTGCGCCTGCCAATCATTTTGTAGAAATAAACTTTTGCTACCAATGTCCATTCAAGAGCCTCGTTGGCGGCAAAACTAGTATTCACTGTGGGGATTTTTTTAAACGCACGAAAATTGCGAGAATCGAAGATTTCCGAGTAACCTGTTGAACGTGACAGCCGGTTCAACAAGCGACGATAGAATTTTGTGGCAGGGCTATCATTTGCTAATGAAATTTTACACGTTGAATAATATGTGTTGACGCTACAATTTAAACGCTTAATGTATCGAGGTATCAAAAACGAAAATATAAGGAGCTTTTTTTGTGTGTTGTGATGCGTAGTTTTTGTTGAATTGACAATGAAATTATGTATTCGGCGCGTTATTTAACGAACTACTTCGTATATAGCTCCTTTTTTTTTTTTTTTTACTCTTGAATTCGCTATGTGGTTGTAATTGTTTTCTTCATTTTTTGATATGTTTGAAAATATGAAAAGGTAGGCTATTCTGTATTTTACGAATGATTTTTAACTTTTTTTTCCTTGGTGTAGTATTTACGATATATTTGCTTTTTTTTTTTTTTACTAATTTATTATTATATAGTTGAACTAAGATCGAATGTTTGTCGTCATGTGATTTAAAGTGGACAAAAATCTCGAGTGTTGTCCCTGTGGCTCAAAATCTTACGATGCCCATTTCGTACGCGTACAGTATTTCATTATATTATTCAATTGAGACTTGTTCAAAAAATGTCGATCGTGGTGTTGGTTTAGCTCGTATACCTATGTTTACTCACTTTGACTAGTTTTGCAGTAAAATGAAAGTAGGTAATTACCGCTGAGATTTAGTAAATAAAAATTTTATGACTTTCCAAAAACACTTACGAAGTTGAATTTGGCACAAATGTGGTATTTATTGCCTTGAAATAATCATGTGAACACAGATTTCTCAAATTATAACTATTTGAGGGTCCTTAAATTATCTTCAAATCTTGATAATCCGCCATTTTGAATCCATTTTGACTCAAATTTAAGAGGTCATATTCTGGTCACTAACTAATCCTACATACAAAGTTTGACCATTCTAGGCCGATTTGGTGATGAGATATGGAAAATTCATGAAATTTCCTGCAGTAATCCCCCCTCCAAAAACGGTTTTTTGCTCTAAATCCCCTCCAAAATCACTGAGCAAGCTAAAATCAAAGTACGTTTGTTACTTGAGCTCATTTTATAATATGATACTGTAATAAAAAATTTTCAACCCCTCCTGCATCCCCACCACTACTTTAGGTTGAATAACCCCGCCTCCCCCCCCGCTCCAAAATCATGTATGGAAGTGAATTCGGGATATAGTATACAACTTATCCCCAATAACCATATGAATTTATATTAAGTACATTTTTACCAACTTGAGGCTCCTCAAGCTCTACTCAAAATTTTGATAATCCGCTATTTTGGATCCATTTTGATCCAAATTCAAGAGGTCATATTCTGGTCACCAACTAACCTCACACACAAAATTTTACCTTTTTAACTTGATTTGGAGCGGAGATATGGAAGATTCAAGAAATTTCACGACTCAAAACTTCCTCAAAAAGCAGTTTTTTGATCTAACACCTCTCAATATGCACTTAGGAAGCTGAAATTTGGGTATGTTAGTGTCCGTGACTCACTCTTTCGTATGAGATCAAAAACAAAAAATTTGAGGTATACACCCTTTCTCCAGATCTCCTCAAAATTCGAGTGATCCGCCATTTTGAAATTTTTCGAAAAAACAAAAAAACAACTTTTGCGCATTTTCAAGAAGAGTTACTCACCAAATTTTAAGCGAATTTCATCCACACCCGCCTGCGCAAGGCGAGTGACACAAAAAACGAAATTTCCTCAAAAACAGGTTTTTGCTCTAACTCTCCTCAAAATGCACTTAGGAAGCTGAAATTTAGATATGTTGGTGTCCGTGACTCACTCTTTCATATGAAATCAAAAACGAAAAATTTGAGCTATTTGCCCCTTCTCCAGCCCTCCTCAAAATTTGAGTGATCCGCCATTTTGAAATTTATCGAAAAAACAAAAAAGCTTGTTGTGCGCATTTTCAAGAAGAGTTCCTCACCAAATTTTGAGCGAATTTTATGAATACTCGCCGGCGCTACGCGTGGGGGAAAAAATATATATACCAAAGAGTTGGACATTTGCCAGATGATTACAGATGGCCTGAAACGCAAAGATTTGAAGACCCCACCCTCCCCCGACCTTCCCTTCCCAAATCAGGTAGGCTGTGGTAGCTGTCGTTTTTCAGTTAAAAACTCAGCTGATTAATAATTTAGCGATGTATGGGAGCGTATAATCAACTTTTCACAATGAGGTTCAGCTTGGCAGATGCATCGTTCAAAATTTCAGAAAAAATTCCAAAATACTTTTGAGATTTTTTATAAATTTCAGTTTTTTATGTATTCATTCTTCGAATGAGCAATGCGTTGCAAGGCTTTTTTCGGAACGTGGAGTGAAATTGAAAGATAAACTTTTTTTTTGAGGAAGTTAAAAGTCGTAACGTTCGCATCTCCTCGCTGACTGAATCCTTCTTAAAAGCTCAATTAGTTTTATACGTTAAGTAGCGGCCATAATACGAGCTCTTGGTGAGGATCCTCGAATAGTTCAAATACGATGAATATAGACTCCATGTGGCAGAGATTATTATATTGTTCTGAATATTGTGGGCGGGGGGGGGGGTTGTAAATATTCAGTTATAGTTCGTGGTGTCTACCGTGTACAAAAGTGAAGAAATAACGCGAAATTTGGTCAAAAAATGCGAAAAAGCACGAAGTTTGGTATTTTGTTTCTTTCGTTGTTTTTTTTATGTAAATATTTGTGATGCAATACGAAACGCCATCTATCTTCTTTGAAAGTTATGAGTAGAGGAGGAAGTGGAGTGAATTCTTTGGTCCAAAAAAAATTTAAAGGCTGAAAAAGGTACGAAATTTAGATATCATGTAGTTTAACCCGATAAGCTCAAATCATCAATATATGAAAATTCCAGTTTCCTGAGTACAGTGAGAGGGGAATGGGAGGTAAAAATGGTTTTTGGAGGGTGTACAGTGGTGGCTAGTTTCGAATTCTACTGTGAATTACCTCCGAAGGTTCCTCATTTTAGGTGATTTAGCTCTGGAACTAATCTGAAAACTGAACTCCGTCTCCACATTCAACTGCGGAGTCACTACTGAAATTTGACTTCGGGTTAAATTTACAAAAATTTGAACAATTTCTCCTAATTTTGAGGATGCAGCTTATACTATGTCCCGTTTTTGGAGTTGATGATCTTATTAGGATTCATGCTTTCTGTTGGTGTGTTATTAAAGTTGAGTGAATTTTTTTGAAATCTAAGAACGAAAGCCAACACTGGAACAAGATACGGATAATGTTATCGTGCAAGGAACTGGGTATGAGGACGTAGTAAGTTGCAAGGTGATAAAATTTACCATTACTTCTGTTGCAAAAGTAAAAAATGGAAATATGCGAATATGGAAGGTTTGAAAAGAGGAAAAAAGATTTGGTGTTTTTTGACAGTGTGTTGAGAAACAGGTTGCAATTAGCTGTTGCTGTGTTGCCATTACTTCGTTAAATGAATAATTTGGAAAAACTCTAAAACAGCGAAAAAAATAAACCAGCATGTTTCATTTTATGAGCACCCATTGATAAAAAAAAAAAGATGCAAAATTTACATAAATAATATGTTTACGAACCGCCGAGTCAAAAGTTTCTCGCATGTCTTTTTTATTACCCTCGTTGTACTCTTTTCAACGAAACCACAAAATGGAAAATTTTCTACGCTTTTCTTTTTCTTTGTCCTTTTCATGCTCCATTTATTCATTGAAACCGCAGAGTGGAAAGTGTATTGCGCGTACCTTTTTAGTTGAGTTTGTAATTGAAATGGTAGCTATTATAGCCTACCTTATTTCGGAGGGGAGGGTCGGGCCAGGGTGCAGTTTTCAAATGTTTGCGTTTCAAACTCTTTTGTGATGATTCGGCGAATATTCGACTTTTTGGTATAATTATTCCCCCCCCCCGCGCTCACGCTTAGCGCCATTGAGTATTGATGAAAATCGCTCAAAATTTGGTGAGATACTTGTCTTGACAATGGGAAAAATGTACTTGTTTTTCGATGCACTTCAACATAGGATCACTCAAATTTTAAGATAGGCTGGATGGGAAGGAAGGCAAATAACTCGTAATTTTTTTTTGATCTCGTATAAAAGAGGGAGTCACGGACATCATCATTTTCAAATTTCAGTTTCTTTTTTTTTTGTACATATGTTACATTATTTGAATTTTAAATATATTATGTAAATTTTTTAAAATCATTCAGGGCCGTAGGCAATAGAGAGTTTTGAGATCAGTACCCGCCATAACCTCTTAAGTGGGATTAGAGTAAAGCAAATAGGTTCTTGATCGTCTTGAAGAAGTTATGAATTGGAAATTCTTCGAATCTTCCGTGTTTCCTCATCGAATGAACCTAGAAACCTCATAAAATGACCAGAATCCTCGTAAAATTTAGTCAAAATGAATGCAAAATGACGGATCGTCAACATTTGAGAACAACTAGAGGCATTTGAAAAATATAGGGGTTAGCAAGTCCATTTGCATACCTGATCGAAGCCCCAGCTAAAAACTCAGCTCCAGTAATGTGGTACGGCCACTTACATTCTTATTTTTATTATCCTCTTTATGCTCCCATCTATTCAATAATACCACAAAGTGAAAGATTTATTGCCCTCTTTGTGCTCCATCTATTCAATAGAAGTACAGAGTAGAAAATTTATTGCACGTAATTTATTTATTGCCCTCAAAAATCCACAAAAGGCAAACATTACTATTATATTACTAAGAGCAACTATAAAAATTGTTTACCCATCTAAATTCTTTATATATATGTACATAAATCGTTTGTTAGGAGAACACTAAGAACGAGTTTTGTTCAATCATGAAAACCCATCAAAATTACATGATTATTTTTTGAAAAAAAAAAAAGAAGACTTGATAAAGGAATTTGAAAAATTTGCGTATAGCTTGTGTATGAACCTGACAGCGTTAAAAACGGAATTTATTAATAAATAAGGAAAAATGGTCTGAAACGCAAAGATTTGAAAATCCCATCCTCCACGACCTTTCCTTCCCAAATCAGGTGGGCTGTAATAGCTGTCCTTTTGTAGTTGAAAACTCAGCTAAAAATGAAAAGAAGAAAACGCATTTTAAAGATCATATTCTGAATTATAAAAATCGATTTTTAATATTTTTCAAAAGTGAAAACAGGTATTCGCTTTTGTTCGATGAATTTGTGCGTTGTAATAGCGAATGCAAAATATTTGAACGGCTCGATGTATGCGTTGTATATGTATGAAAACAAATTTCATAGTCAGATTGTAAGCGAATAAATTACTCGCATAGAAAACTTTTTTGAAAAGAGTTATTACCGAATGTTGAAAGGAAGAAGAGCTGTATAGATATTGAAAAATGAAACAAACAAAAGCGAATGTAATGGTGGCGCTGAAAAAATCCTTTGTTCGATCCTATGGCTGATGGCGATAGCGATATTAAATTTTCGTTGAATCGTTCTTCGGGCATTTGCGTTTAATCGGTGTACTACTCCTACAAATAATGCGCCTCATTAATTATAACGAGGTCGTCGTGAAGTATGGCGGATTTGCTATTCATTCAAGTATCGACGTTTTTCATTTTTGTTTTTGCGCGTGGTCTATCTCTGTATATACTCTTCGGGTGTAAGTAATCTTGCGAATGCATCGTTGAATGGACTGAGAAAACTCGAGCAATTTTTAGCCGAGTTTTTTTTATAAAAACTGTGGCTTTTGTAGCCTACCTGTGTTGGGATGGGAGAAGGAGGGTGTCTTCATATCTTGGCGTTTCAGGCCGTTTCTAATCATCTGGTTAATGTCCAGTTTTTTTGGCATTGTATATATTTTTTCATTCAATTAATTAAATTAATATTTAATCTAAATTTAAATTAATCCAATTGTATAAATAAAAAATTAATAAGTAAATATTAATTAATCCTTAATAAATTTATTAAAGATAAAATCCAACCTAATTTACATCGGTTTAAACTCAAATAATGAAATCAGCTCAAGATTTGGTGAGAGACTCTTCTTGAAAATGCGAAAAAGTACTTCTTTGTTTTTTCGGTACACCTCAAAATGGCGAATTACTCAAACATTTGGGGTGAGGCTGGAGAAGGGGCAAATAACTCCGATTTTTCGTTTTTAATCTCTTACGAAAAAGTGAGTCACGGACACCAACATGTCCAAATTTTAGCTACCCAAGTGCATTTTGAGAGGAGTTGAGACAAAAAACCGATTTTTTGAGGAAGCTCAGAGTTATGAAATTTCTTAAATCTTACCTATCTCGTCACCAAATCAAGGTAGGAAGGTCAAACTTCGTTTGTGAGATTAGTTGGTGACCGCAATATAAGCTCTTGAATTTGGATGAAAATGGATCCAAAATGGTGGAATATCAAGATTTGAGTAGAGCTCGAGGAGCCTCAAATTAATAAAAATGTGATTAATGTGAACTCATACGATTCTTTGGGACAGAATGTTCACACCATATCCCAAAATTAGCTTCACGCATCATGTTTTTGGAGAGGAAAGGGGAGAGGGGCTTATCAACCTCAAAATGTGGTGAGGGTGCACGAAAGGTCGAAAATTTTCTATATTGTGGTATCATATGATAAAATGAGCCCAGTTGACTTACTTATTCTATAGCTTCCTGAGTGAATTTGGAGAGTAGTTATAGGAGAAAAGGACTTATGGAGGGGAAATTGCTGTAGGAAATTTCGTGAATTTTCCGTATGTCCTCATCGAATTGACCTAGAAAGGTTAAACTTTGTATGTATGGTTAGTTGATGACCAGAATATGAGCTCTTGAATTTGGGTTAAAATCGATCCAACATGGCAGATGGTTAAAACTTGGGGATAATTTGAGGAGCCTCGAGTAGTTACGATTTGAAAAATATGTGTTCATGTGTTCGTTGTATGGCAAGTAACTTCTTGAATGGTTTAGGAAAGGGTGAGGTACGGGTTTTCAGTTTTTAGTATTTTATGTGGCCTGTAGACGGACGAGCCCCGAACGTAAACTCAGCTCCAGTAATGTGGTATGGCTGCGTATTTTTTAGCTGAGTTTTTAAAAAAACGATAGCTATTACAGCCTACCTGATTTGGGAAGGGAAGGTGGCGAGTATTCATAAAATTCACTCAAAATTTGGTGAGGGACTATTCTTGAAAATGCGCAGAAGTATTTTTTTTGTTTTTTCGAAAAATTTCAAAATGGCGGATCACTCAAATTTTGAGGAGGGCTGGAGAAGAGGCAAATAGCTCAAATTTTTCGTTTTTGATCTCATATGAAAGAGTGAGTCACGGACACCCACATATTCAAATTTCAGCTTCCTAAGTGCATTTTGAGGAGAGTTAGTCAAAACCTGTTTTTGAGGAAATTGCGTTTTTTGTGTCACTCACCTTGCGCAGGCGGGTGTGGATAAAATTCGCTCAAAATTCGGTGAGGAACTCTTCTTGCAAGTACGCAAAAATAGTTTTTTTGTTTTTTCGATAAATTTCAAAATGGCGGATCACTCAAATTTTGAGGGGGCTGGAGAAGGGCAAATAGCTCAAATTTTTCGTTTTTGATTTCATATGAAAGAGTGAGTCACGGATACTAACATATCCAAATTTCAGCTTCTAAGTGCATATTGAGAGGAGTTAGATCAAAAAACGGCTTTTTGAGGAAGTTTTGAGTCATGAAATTTCTTGAATCTTCCATATCTCCCCACCAAATCAAGTTAAAGAGGTCAAATTTTGTGTGTGAGGTTAGTTGGTGACCACAATATGACCTCTTGAATTTGGATCAAAATGGATTCAAAATGGCGGATTATCAAAATTTTGAGTAGAGCTTGAGGAGCCTCAAGTTGGTAAAAATGTAATTAATATGAATTCATATGGTTATTGGGGATAAGTTGTATACTATATCCCGAATTCACTTCCATACATGATGTTGGAGGGGGGGTGGCGGGGTTACCAACCTAAAATAGTGGTGGGGGTACAGGAGTGGTCGAAAATTTTTTATTGCTGTGTCATATGATAAAATGAGCCCAAGTGACAAACGTATTTTGATTTTAGCTTCCTCAGTGATTTTGGAGGGGAGTTAGAGCAAAAAACGGCTTTTGGAGGGGAAATTGCTGCAGGAAATTTCATGAATCTTCCATATCTCATCACCAAATCGGCCTAGAATGGTCAAACTATGTGTGTAGGATTAGTTTGTGACCAGAATATAACCTCTTAAATTTGAGTCAAAATGGATCCAAAATGGTGGATTATCAAGAATTGAAGATAATTTGAGCACCCTCAAATAGTTATAATTTGAGAAATATGTGTTCACATGATTATTTCATGGCAAGAAATACTACATTTGTGCCAAATTGAACTTCTTAAGTGTTTTTGGAAAGATAGGGTAGAGGTTTTCAGACTTGGTATTGGGTGTGGTCTGTAGTGATGAACGGTTAAGCATGGTTATTACTAAATCAAAACAAGCCCCAGTTAAAAACTCAGCTCCAGTAATGCGGCATGGCTGCTTACCTTTTTTTTTTTTCAATCTGTGTAATGACTGTTGGGTTTGTGTAAGTGAAGCGATGCTTTAAAGGTTTCGACGAGACGACATTTGATTTTAGTTCCACTTATACGTATACGTAGACTATAGGTAATAATGGTGGCAAAGAGGAGGCTAGTCGTTAAGTCGTGGATGCTATCAAGGATAGCGATGAAGCGACACGACGTGTTGCGAAAAAGGCCGAATGCCACTAGGTGTTTTTTTTTTAAGATTAGCATTGGAGTAAGAAAAAGAGAGATAATACGTTTTGTAATGTGGCCGTAGGTTGCCGGCGAACAAACCGAGCAAGTTATCGTTCCGAGCGCGTCAGCTAGATGTATCGAAGCCGATGCCTATCTACATGTCGGAAGATCTGTCCGACTTGGCGGAGACGACGGAAATCAAGCGAGCGGTACCGCAGATGCCGACCGGCATGGAGAAGGACGAAGAATGCGAGCACCATTTGCAACGGGCCATCGTGACCGGTACGGTGATACCGACGCCGGAGGTGAGCGAGTTGGACGACTTGGGCATGTACGGTAAAACGTATCCGGGCGGCTATCAGATGCCGAAGCAGTTCGTGCGTATGCATCCGTTCGCGTTGGAGCAGGAGAACGCCGAGTACGACGCCGATTCGGAGGACGAAGAGTGGCTGAACAGTCACGGCAAAGCGTTGAATTTGGATATCGAGAAATTCGAGGCTATTATCGATAAGTTAGATAAGAATAGTAATTTTTCTGTGATAACGTTACCAGAATCGAAATCGTTGCTGAAGGAGAACGACGACGTGGTGACGGCCGTGTACGACTACTGGCTGTCGAAGCGGCTGCGTTTGCAGCACAGCTTGATACCGACGGTGAAAACGGAGGCCGGCACCGGTCCGGCCAACGATCCGTACATAGCGTTTCGTCGGCGTAAGGATAAGATGCAGACGCGTAAGAATCGCAAGAACGACGAAACGTCGTACGAGAAGATGCTGAAGTTGAAGAAAGATCTGAGCTGCGTGTACACGTTGTTTCAAATGTTGCAGAAACGCGAGCAGATTAAACTGCAGCTGGCTCGGCTGCAGATGGAGATCTACCAGAAGCGTTACGAAGCGCGCGACTTCAGCGGCACCATGATGAACGAGGTGAAGAACGTGAAACGTCCGCAGCAGCTGTACTCGACGTCGTTGAGCTCGTTGACGGCGGCGGCGGCGGTGGCCGTAGCCAATCACGGCCACCAGACGTTGGCGTGGACGCAGAAGGCCAAAGAGTTGAAGAAAACGCCGCTGAAATCGTACTACCTGGACGAGAGTCCGAAAAAAGAGAAACGCCACTACAAGAAGCGTAAACGCAATCGCATGCAAAACGGCAGCTTCGACTCGAGCGTGGTGGTCAGTTCGGAGGACGAAAAGTCGGAGAGTTCGCCGCCCGCCTTGTCCGCCGCCGACGAGAATCCGTTCTCGTTCAAAAGGCAAAAGAACTGCGCGTATTTGGCGCCCATCAACGACGAACGACCGTGGGATTACGACGTGGACGAGATCTGCGGCGACGAAAATCGTCGCTTTTATTCGGCGTACGTTACGATGCCGCGACTCAAAGACGTCGGTTTGGTGAGACGACGGTTAGGCCGCGGCGGACGTGTTGTATTAGACCGAACCGGCTACACGTTGGACGAGGTGTGGTCCAAGTTAGACTACACCGTTAAAGAATCCGCTCCGCTGGTCGAGTTCGCCAGATATAAGCCGAAATCGCCGCCGTCCACGTCGTCCGACGAAGCGGACGACGAGCCGTACTACGAAAGCGACGAATCGACCGATTCGGCCAAACCGCTGCTCGAGATCGAGAATCTCATGCATTCCGGCGGCAAAGGCGGTAACAACGATAAAATGTGCCTTGAAATCGAACTGAATACTCCGCTGAAGAAGGACTCCACGTACGCCATGTTGGATCGTTTGATTTCGTGTATGGATAACGGCGGCGCCAAGTCGGCCCGAAGAATTTCCGTCATGGAGGCGTTGATGAAAGGTGACGGTGTGAGATGCGAAACCAACGGTTCCATATTGGATAGATGGACGAGTACGAAAAAAGACAAACCAGTGCAGAGAACGTTAAGCGATAGTTTTTATTTGGGTCCGGACGCCGATACGATCGGATGCTCTACTTTCAAAACTAGTAGTTTAATTAACTCCATGTATCATTAACCCGCCCTCTTCTCGTGTAATATTGTAGGGTTATGTTGCTACTCTTATGGTAGCCAGTTTTAAAGCATTTCGCTCCGTTTAGTAACGGTTCGAATGACAGTTTCTACATCTAGTCATTTTTAAAGTACAATTTTATTCAAATGTATTCGCTCGTATTTTGCATTCATTCCTCTATTTCCCCCATCCCCTTTTTTTTTTCTTTCTTTAATCCTCGATATGAATTCGACTTTATGTTTCTATTCTAAATTGTTGATTACAAATGTACATTTTGTATGGAAAACTCATTTAGTTATTGAAAAATTCGAGTGATCCTTTAAAACGATCGCATCAAGTAATATTATGTTGGTTTAATTTTTTTTTTATATATATGTAACCTGAATGATGAAAATGTTACAGTTTTGTTCCTCTTTTTCAATTAGGATTGTTGTTCGATAGGAGATATTATCTCGTCGAGAATCGTGTCTCTTATTTTCGGCTGGAAAAATTTATCCTCACTATAAATCTCGATGTTGAGACAACGAGTAACGAGAATTTCTCGAAAATCGAAAGATGAATTTTTTTAGTAGGTAGTAGGTACGTTCTAGTCAATGTGGGATTGGGGGGGGGAAGGGTTAACGATGTGAATTCCAAATTTGAGATTTTTTCTGAACCTTTTTTTATCATTTTGTGGAAAAATAGGTTTTACAAATTGTATTTATATCCTTGAAATACCACACTTGTTTCTCAAAAAATAATCATCCTACGTGTCGCAGCGATACCGTAGATGGTTATTCGTATGTTTTCCGTGCGCGATTGGAAAAAATTGATGAGGTTCGCTGAAATTTTGTAAATGAAAAAATTTTTTATGCGATTTGTGTCATTCATCAATTCGAACTCCTAGTATGTACGTTCTGCAAATGTGAAAAAAATTTTCTTTCATTCTTCATTATTTTTCTACTTGTAGAAAATGAGATGAAAAATTTTTCGCATCGATATTTATTCCTTACAAATGATAATAAAATTGTAAAACAATTCTAAATTAATGAATTGGTGCCCCTGCAAATAAATGATTAGGCAAAATATCGCTTCCTCTTGTAGTAGTAGTGTTTTAATATAAAGTTGTACAGTAACTGGTCTGGGTTCTGATTGGTGATATGTTACGCGCGTAATGACCAGTCATAAGGCTAGAATGTGATAAAATGTAGGTAGTTTCATTTCTACCTTCCTAAATAATATCGTTCAGTTTTTAGTGAACGACTGAAATTCGTTTGCGATTTGAATCAAACAAATGTTTGACACCGTAGAAATTCACTGAGAAGTTAAAATATTTCAACTTTTCACTGAAACTCAGAGAATCTTTCATTGCCTGATTCACTGACTATTATAAACGGTTCTATAAAAAAACACAGGTTCAACTTTTTCTGTGAAAAATTCAGTGCCATTTTAACTGACGCTTTAGTCGAGGTAATTTACCACATTCCAACTCGCTGATTGGTTGTTACACGCGTGACGTATGACCAATCAGAACATAGACCAGTCATTATAAATAATCTATACGCTAATTTCGTTGGTTTGATTTGATGCAAGAATTGAACTTGAAAAATTATCATAATTTTTGAAATCAGTGTTGTCGAAAAACCCTATACACTGTGTGTAACTGATCTTATTATCCCATTAAATCAGAAAGTACTTTTTTTTCAAATTTAAACTTCTTCACTTTGAGTGTAGAAATTATTGGGTATTGAAATATTAAACTGATTCCTTACTAAATTTTTCTAATTTATTCTTCAGTTTTTTAAAGCAGAAAATTGTTTTTAATGAAGCCGCAAACGTCATTCCCCCGGTACCCTTTTAATTTTTATTATTAAATTGGACTATTTTAATATTTGATTTTTGTAACTAATTATCAGAATTTTTGGATGCAAGAGTTATTTCTCGTGATTCGTTTGATATTCTGGTGTATAAAATTTTGAAAATTCGAGAACAATTTTTCGTTTGGAAGATTTTTCATTTGAATTTCGAAATTTTCAATTTAGAGTCTCGAAATCTCGGCCTTTTTCGTTCGACAGCAATCCTATTCTTAATATAACATTTTCTTTCGTCTAATCCGTTTATTCGTTTATTTATTTTCAATCGCAACTTCATTTCCATTTTAATTTAATTTTAATTCATTTATAAATAATTATTATGTTGGTGTGTGATATAGTATAAAAAGTTATGTGTACCGATGTTAATATAAATTGCGGTTTTTTTTTTCATGTATTCGGTCATTATTTATTTTGTAGATGAAGAGATATTATTGTCAAATGAAAGCCGCAGAATATTTATTTTCTACCAAAAAAAAAAATATATGTTACGTATTGGTGTTTATTGATTGATGTATATATTTGTAATATAAAGAAAATATATTTGCCAATTGTGGTACACGTTGATCATTTTCATTTATTATGCAGTTAATGCGCGAATCATTCTTAACCCTTAATTGGCACGCATGGGTGAATTTCACCCATCGGTAATACAAACTCGCTGCGCTCCGGAGTAACCGGCTACTCATCCGTGTGCACCCTTCATAGTTGAACGTTGCTACAATTTCTTCAGTGTTAGTTGCATACATCAATTTTTGAAGGGGCAGATTTACTTCTGAATTTTTATGTAAATTATTCATTGCATTTTTCAGGTCGCAAAAATTGAAAATAAAACCATGCTATGTTGTAGTTCGAACGATTTGCAAGAAAAAAACATAGAAGAACAAATTGCCTATCTTCAATATTGAAGGAGCTATAAATTTTCAAAAATTGTTCTATTCTATCCTATGTATGCTGCCCCTTCAATTTTGATATTATGCAATTTTTTTGTAACGAAATTCTGCATTTCAGCGAGCATAATAACATATTATATTTCAATTTCTTGAGTGACTCGACATAATTTTTATTTCTAATTTAAATTACTTTTATGTGCGCCATCAGAGGGTTAATAATAAATTTTTTTTGGGTGGGGAAGGGGAAGAAACAAACAAATACAGTCTAGTTGTGAGATTTAACTAAGGCAAAAGCTTATAGGTATGAACCTTTTTTAGGGAATGCTGACCACTCACTTTAACGGTGTTGTCACGTGGCCTGCCATACTTGAATGGACATTGGATAGGTAGCACAATGTTGGGTTGAACGCGTTGATAACGTAGTATTTTCAATGTTACAGACGATTTTTAGAAATGGAAGTGCAAAGACGACTATTAGTACTGAATCAAAGGGTAAAATGTTTAGAAAATGAAAATAGCGTTTTGAGACAACGTTTGTCTGATATCATTAACGGTCAGGTAGGTGCTGCGGTAACCTCTGTGAAGCAATACCTATATTTTTTTTGTAATGGCAAAGAATTACTGAATCTAATGTAAAATTTTCGGCGACTTCGTTGCAGGAAGATGTACAAACGTATATGAAACGAAACGGAATTACCGATATGTTACAAGTAAAAAATACAGATTCAGGAATGAAAAGTAGTTCGTCGACGGATTCAGTTCCTAGTATGAATGGTACGTTGAGGAAATAATTGTTATATCGCCTCGCGTGAATGCTTTATTTATTTACATTTGTTTGTAGGAAGCGTAAATCTATTAAATTTGAGTAGCAACAACAGCAGCACCTTATCATTGAATAATGGTTCGTCTCCGGCTCCACCGATTCCGCCTAGATCTTCGTTTTCAAACAATGGGTAAGATGATGTTGGCATTATCGGTTTGAATGTATTAAGGAAGTATTTAATGCAAATGATTTGTTAATTGGTGTCGAGCAGTCAGCAAAGTCCTGATCCAACGGTCGGTACTAGACTAGAAGGACTACTGCTGGACGAATTGGAAGACGATTTCAATCCCAGAGCTTTTGAACAAAACGCCAAAGAACAGAATAAATCATCAAATTCGCCAGTTACAGCTGGATCACCGGTTACGCCGCCTGTTTGTAAGTTATGCTAACGCAAAATGGTGATAGCTGAGATGAACGTCTTGATTCACGTATTCAAACGATTTTCTATAATTTTTAGTGGCCCCTCCACCAAAAGCTGGACGAGACAAGAGTCGCCAGAATAATGGTAAAAGTAGTGCTCGCGTGGGTATGGATGAAATCTTCGGATCATCGATGAGTACGGCGACACCTCGGCCGAAACCGCAAGACCCATTTGGAATGGGTAACTTTTCGATTCCAGTGAATGGGAACAGTGATTCCAATTCTTCTGATTACCATAATTTAGGTCTTTTGGATAAGAAAATCATGGAGATGAAGGTACTTGTTCAGATTCCTAGATGTAACATAGCTCGTTGGAATGTTGTTATTAATGGATACATTTTCTCTCACGCAGGACGGATTCAGTCGAGGTTTATCTATAAGCACCGAAGATTTCTCGCTGGAAAGTTTAGATCCTTTGAAAAATTGATATGTGAATTTATATGAATGCTGCAAGCAATGGTCGAATGCAATCTGCTCTTTAAATTATCTCTATATCACTAATTTCAATTTTAAATTTTTATTATCTTAGCTTAACGTGTCTTTACCGAATTGGTAAGTATTATCGTAAATGTTTTGTGTTGTTAGTGCAGCTGTTCTGAAAAGTATTCGTTTCGGTATTTTTAATAATCTTCATTTTAATACGTAATTTACACAAAATTGTTATTATATGTATTAGATTTTACGATTTTTATTTTCATGTTTTTTGTTATAATGTTTATAACATTGTTGAAATATTACTTATTATCATTGAACATTATTTTTGGGTGTAATTTCATTCATCGCAACGAACTTTTGTGAAGAAACCAAAGACATTCAAAATTATGCCGACGAATAGCTGTACATGTAAAGTTCATCCACAACCACAACTCTACTTTCCGTGAAAAAATACATCCTTCATGATACCTGAGAACATTCGAATCGTTTTTTATCCTTCGACGAAGTACTAAGAAAAAGCCGATTATAAATAATTCGAAATATCTGAATGAAGCTTTTCGTGCAAACTGGTAGCCTTCCTAAGTGCTCTTTAATGAGTAATCCTGTATTAATTTTTGCCCAATATGGACAATTTAGTTTTGTTTTATTGATATCATACTATGAAGTGAAGTACTTCTCTACGCAGCAATACGAAAACGAAATAACATAAACGAATTGAAAAAAATTCCAATTTCACCTTCATTTGCGAAGATATGTGGCCAAAAGTACACAGATTACATGATTAACTAGAATAAAATGAGCAAAAAAATTCAAACTACGCCTTCATTTGTAAAGGTATGCAACATAGATAAAATGTGAAAACACTGCCTACGAAAAAGAAGTTAGGCAACTTTATCGACACGAAGTTCGAAGCGTGGAAACTGAAACCGAAACGATCAAAAACACACTTTTTTTAAGGTTTCAGTTTCAGTTTCCACTCTTCGAACTTCGTGTCGATAAAGTTGCCTAGCTTCTTTTTCGTAGGCAGTGTTTTCACATTTTATCCATGTTGCATACCTTTGCAAATGAAGGCGCAGCTTACATGTTTTTGCTTACGTCATTCCAGTTAGTAACATAATCTATGTAATTTGGCTGCATATCTTCACAAATGAAGGTGACAGTGGAATTTTTTACAGTTAAAATTTCAATGAATAGGGATTTTTGCGTAAACTGGTAGCCTATTCCAATTCCCTTATTTTGTAACCATTTGTTAATTTTTTATAATGATTTCATCTCATTTCATTATTGTTGCATTGGCAACGACTGGTTCACCTCAATGGAACTATTCTACATAAAATTCAACAAAAATGCTCAATAATTTAAAGGCATTTGGGTAGGCTACCGGTTTACACAAGAACAACTGTAAAAAAAAAAATAATTCAGCTGCACCTTCATTTGCTATAATACGCAACCAGGAATACGATTTTATAGTTATTAAAATTAATTTGATATAAATAGTTTATGTTGCGCCTTCATTAGGAAAAATATGCAAACAAAACACCAATATTCCATACTTATTACAAATTCGAAAGAAATAATTCAAGTTACGCCTTTCTTTGCGAAGATATACCAACAAATAACTCGATTTGATGATTGATGTAATTAATTTGAAAGTACTGCTTCAGCTGCACCTTCATTTGCAAAGATACGCAACCAAGAACACGATTTTATAGTTATTAAAATTAATTTGAAATAAATAGTTTATGTTGCGCCTTCATTAGCGAAGATATGCAAACAAAATTACAATATTCCATAATTATTGGAAATTTGAAAAAATATTTCAAGTTGCGCCTTCATTTGCGAAGATAGGCAGACAAAAGTGCACAGATTACGTGATTAACTAAAATAAAATGAGCAAAAAAATTCAAGCTGCGCCTTCATTTGCAAAGATATGCAACATAAATAAAATGTGAAAACACTGCCTACAAAAGAGAAGTTAGGCAACTTTATCGACACGAACTTCGAAGCGTGGAAACTGAAACTGAAACCTTAAAAAAAGTGTGTTTTTTTTATCGTTTCGGTTTCAGTTTCCACGCTTCGAACTTCGTGTCAATAAAGTTGCCTAACTTCTTTTTTGTAGGCAGTGTATTCGCATTTTATTTATGTTGCATATCTTTGCAAATGAAGGCGCAGCTTGAATTTTTTTGCTCATTTTATTTTAGTTAATCACGTAATCTGTGCACTTTTGTCTGCCTACCTTCGCAAATGAAGGCGCAACTTGAAATATTTTTTCAAATTTCCAATAATTATGGAATATTGTAATTTTGTTTGCATATCTTCGCTAATGAAGGCGCAACATAAACTATTTATTTCAAATTAATTTTAATAACTATAAAATCGTGTTCTTGGTTGCGTATCTTTGCAAATGAAGGTGCAGCTGAAGTAGTACTTTCAAATTAATTACATCAATCATCAAATCGAGTTATTTGTTGGTATATCTTCGCAAAGAAAGGCGTAACTTGAATTATTTTTTTCGAATTTGTAATAAGTATGGAATATTGGTGTTTTGTTTGCATATTTTTCCTAATGATGGCGCAACATAATTTCAAATTAATTTTAATAACTATAAAATCGTATTTCTGGTTGCGTATTATTGCAAATGAAGATGCAACTGAAATAGTCCTTTTAAATTAATTACATCAATTATCAAATCGTGTTATGTCGCATTTCTTCGCAAATGAAGGCGCAACAATTCATTTTTTCACCTTTTCGAATTAATTGTATAATCTGATAGTTTTCATCTATATATAATGTTTGCGAAGGAAGACGCAAAATGAATTATATTTTTTAAAACGAATGTGTTAATTAAAAGTACATATAATGATAAAACGAATGCAAATCTTGTATTTGTTCTCATATTTTCTCCAAGTAACTTTCAAAACGTAAATTTTACAGACATCATTCACGGTTGAGCGCCACTGAGAACTGCTTTCGACTGGCCCTGCCCGTGCCCTCTTTTCAGCTCTTAAGCTACTGGCTATAGATCACTTTGGTCCGTTACCCGTAGGGCGCTCATCGACAAAATACATTTTTGCAATGCAGGACTTCTTTTCTAAATAATTATGTTAAATTTTTTTCTGTTAAATATACCACCTCGACTGCGTCAATTAAATGCGTCCAAAAATGGATCCAAGCAATTTGGGAAACCAGATTCGCTTTTAAGTGATAATGGTCGGGCCTCTAGAAGTGAATTTTGGAGAAAATACTGGAGTCGCGAGAAAGTTCGACTAAAATATACAGCTACATATACGCCCAGTTCTAATCCTATTGAGAGGGTAATGCCTTCTATTGGCACATCTCTGCATATATACTGCGAAAATAGTCACAAAAAATGGGCACACGTACTTCGTGATGTGGAAACAAAGTTGAATATCACAGAGTCGTCAAGTACGTGCAATTCCCTACGAGGTCATGAAAAAGAAAAAATATGTAGACCGTGTTGAATCAATTTTTGAATCTGAGAAAAAATTGGACCATAAAAAACTTAGTGAACGAGTCTTGAAAAATTTAAGAACCAGTTACAGTCGTCGTAAGTTGTATAGTGATGCAAAAAATAAAATTGCCACATTAATGCATAGTTCAGTGATATATATTCGTCAATATACGTTGTCAAATGCAAGCGCTGGTGTGGCCGCAAAATTGGCGCCTCAGTTCGCTGGTCCTTTTCAAGTCATTCGTGAAAAACATCCAAATTATTACGAATTGTGTGATGTAAATAACCCGACAGTGATTCGATGTGCGAATATTCGATATTTAAAAATCGTCTCTGAACGCTAATCAATCGAAAAAAAAAATGACTCGCTTACATGAAGAAAGAAGATGATTCGCTTACATGAAGAATATTTTTTTTATATAATATGTATATTTTTTTTTGTATTGTAAATTTATATATTTTTTGGAGAGCTCTACCATACCAAACTAATAATTTTATTTTTTTATTTTTTTTTTATTTCTATATATTCTTAATAATTTTGCTACAACGTTGGGACTCATGGACCGGCGCAATTCTTCTCTACTTTTGCCCGCATTCCCTTAGATTGAGTCATGATATGGGTACCCCTCTCGACGTCTCGAAAGTTTCCTGGAAATCGACGCCTCTAGGAGGGGGAGAATCTATGACATCAAAGTAATGGGATGCCTTGTTTTGTGAAAAAAATAAAAATAAAAATGAAATAAAATATATACATAATACTTATTGGGATTGAGTATAATGTCACGTTCATCGATGGGTGAAATGGTGCAACGGTGATTAAAGTTAATCGGCAAAGGTAGTAGGGAGGGAAGAGTCAGGAAGTGAGACCGAGAGAAGGAGGCGAGCGCAATATTAGAAGATACGTTGTTTAAATGGTTTAAAAAGATTTTCTTCTGTTCATGTCGATTAATATATATAGTGTTACCAATGGTCAAAAATATAAAGATATGGACATAAATAAGT
Source organism: Phenacoccus solenopsis (assembly GCA_009761765.1). NCBI lineage: Eukaryota > Metazoa > Arthropoda > Insecta > Hemiptera > Pseudococcidae > Phenacoccus > Phenacoccus solenopsis. The sequence continues at coordinate 44,635,768 of CM019754.1, read as the reverse complement.
AAAAAAGAAACAAAACAAAATTTAGCGATATTGATATATTTTTTTGTTTCTTTGTTTGTAGGTAGACTGTCCCCAATTTTTTTTATAAATTTATGTTTTTCTGATAGATAATAAAAAATTCTGTTTCCTCATTGCACAAATTTTGGTTGATTGTTTTTTACATAATGCCCCTACTCAACAACGAGTAGGGTGGTGATGGTCCAGGTAGGATACCTAAATCGCTACCCACAAAATTCTATACCATTTTGAACCAATCCATAAGTGATTCCAGAAAAGAACCTCCTACTTTCGCAAAATAGATAATATTTGAAGGAAATCATCAAATTTACAATTGACCACATTGGAATAAAATTAGTGATCAACATGAAAATACGACTTTGCAATTTATATCGTGCCATAATTTTCCTAACCTACTCTCTAAGTTCTGTTTAATGTATTGCTCGTTAATATGTTCTTTTCCAAATTGTTATCTGAGAGTTACTGTTGTAATGTTTATTATGTTAACCCTTATTTTTTAAAGTTGTTAGAGGCTGAAGTTGCGCGTTTTACACTGTTTCTTATGTAACTTTGCAAATTTTTTACGGCCTTCCGGGTGGTGCTAGCGCTTCGGAAAAAATTTCACCGTAAAAAGGAGATGATGGGGAGTATGTGAAAAAAAATTCAGACTCATAAATGCATAAATACAGATTTTTGGAAAAAAATAACAAAATCGCTATTTTGATAGGTAGAAGTCTGATTTTTTTTTATATACTCTCCATAACGTCCTCTATGAGGTAAAATTTTTTCTGAAGCACTAGCGGCACCCGGAACGCCGTAAAAAATTTTCAAAGTTACATAAGAAACAATGTAAAACGCGCAACTTCAGCCTCCTAGCGTTGACGTCACAACACCTGCGCCCAGGCCTTTTACTATAGGTGGTGTTGCCTATATTATGAATAACGTTAAATACTACCGAATGGATGGTGGAAGTATAATCCATATGAAGCTGATCCATAGCGATGCGTCTTTTACTCAACTGACGCTGAGAATAAGCTGCTTGCAATCGGTTATAAATATCATCATCGAATTCGAAGTAAATCTAGTTAAAATTTTACATAAAATTTCACGAACTTCTACCACAAAATTGATGAAAAAATGCAGTCGTACGAAGTATGACATGACTTCAAAAACGAAATTAATTCTCAATGAAATATGCGGCGAAACATCTGTGCAATGAACAATATGATAGAAACAAAAAATAAAAAGTCTTTTGGTAGTTCGTTTTTCTATAAAATCCTGATAGGTGGGCAACTATATAAATACATTTATCTGTTATTTCTACGATATTCTCATTTTCTGATCTATTTGCATAGATTTTTTGAAAATGCACAATGAAAAAAAAAGTGCTGACGCTGACGAGGGAGCAGATATTTTAGCAATTTATAATGACAGATTCTACAGCATCCTGGGGGAAATACCATCATGATGATGATGTGAAAGCGAGATTCTCGCAGTTAAAATCGTCATCCTCATTACCTGAATCATCATCTAAATCTTATGAAATGCAAACGCACAAAGAATCATCACCAGAATCCCCTATTCGAATCACGAATCGTCATAATTTTAGAGAAATCTTCAATGTTATTAAGATTCGAATTATTGTATGAATCAATTATAACGACGAATCTCCTTAAAAATGATTCGAATATCGATTGATTCGAATCGTGCCTGACCTTAAGAAATCCTAGTTTTTATAATTTTATCACGTTGATGTGGTCATCCAACATCAACATCTTCATGATGTGATTCGAGAGCATTTTCCCCCAGATAAGGGGTTATGCCTTCTATATTTGCAGTAGACCAACCAATAGATGTAGAAGTATATCGATACTATCTATATCTAAATCAGAAATGAGAGCAGTGCAAGATATCTGGTGTGATCAGGTTGGCTACTGACTACACTTAAAAACATTACAATGTAAAAATAATGCATACCTATAAGATAAGAACATCCATCTGGTGCACTACTTTATATCACTACAGATAAAAATTGTTTTTATGCCTTTCATGATCATAATTAGAATATAAATAACAAATAAAAGTTTCTTATTGTTTATAACACTTATTTTCACATTTTACACAATCAAAAAAATAGAAAAGTGGAATTAAAATTTTTACTTTTAGTCACAAGGTACAACTTTTATATGGTACATACTGTTATTCGGGATGGAACGACCGGATAAGGCTCGAAATGGTCCTATAAATCTTTCAAAAGTGCAAATAGTCCGAATCTAATCTTAAAAATATTAGGTATAATTAAACAATCTATAAATCATGATCGAAATAGTTCTAAGCATTTGGGAGACTAGTGCCCTTTGATTCCAAATTTTTTTCCTCTGTTGCAGGCATCGTAGGACTTCCATTCGTTTCAGTGATTTTAGAGGTTAGTTTCTCAATATCAGAAGATGGTTTCATAGTAAATGTGGTTCTAGCATCTGAAATTTTATTAAATAGTAGTACTAATTATCTAAAGCGAAGAGAAGTGAAAACTATGCGAGGTGAATGAAGAATAATAAGTAATGACTATAACTATAATATGTAGATGCGCGAATCTGCCTCGAGTGACTCTTTGTATTTGAAACTGGTTGTTGATGATTGATGCATTCTATTGGGTAGATAGACAGTTAGACACAAGTTATGTAGCATGGGAAAACTTTATTATTTTGCAGATAGCAGTTTTCTCAAAAACCTTGAAATGTGATAACCTACTACACTGATACTGTTGACACTCCATTACTCTAATCACAACCACTCAGCCTCGAATAAATACCTATCGCTCAAGCACAGATTGATTAACTATTAGTATCTTTTAAGGTGGTGCTTCGGAAAATAAGTAGGTAATTTCGAAAAAGTTGATTTTAAAATAAAGAAATGAAAAAATAGAAAAAATAAATGCTAAATGCCCTTAAACAAAGTCTCTAAAACAATATATTATATTTTCAAATCATTTCGTTGCGTTATTTTTGATAAAAACACTGCTAATGAAAATTATATCCTATTTTCATTGGCAGTGTTTTTCTCAAAAATAACGCAACGAAATAATTTGAAATTATAATATATTGTTTTAGAGGCTTTGTTTGAAGGCATTTAACATTTATTTTTACAATTTTTTCATTTTTTTACTAAAAAAACAACTTTTTCGCATTCACCAACTTATTTTCCGAAGCACCGCCTTAAGTGAAATGAAAATTAATCTTACTAACTTACTTTTGCGACGCTTTGTGGTATCAGAGTTTCTAGAAGACCGCTTAAGTTTACTTGCGTATGTTAATTTATTCTTATTATATAAAGTTTCTAAATTATTGAAATCTTCTTGGGACTTCAGAGGTTCATATTCTTTGATCGTCACAGTAACTTTTTCATCGTTGTTTTCGCATACTCGTAAACAAATAAGTCTTAATATTTTTACTTGTTCATAAGCTTGGTGGAATGCAATCCCATAAGAGCATAATTGTAAATCGAAATATTCATTGAATTTCTTATCGTTGATGTTGAACTTCACTTCGATGATAACTCCACTATGATTGTTATGTATAACGATATCCGGCTGTTCTACTTGGTTCTCTTTCATACTATGATCCAGCTCTATGTGTTTATAATTACAAAGTCTGCCGAACTTCTCAATGATCTCACTGAATAAAAAACTATGGTAATACATCTCGCTTCCGTGCTTCACTGTTTTTGGAATACTATTGAGCATTAATTCCAAAACCTGACCAAATTGAGATACTGGTAGCGAAAAATCTTTCATAATGTCATTAAATAATTCGAGAGCCTCCATTTGAAGTGTTTAAGGTAAATATAATAAACTCTCAAAAACTTCACGAGTTTCTTCATTAGGAATGGATAAGCAAAATTTTGTCTTAGGTATTGGTCTTTTTAAATCCTTTTTCTTTCTACTCAATTTGAAATATGTGTAATCTTTATCATCATAAAATTTCTCTGTATTACTAATTGTGACATATCCCACGTGCCACAAATGGTATTTAAAATCGATATAAAACTGTTCATCCTTTAACACCCGAGCATCTACCCCCATAAATGTATCTATATAGGGTATATGTACTTCATCTTCGCGGTAATCAATCCCAAGGCATTCCCCTTGTAATAACAAAAACAAATCATTTCTTGCACGTACATCATTTTCGACAACTTCATTAATAAATTCTACTTGGCGATTAACTTCAGCCCAGGGGTTCGTAGACTCTATATGCACGTTTAACAAGACAGAATATGGATTATAAAAACTGATATCCATGCAATTAGGACTTCTATAATGATTGTACGAATTATTCATTTGCTTTTCTCTTTCAGTACTTATATTAGCTTTCTTGAATAGATCCTTTGCCAAGCTATCTAATAAGCCGAAAAAAGGGAGCATCTCTTCAGTAAAATAACGCGCGAATTGAGGCGTTATTGTAGAGCTTCTAGGAAACGCGAATGGAAACACTCCAACTATCATTGTATACAATATATATGGGTTTACTTTTGTAACAGGTTTTAGAATGTCAACATAAAACCCAATATATTCATTTTGTTTTTTTATACTGAGCCCTACAGTTTCATATACACCTTTGGGATACTGATGCATCTCATCGATTATGAGAACCACCTTATTGTCGAAATAACTGTATAACATTGTCACTATTACATTTATAATGTCATTATTACGCACATCCGTGTCTAAGAAAGCATTGTATGAACAGCAAAGTTGTTTTATCAACGGTGGTACAGTCTGTCCGTGAATATTTTTATGAGTTGAACAAAGGTGGTCAATAACTTTGTCATAGCCTGAATATAATAATGCGTTCAACAGTAATGTTTTCAAGCTTTGGTGCATATCGACCTCTCTTCTAAAAAGTAATAAGAATGAAATCACAAATATTGGTTGTTTTCCAAGATATTTCTCGCGTATTTCTTCATATTCTTTCCCCGAAAGGAAAGGGGGGGAATCATAAGAATATATTTTGTCGTTATAGGAAATTTTTCCGTAATTGAAAAATTTATAAGCGTTAGTTTGAGTAATATCAACTTGTTTATAATCCTTATCTAGTTGTATTGAGTAGAAAAACTTCAGCATTGCTATTAGCGTACTCTTACCCCATTTAGAGGGAGCAGTAATTGCAAGGGGGCCATTGTTGCGTACGTCATATTCATGAATATAATGGATAAATAGAGATTTGTCGATAAAAACTTCGGTTCTTGCAAGAAATGTTTCAAATTCAATTATTTCTTCTCCTTGGTATAATATAGGACGAAATTTGACATGATTGTTGGACATCATTTCTGTGTTATACATTAACTGCACTCTTTTTCGAGGATCTTGTTGCTCAGTAGAAAATATTAAAACTGCGTATAGCAATTTAATAAACAATATCTTTTGAATTCCCATTATTATTATATTAATTGTTAATAAATATGCGTTTGGCAAAGCTAAAACAAACAAACATTTTTGAAAATTCATAACATGAAAACTCTGGTGTTAACAAAATTCAGAAAATCCGAATTTAGTTTCCAAATTGATAGAGAACAAAAATTTATTGAAATTTCATAAATTGAAAATTGGGACGCACTGAAAGGGGAAAGCTTCCCCTTTGACTTCTAGAAAGTTGGTAACTTTGGAATCCTTGCCCACTTTCTAGTGTTCTGGGTATACAGATTGAAAATCCAAATTTGACTTTCAACTTTAAACACAATTATGAAAAAATTATTGAAAATTCAGAACTCCAACCCTCCAGCTCTAAACAAAATTCTGGAAAATTAAGCGAGTAGCTGAGACAGTGGCGAGTACATTTTTTCATACCCGATTCTTGGTCACTTTTTAGTGTTCTGGGTATAGGGTTTGAAAATCCAAACTTCACATCCAAATTTATAAACGATAAAAATTTACTGAAATGTCATAAATCAAAAACCCTAGCTGCATACAAGGTTCATTAAAGTACGATAAGTAGTTCTAGTTGGTATATGTTAGCGAGTATACCTTCTGTCATACCACATCCCTGAAAATCTAATTTTGACTTCAAAATACATATATGAAGAAATTATTGAAAATTCATAACTCGATAAATCTAGTTCAAATAAAATTGTGAAAATCAGGGTAGTAGTTCAGACTGTGGAGGGTACATTCTTCCTTACCCCAAGCTTGGACACTTAAGTTATTTTGGGTATAGAAGTTGAAAATCCAATTTTATTTTCCGAATTTTCGTGTAAAAAATTATTGAAAATTCTTAACTCGAAAACCCCGCCTGTTAACAAAAGTCTAGAAAGTACGGTATGTAGTTGAAATTTTGCCAGTATGTTCTGTTATACCCCATCATTAGGCACATTCGTGCAGTGACGTGATACGATTGTTATCCTTACGCTATCGAAAAATTACGCATTTTCCGATTATTACACAAGTATGAATTTTGAAGTCCAATTTAGATCTTCAACCTCTACCTTCAGTAGTCGCATGTGTCAGAAAACCTCCGCATCACTCTTCATTTGGTGATCCTACCTTGAGTGGCTGACTTGAGAACATGCAAGTGCAACTACAATCAAATGAAGCAAAGTAAAGGGAGTTAAAAAGAAAATGCGATGTTGGCATTAGCAGGACCGATATAGTAGGCCTTAGCGGAGTAGGCTCATTTTCCAACTTACAAACTAATTATTTAAACTGCATGCCACTAAGCAACGTTGCGGCAACAATACAGCGTGAAGAATTTTGCTTGAAAGGTATCTCATTGAACTTGGTGTATGAGTTAGCATCTAAGCAATATGACTCGAGTGTAGCAACAAAAAATTCAATATTTTTCATTTATTTTAAGGGAGAGAAATTTATTTAAATTTATAAGTGGTAAATCCAGTTTCGAACGATTTTTGTAAGAGTATTCCCTCAATCTCAAGAATATTAATTTTCAAAGACCACAACTTCTCCTTCTCCTAACAAAATGAAAAGTTCTCACGTGAGCACAAACGCAAAAAGTAGATAAGAACCTTATAATAATTTTTTTGGTCATAAAAGAAACACAATTTTTTAGGGTTTGCGTTTCTCTCATGATCAGAAAAATCAAGAAGGTAGATATGGTGGTATACTCGAATATAGTATTTTTTTTTTAATTTGGCTTTTTGGTAACTGTACCTCAAAACTTTTTCCAACTCTTGATTTATTGTTAATGTGTGTATGCGACAACTCAACCAAATTTTTAAATAAGGTTTCAGTGTGAAATTTTCAATAAGATGAAGTAATTAACATTCAATTATACTATGTGTAACGCACTCACATACAATGATAAATTTTAACTTACATCGCATTTCGCATCTTTTGCCTGAGACAGTACTAAGCGAGTACTCTGTCTTACAGAAATTTTGTGAGAGTACTTGGCGAGTACAACGAGTCTCATAATTTATAGGACGACGTTTTCGACCTCCATATCGCTTTTGAATTCTTATATTAATTTATCGTTCGATATCATTTCTATGGCGTAATTTTATCGATGGAAGCCAGTTTGTGATGGCACTTCCTGGTAGATTTGATAATTCAGTAATGACCTCTTGATGGGTGATAACTGAGTAGTGAAATAGGTTTGAATTTAGTAATAGGCCAAACGGTGGAACGCAAAATTTATCAACGATCGTCGAAGAGGGTTCCCATGTGAATAGGTCATTGGAGATAACCAAGAACGGCGTACTTTCGATCCTTTCGCTCCCCTTCCCACCCATGATAATTTGATGGAATTTTATCAGTCGAGAGCCAAGGTAGATGATGAGATGAATGCCAAACAGGTGCATAAGGAAAACTACCATTCGTTTGGTACACAGTCATACTCAGATTTGGTGGTGCCTTTTTTCAAGTATTCGGGTCCCAGAAAGCGCAATTAAATTGTGTGCGTAAATGGTGGTACCTCTCTTTAACACCACCGAAAAAGCCCTGGTAGAAATTCAAAAATGGGAAAGTACTTTCAGGAAACTCACGAAGGTGCGTCTTGATTTAAATCGGCACCACTCATGATAATAGATAAACTCTAGCGAAGCGTACGTCGCGAACTAAAAATTTCGGCCTTCTTCAGTATGGAAAAATTGAAAAGAAAAATTCGCGAACGAATTGATTTTGAACTCGGTTGCGAAGCGGTAGGGCAAAGTTTCAAATTTACTGCGTATCACGAGGGGAGTGCCGAACTCTCTAGTGCGGGTGAATCGTTTTTGAACAACAATTGTTATATGTCAAGTTCACGGGATTTCGTAAATAGCTAATATCGTAATGGATTGTCCGATTCACCTGATGAGGATAATACTCATGATTGTCAGAAGGATAGACTTAATGGCGAAAATCGGTAAGGCTGTAACCAGAGACTTGGAAATTGAGGAACGTCGCAACACTTGATTTAAGCACCACCTTGACCATAAAGAATGCCCTCAGAATTTATAGGTGGAGCAATTTATAAGTAATTAAATAGGTTGACAGATTAAAAAAAAAAAAAACATAAATGACTGACCTGATACAATGTCGTCAAACAACAAAATAGTGAAATAGTCGAAAGAGTTATACTAAGCATAGGAAAATAAACATTTTAAAGCATTATCTGTTTTATGAACCCCGTACTACTCGTAGATAAGTGTTTACTGATCTCATCGAAGTCGAACTAATTCTTTCAAATGAAAATCTAAATCTCAAATTATTATTTTATATAGGCACCCTAGAATTTCTTCATTAGTTAACAGGAAATTAAAAATAATAAGATACCGAATTATACATTTTTGAGTTTCAATACCTTCTTATCATTAGACAGACCGAATTGATAGGTTGGGTAATGGAATCTTCGAATTTCATCATCAAGAAGAGTGGTAGTTACTCTACGAGCCAAATTCAAAACGCAACCAAATTGCCATGGTAACGAACGAAAATGCCCGTCAACACGAGCAACGGCCGACTCTGCTTACATTCTGCGAAAAGGATTTACTGTACAGCGTGTATGTAATTTTTACCTAAACTACGGGTCGTAATGGATATATTTATAGCTTATTTTAAAGATTTCGCCGAAAGCTTCAAAACAAGGTATAGATATATGCTTTATGACAAAAACTCGTCGAATTAAGCATCTCAACTAAACCCATTACAAGCTTATGAACAAATAAAAATATTAAGACTTATTTGTTTACGAGTATGCGAAAACAAAGATGAAACAGTTACTGTGACGATCAAAGAATATGAACCTCTGAAGTCCCAAGAAGATTTCAATAATTTAGAAACTTTATACAAAAAGAATAAATTAACATACGCAAGTAAACCTAAGCGGTCTTCTAGAAACCCTGATACCACAAAGCGTCGCAAAAGTAAGTCAGTAAGATTAATTTTCATTTCACTTAAAAGATACTAATAGTTAATCAATCTGTGCTCGAGCGATAGGTATTTATTCGAGGCTGAGTGGTTGTGATTAGAGTAATGGAGTGTCAACAGTATCAGTGTAGTAGGTTATCACATTTCAAGGTTTTTGAGAAAACTGCTATCTGCAAAATAATGAAGTTTTCCCATGCTGCATAACTTGTGTCTAACTGTCTATCTACCCAATAGAATGCATCAATCATCAACAACCAGTTTCAAATACAAAGAGTCGCTCGAGGCAGATTCGCGCATCTACATATTATAGTTATAGTCATTACTTATTATTCTTCATTCTCCTCGCATAGTTTTCACTTCTCTTCGCGTTAGATAATTAGTACTATTATTTAATAAAATTTCAGATGCTAGAACCACATTTACTATGAAACCATCTTCTGATATTGAGAAACTAACCTCTAAAATCACTGAAACAAATGGAAGTCCTACGATGCCTGCAACAGAGGAAAAAAATGTGGAATCAAAGGGCACTATCAACATCAACAGAAGAAAATCTTTTTAAACCATTTAAACGACGTATCTTCTAATACTGCGCTCGCCTCGTTCTCTCGGTCTCGCTTTCTGACGCTTCCCTCCCTACTACCTTTGCCGATTAACTTTAATCACCGTTGCACCATTTCACCCATCGATGAACGTGACATTATACTCAATCCCTATAAGTATTATGTATATATTTAATTTCATTTTTATTTTTATTTTTTTCACAAAACAAGGCATCCAGAATGAATGAATAAATAAAAAATAATCTTTATTTATTTTATATTTAAAATTTAATTTTTAATTTAAAAAGATTAATTAATGTTAAAAGACAAAAAGACACTAAAAATTTTATAATTTTTAAAAAGATTATTTTTTTGGGGAACGAAAGCGACGCAAACGATAGTTCAAACGATGAAAATTCTGATGCAGAAGAGTCTGACGATACGGGAAATGAAACTGAAAATAATGATCCTGATGTTGGAGAATTTTATGCTGTTCGATTCAAAACTGAGGAAGACAGCAGATAGAAAATTTACATTGGTCAAGTATATATCGTTGTAGTAGATGAAGACGCCTTTGAGATGCGATTCCTACGCCGTCGACCAGCTAATTCATTCGCTTTCCCCCCAATCGATGACATTGCAACTGTAAAACGTGAAGATATTGTCACGCGGTTTGCTCTCATTTTTCGAATCGACTGATGGGTTTTTATAAATCTGTATTTTTTTTTTTTGCTCAATTTTTGTATTTAAAAAAATATTTTTCAACAAATAACGTTTCATTTCGCCATAAAGTTCGCTATTTTTCGCTTTATTTACCCAATTTTGTGTAAGAGAAAAAGGTGGGCCAAATTACTCCCCCTTGGCAGGGTAATTTGGCCCACTTTTTAACGCGCTCTGTGGGCAAAGTAGTGAACTATTTTGGGATGCTGTAAGTTGTATCTGATAGAGGAAGGATAGAGCTACTTATAATTCCGGCTCGCCAACAGATAGTTGTGTTAATTTTCTTTTAATCGTAAAAAAACATGAAAAAAGGGCCAAATTACCCCAGATGACGGTAGTAAATATGAAAAATTAAATTTTTAATCGATTTTATAATGAAATATTTTCATAATATTCGATGGTTTTCACTAAAACGGACTCTTTCAGGTACTGCATTGTTATTTCTCACTGGACTGCATACATATACATCTAACTCTTGCTATGGCGAAAAACAGCTAAATTTAGAAAAATAGTTATCCAAACTAAGCTAATTACATGTTATCTTGAACGACCATTTCTCTACACTTTCATATCTTTCTAAGCAAGTTCATTCAAGCATATCATATGCCGCAGTATTCGACCAACACTCTATCGTAATACATCTCATCTCTCATCGATAAAATAACAAATCCTACTATAAGCTCGCCTCAGCGATTATTTCATATTCACAAAGATGTTTCTTCGGTGCATTTTATATTTGTAACCAGCCACACTGCTGATGAACTTACAAATTATGTCTGACAGATTATCAACCAAAGTGTGATGAAGAACATCAAACCGGTCGAAATGCAGCTCGAAATTCTAGTATGCGAACAGAGGACTTTGAAAGTAAGTAGTACAAAACATATGCATAAACATGAGTTTGTAGATGACCATTAGAATAAAAAATAATACGTAATTCATATCACAAAACGTGGTAATCGACTCATCGTATTTACATCAGCTGGACACCAATGATTCAGCATTCTTTTTCGGTATAACCCTACAAAACGGGCAATGGCCTTTTTGTAATACTTCCATTTCGTAATCATCGATATGGAAAATCTGTAAATTATGAAACATGTTGCAATGAGTTATATAAAAACGTATTTTTGTTTTAGAAATAAATTGGCGAATGCTTGGTTGCATACTTTGAAACAAGAAGGGCATGCGATTATTTGCAATTCGGGAACTAAATTTCTGTAGTAACGATATCGCAGTGGTTTTGGCCACTGACATACCAGCACCAAACTCGAGTCCATGGAGAGTAACGTATCACGATTGACGATCACTGGATTAAACCTGTCATTTTCTGCCTGTGAACGAAACAAGAAAAGTATCTTATAAAAATAATTCAAGTATAATAAAAATTTTCACATGACAGGTATATGGTACCTCCAAGTTAATCAAAGCGGCGGTGAAGAGATCGGTAACATTTTGAACAGATTCGTCTATAAGTAAAGCTTGAAAGCTATTTTCTAAACGATCCGATGGCTTAGATTTATGGACGGATTCGTTGGAACTTTGTAGCAATTGTAAAGCTTCTTCATCAGATATTCCATCTTCTAACTGGAATTCGATTAGGGGTAATACTTCTGTAATCGGAATGAACGTCGTTAAATAAGTTTCGTTATAAAATAAGCACTGGTACTAGACATATACCTACCAAATGTGACAAATGAGAAAATAAACGGTTGTCTACAATTCACACACACATTACCCACAGAAGTAGCTGTAGAAGATATAACCAAAGGATTATAAGAAGAACATCGGTAACACATTATCAACAATTCTTCATTATCATGGTAAGGTTTTGCTTTCACCGCGATACTGGACATATCCACAAAATCCTAAATAATGCTTTAATTAATAAGAAAAACTAATACTTGAAAAGAAATATTTTCAACAAAACCTATCATTGCATACGCACTTGAAAATGAGAGGGAATTCTTAAATTCTGGATATAATCCAAAGCTTGACGAGCAATTTTAAATCCACCCAAGCTTTTCGCTTGTTTTGCCAATGAATATAAAACAGAGCTAGCGCTTCATTGAGGAATATTTTAATGAACAATATTTCTATCATAAAATCAATATTTGATATATATTTCTCAACAGAAGGATACAATCGAGTGATTCCTTTAGGACAGGCATTCTTCATCTCGTTTACAAGATATCTGGCAATATTGAATAAGGCCTCGGGTTGATAGGAAGTAAAAGGTTCTTCCTGTGGAGTTTCGGCAATGTATATTTATTGATAAATGTGGTCAAATTCACTTCAAATTAACCAACTACTCACAAGGTATTTTTGAATGGCGTGATGGGCGTAATACATACTGGCTAGTCGATCATGCGAATGGAACTTCTCAATTAGTTTTTCTTCTAACTGTTCACTGCAAATCATGCATATTGGAAGAGAATTATAATAACTAAATGTCAACGAAAATGTTACGAAAAATGTCAATCTGCTTACTTTGTTTTGGCTAAATCTAAATATTGTCTGCTTAAAATCCAATGGTAGTAACCGGAATCGTCAAAGCGTCCTTCATCGATAGCATTTTCAATCAATATTTCCAATACTTTCGTTGCTTGTTCGGGTTTACCGGCTTTATGAAATGCTATGCGAATAAACTAAGACAATAAATTTGAAAGCAATAAAAAACAAAACATTAAAAATCTTCATTTATATACCCTTTTGAGCTTCCACAAAGTTGTCATTTTCCACCAACCACTGGGCGTATGAAATATACAAAATATTCTCGTATTGCTCATGGTGCTCGATTAAATTGAAAGCGGATGACCAATCTTTCAAACTAATATATAACTGCAGAACTTGTTCAATTTCTCCGAGGCGATTATAAATCGCTATAGCGTTTTCGTGATTTCCTAATTTGCTCAGCGAATTAGCTATCTTTCGTAGAGCTTCGGTTTCATTTTCATCCAATTTGTTACCCAACTCGATTAATCTGTTGAAAGAATCGCAATGAAATATTAAGAGATGAAAAAAATTCAAGTATTAAGCCATAGAAGGCGAGAGGGGGTGCAAAGGGTGCATTTGCACCGGACCCGAGTTTTTTTGAAGGCCAAAAGGCCACATTGAATAACGTGTGAGAGCAAGAAAAAAATAGTAGCAGTTGGAAAGTTCAAAAAAAGTGAAAAGTGCATATTATCATTATTACTTGTTAGGTATTTCCTGAAATGATAAAAATGAATTAAAATATATAGGTACAATTTTGTTATTTTTGTAGTATGAAGTGAGGTGTATCAACACTTCATTCGCTCCATCAAAGTTTGAGTACAATAATGCCCCCTATCAACACCTTATTTTCAAAATTATCTGTCAAAGTGGATATAGTATATAGTATATTTTCATCTCCAGTAATCACACGAGTCCACATTCATCTATTTCTCGCGATTCAAGGCTACTGCAGGCTTCCTCAAATTTTGAAATATACTTTGAAAAAAAAAAAAAACCTTAAAATCTCGTACTCATATATTGGACGAAACGTTGTATCTTTTCGTAAAATGTATTAAGTAATCCTACATACAGAGTTTAGAGAGGAGATATGGAAGAACTATAAAATTTATACCGCAAAAATATCAAAAATCAATTTTTTGCTTTAATTCCTCTCCGAATCTACTTGTGGAGCTGAAATTTAGGAACTATGATGTCTCTAGTGTAATGAATCATATGGCATAAAGATCAAAAATCGTAGATCCCTCCAGTTTACCACAAAATTTGAGTGAATCGACATCTTAAGGCGAATCAAAAACAAAAAAAAATCAGTGAATTTACATAGAATCTCTCATCAAATTTTGAGCGATTTACATGCATACCGACCGATGTTGAGAGCAAAGGGGAAAAACCCTTCGACCATATACTATGGACTGCTAATGGTTGTACAGAAACGAACACCAAAGTGAAGCAAACAACAACAACATCGTAGATGCGGTCGCGCATGCGTAGTGATATTTCAGGAATGAAAATGAAAACGCATCGAAATTTTCAATGATTAGAATGTTAAATCAACATCAAACTACTGAGTTAATATCATTAATAATACTCAATAATTAAAATTACATTAAAGAAAGCATATTAATAATTATTTCAGTGAAACTACGCATGCGTCAGCGCATCTAAATACTGTTGTTGTTGGATTCAGTTTCTACCATTTGAATTAGCAGTCCATAGTATATGGTCGAAGGAAAAACCAGGCATTTGTCATGTTTTCATAAAATAGTTATGTTAAACGCAAAGATATAAAGAATGTCTGCGCAGACTCGGCCTTCTCAAATCATACGGTAGACTATAGCCATCAAGTAAAAGTAAATCACTAACGTATCCGTCCAATGATTTTCTACTGCAATATCAACAGCTTTCACGATGTCACCGGCCGATAAGTACATTTCAGCGGCGGCTTTTGGCTCATTAACATTTCTAGCCCATTCAGCTTTCTTTCTTATCAACGATTTTCGGTCCGCGTTACTTTCCGACTTTACGAATTCCTACATTATGATGGAAATAAAAATAAATGAATTATCAAAGGCAATACGAGTAAAAATTCAACCAATACGATACCACTAACTTGAGCTAGATCAAACATTCTCATATCAGTGTACATAGACAAAGCCTTGTGACTACATCCGGCTTTTTGGTACATTTTACCAGCTTCTTTGAATTTACCTTCGTATGCCAATATATCACCCATAAATGCATCTTTATTTGGCTCTTTACTCGCCTGAAGTGATGACAAAACGATGCAGGTGGAATGCAGTAAAATTAAATATTATGTAGATTCGATAAATCTTCAAACAGTTATCTTTACGAACCATAAATTCATATATAAGTTCTAAATGCTGGAGATCTTTAATCCTACTGAACGCTTTAATCGCAGTATTCAAATCTAATTTTTCTAATGCAGCGACTGCTAAGCTTCTCCAATCGCTTTCTGTTACACCCAGAGATGCGATCATTAGAGCATCGCTGAAAAAAAATATAGACATGTTTATTTATATTTTTTATCAAGATTAGAAAATGATAAATGTTCACACGTTGAAATGGGCAAACATATACTTGAAAAGGTTCTTTTCTAAGCATTGATACATCGGCGCTGATAAAGGAACGTCAACTGAAACTATGTTTGATCCATTCAAAGAGAATACTTTTGAACCATATACACCAACTACGTATCCCTAGAAAAGAGGTTATCTTAGAAATATTTCACAAATCGTGGACATTTACTCATACTCGTTGCATAATGAATAACCAGGGCTGGCAAAACATATGCACTTTTTACTGATTTTGTTTTATCGGATTGATCCAAATTATAAACAATAAGCGTATATTTCTTTAAAATTACGTATTAATATTTTCAATTTTTTTTTTGCACACTTATAGTTGCTAAAGAAATTACCGCATAGTGAATGCACGTTTTCAAAATTGCATTTATCTGAACATTAAAAAATGTTTTCATGAAAAAAAAAATTCATTACTTTTTCTAAAATTAAAAAAAAAGTTTTTCTTCTTAATGAAAAAAAAATACAAATTTTTTTTCTTTCATTACATTTTTTTCAAAATATATTTTCTGAATTAAAAAAAAAAAAAAAAAAAAATTAATAAAAACTTTCAAGATTTTTTTTTTCTGTTTTTCAATAATTATTAAAATATTTTTATTGCAACATTTCATTTTTCATTATTTTACGTATCGAAATACAGATATTTCACTATTTACGGTTATTCTCTTTGCTTACATCTGATACAATTTGAATAATTTGTTCAATGTTGGAAAATTTCGTACGTTTACCAACTCAATCATTCAATTCAACAGGTATAAAAATTAGGAAATATGAAGATAGATCGTTTTTTCATTATTGGTTTCAATATTCACACTATATTAATTAAATATTGATAAATTTTGAAACATTTCATTGAGAGAAAGCATATTAAAAAAAAAATGAACGAATCGTTTAACATGTACGTATACAGCTACACACACAGTACTTGATGCTCATGTTATCACAGAAAAGGTATACCTAAAACACCTTAATTAAAATGAAGGTAATCAGGAATAGCCTTAGGAACGCATATTTTGATTTTATAAATAATATATGTGTATGCAAGATCCGCTAATGAAATAAATGAGATAGATACCGCAAATTTCATCTGATGAGGTGGGCAATCGTTAACTTTAATGTTTAACATGTCGTTTCCAGAGTAGCATAACATTTCTTCATATAATGTATTCCAAGCAACACTCGTCGCTTTCGATTCCTTTATTGTAAAAACAAAAACATACGTCGATGAAAAAAAACGTATATGTATCAAAAATCCAAATTATATTCTTAATCGCACAGCTATAGTCATATTACCTGATAAACGAGCTGATCGCTGGAAACATCGTACACAATACACTGATTCTCGTCGTTTACAACTGCCAACTTCTTTTTTGAAAGACTCAAATCGAGACATAAAATAGCCGACGTAGATTTCATCAGAAAAATCGGAAATGGGTTATTAATGTATATTTTGAAAACCTGCATTCAAAAATGTTAATGTGAGATGTAAAACAAGCAGCCAACATAATCAAAATTGAATTTTATACGCAACGAAGAACACACTTGACCATCAGCTAAGCCTAAAATCAGACCCTCATTTCCGGGCGCTCCACCGACTACTTTGATGTAACGAACAACATCATCCATTACCCATTGTCCAACATTTTTACCATCAAAAATGTAGCACTGTAATCGCTTTTCCTATTAAAAAAAAAAATTAAATGAGAATCACTAATTTGCAAATACAAGCAAAACGAATTTTTTCCAACTTACCTGACAAAATATGAGATGTTCAGTGCATACGACCAATAAATTGCACTCGAAAGCTTCGTTCAATTTTTCTTTCATTTGATAGTGCATTTTATTTGCGTCTTTAATATTTAATTCATATATAACAACTTTCGTAGGTAGCAGGACCTGAATTTACACATAAGAAACACATAAAATTACATATCACAGCAACTTTAACGGGCATTTTTTGCTTCATGTTTTTTTTGTTTTGATTAGTGAAATTATGTTTTGAAGTAGCATAAATGATACTAACAGCAAGACGATGTTTATATACAGCAATTTTTTTCACCCAATCTCGACACTTTATACGGACGATTTCGTCGGTAATGAGATGACGAACAATTACATCGGTCATATTGTCTCTACAAACAAAAAAATTGATTGATTTTTTGGGGGAGCAATTCATAAAAATCAAATTAAAATTTTTAATTTTTTTTTTTTTCTAATTTACTATTTACATACATAGTGAAATATGCAAATGTATTTATAGAAAATTATGACGGTAATAAAATTATGCTTTTTCTTCAACTTTCATAACTAAAATATCAGAAACAAAATACTGCAATAAAAATATTTTAGTATTGAAAACAATGTATTTTCAAAGTTTTTAAAAATTGGAGCTATAAATATTAGGATTTTTTTCAATTTTCGATTTAAATATTTATTTTGAACAAAAAAATAATAATGGAAAATTATTATTAAAAAAAAATAAATAATAATAATAATAATAATACGTTGTTTTTTTTTTTTTTGCAATAAAAAAAGAAAGAGATAAATAGGCCAAAAATATGAGTTTTTGAAGATATATATTCAATATACATGTATTTCTAGCCAAATACGTATGATGCATTTTTAAATTTGTTTCGCGAATTTAAATTAAAACAGACGATTCCCTAAATCATCATAAAAATGCATACGTGTGCTACTCTATTCAGCATGTATCTGATGTATAAGATTATTATCATTTCAGAAAGAGAGTAAAACTGTCACGTGATTCATTAACAAAATGATTAAATATTTCAAGAAGTTTATTCTCGAATTTCACCTGAAAGCGTATTTCTCACGATACAATCCATGTACCGTACTAAAAATCAACTGAAAGTAAGCAATGGTACCATCTTGACATCCAAATACCTTTAATAAATTATGCAAAGAATTTAATTTCGCAACCATCCAACACATAGCTACATACTCCATTAAATTTTACTCACTACAAAAGGAGCTGAGGGATGAGCTTTGCAACACCATATCCACGATTCCTGTTCGTCTCCGATTGGAGCTAATTTCACGCCATCGTGACTCAATAACAAGCACTGCTTATTACATCCAGCTACCAAAATGTATTCGCCTTTCAACATGTAATTTACGGAGAGCGCTTCAAAACCAAGTTTTTTCTCCCTATCAATCTTAGGATGTTTGGAAACACCACAATCAAATTGATACTCAAAATGTAACGAGAATAGTATGAAATTACAGTAACTTACGCCTTTCTCTTCGACAGAATAAAAGAATAGTTTTTGAGACCAATCTGTAACGCATAGAATATCATTTTCCGATCTATAAATGATACGTATACGATTATCATTATTAATTATAAATTGTTGAAGTGACAGCAAAAAATAAAAGTAACCTTCTAGGACTAAAACTAAGGGCCCAAACTGGAGCTGGGGAATCAGAATCTTCTTTTTCGATAACACATTTTTCATCACCGTAAGCATTTCGAATTGATACAGTTCCATTTGCCAAACCTAACGCCAAATATTGTCCATCCGAATTCCACGAACAACAGTTGATTCTAGAATTCACTTTATACTTTTGGACAGACTTCTGTTCCAACGTCCAGAAGGAGAAATCAGTGATTGCGCAACTAGCCAAAACACCAGATATAGGGTTGAAAGCAAAACACTGTATTGCATCGTTATGCCTGCAAAAGCAATGGACATGCATGGTAAGATTCAGAGATGATTCTCGAGCAAAGTCATAAGCCATTAATATGATGTGCAATACTAGGCAGACTAACGTATATTTCAGTAAAGGTTCCAATTTCGAAGTCCAGATTATGACGACTTTATCGGCACCTCCAGAAGCAAATCTGTTGCCATCGAAGCTATAGTCGACACAATATATGTTGTCCTTATGTCCTAATGCAATAATAAAATTTAGATTTTGTTTCCAGTCAGGTAATAACTATTTGGAGAAACGAGTTAACCTTTTAGAGTTTGAATCACTGATCCATTCACACAGCTATATACCAAAAGAATTTGACCGGCGGCGACGATCAGTTGCGAACCATCAGGGTGAAAACAGAGATCGTATATACTAAAATCAAAATTATTTATCTCACTATCGCTATTATCATAAAAATGAACGAAGAAAATATAGAAAAATTTCTTTACCATTGTTCAATTTTACTACTGTTGTGTACTTTATCCACCCACACTGCTATGGTTCTCATTGTAATTTAAGCAGACAGAAATATTGCCATCGCAACTTCAAACCGAAGAATGATGAATATCAAATAGTTGAAACAACAAACTGTAATGAATATTATTCATCTCCACTTCAGGCAATTACGTTCAGTGACAAAAGAAACCAGTTACCATAGCAACAATTTGGAACCGGCATATGCAAATACCAACACGCGTGTAACGAAACACTCCAAAGTACATAGAATTTCACTTTGGGTTGAAACTTGTTGCACGAAGCCCAAGGTTCCTAATTTTACTAGGTAGAAACTAGATCTCATATCCTATTTTAATTGGTAGCATTTTTCTCAAAAATAAGTAAATAACACAACGAATACGAAACACGAAATAACTTTAAATTATAATTATGTTATATGTTGTTTTAGAGACTTTGTTTGAGGACATTTAGCATTTATTTTTTCAATTTTTTCATTTTAAAATCAACTTTTTCGCATACATACTTATTTTCGGAAGCACCGCCAACCGCCTCAACTATCATCATTGCGTTAATTAACCAACTAAAACTCGAAAAATACCAATTACGATTATTAATAAGAGTTCTTTTCAATTGTTCTTACTTCTTGAATATAGTGTTTCGTTTAAAAAAGGTATAGAAAAAAAAACACAAATTGAATCGTTTACGATTATTAATAAGAGTTCTTTTCAATTGTTCTTGCTTCTTGAATATAGTGTTTCGTTTAAATAAAGTATAGAAAAAAAAACACAAATTGAATCGTTTCTCAAAAAATAATGTTATTAATATTAATAAACGTCTACCTGTGGAAACAATAGGCATACTACAAAAATAATTAAAATGCCTAAATTCTAATTTTAAAAACAATAATAAGTTTACCTCTACAGTAATAAAAATAATTTTAAAAAACTTGGTATAAAAGGCAAATAAACACATGATAAAAAAAGTAAAATCAAGTTTTAAACGATAAAAATGCCTCATTCATTTCAAACGTATCTAAAACAAAATTATTAGAAAAAAATCACAAATAATAAAATGCGACACACTCCAAAAATAACATTATGAATCTACAATAACGATAATCTTCAGCGATCAATAAAGGTACATCCAACTAAAATATTAAAAACAGTCAAATATCCGTCACGCAGCATCTTTTTTGTTACTACGTTCGAAAAACCATTGTCGAACTTCCCTCCTCTTAATGTTCAACTTGAGAGCTATCATTTTCGCTCTTTTCTCGGATAGATTCTGACTCCTTTGATATTCCGCTTCAAGACTTTCAATAACTGTTGAAGTTAGTTTGTCCAAAGACACAGGTGCTTTTTCAACGGGATTTATCTTTTTCTCGGCGTTACTTCTCATATACTCAAACCAACTATCGACTCGGTTCACTGATAAACTCAGATCTTGAGCTAACAAGCGAGCTTTGCCAGCGGAAAGAAATTTGCAACGTTTAAATTCTCTCAGGAGAATAGCACGTTGATGTGATGTCAAAGGGATTTTCGCTTTCTTCTTGTTTATATTTCCAGTTTGCGATGGTTTTTTAAATTTTTTCGAGACCTCGATATCTTGGGTGGCATCCGTAGTCGAAGCGTCGTTTAGATTATATTCACTCGGAAGCGAAGTTTCATTTTCACAATTACCAACTTCCCCGTTTTCCACATTAGGTTCTGAAAGAGGGGATGTATATACGTCATTTTCCAAATTTTCGTCAACGAATTCTTCAATTTTTATTTCCGAATCATCGAGGGCAATAAATTCAGGTTCTTGCGAATTCGACTCCTCATTAGCTAAATACTGCGCATTACGAGCTTCATCATCGGTAAGGTCAATTACAAGACTCCTGGATAGTTTAGTGGTTTTCTGCGTCGTAGGTGGCACCGTAAGTATAGTTTTTGTAAGGAAACAACGTTTTTTCATAAACCACCAATGGATTTTAGGTTCACTTACGTTGAGCTTTTGCGATAAAAGCGCAATTTTATCTAAAGTGGGCCAAGGATTTTTTTGGAATTCCAAATCTAAGCATTGATCTTGATATTCGCCGATTTCGGCATCCCTTCCTTGGTTATTTTGATTCGGCGTTTTACTCATGTACCAAAACAGTACATCAAGATCTTGATCGATTGGTTCTAAATTTTGTGCCAAAGGTGTGATAAAGCGTTCTCGTGATTGAAAATTGGTATCATTATAATCTTCGTTGAAAGGGCTGCTACTCTCCTCATCAGATTCATCTTGTAATGCTGTAGAGTACGCCTCTTCAAGAGCAAATTCGTCAGCATCATTATTTTGTTCATTATTAACAGGAATATTTTCGATTTTAAAGTCTATATTTGAAATGTCGCTAGCTTCGGTTTTGATGAACTCTATATTATTTTCATCTTCCCAGTCATAGTCGATTATGGTTTCCATTCCGACTTCAGATTCCTCTTCAATTTCAGGAGATTCAATTTTTTCTGGTAAGCTCGAATTTTGCGAAGCCTCGGAATCGCAAAGAATTTCGTAATATCTTTTATTGGCGAACCATGTTTTTATAATGCTTTTGCTCACTTGGAGTGAAGTGGAAAGTTCTTCACGTCTTTCTCGGCTGATATATCGATTCTTCCGATATTCCAATTCCAACATGGCAATTTGTTCGGAATTTAAATTTTTATTGCGATATTCTTCCGTTAATTTTTTTTTAGATAAAGTAGATAACTTGGAACGCATCCAGTGGAACCAAGCTGAAATCTGTTTATCCAGAAGGCCTAGTTCTTCCGACAGTTGAACCAATCTTTGATTTGGTAGAGAAGAGGATTTCTTGAATTCTTCGAACAATTTATTTTGTTGGATGGGCATTTTACAGCTGTAATTTTTCTTATCTTTACATGGAGTTGAATGAAGGACTGGCGGCGGATAAGATACCTCAATTTTTTCATCCTTCGTATCATCTTGAACAACATCCGACTGAACTTTTTTCGACGAAGTAACATTTATCTTGTTACTTAGTTTGGGGACTGCGATTTCAATAACAGGAACTTCGGAGGCATTTCCGATTATTTCTTTTTCTTTTTCGGCTTTCAATTTTCGTCTATTTTCAAACCATGATTTAATACGTTCCATAGAAAGCTTCACCTTGGGGCATAAGATTTTCGCTCGTTCGTTTGTCATTATTTCGTCTTTTAAAAATTCTTTCTTCAAAATTTGCAATTTTTTCTGTGTTATTCTACCAGTGCCCAGCAATCTTTTATATCGTACGATGTGAGTAGAACGAGATGAATTTTCAACGGGTAATGGCAAAGAACTGACACCAGGCACATGTCCAAAACGCACTTCGTACCACCGCGCGTTTGAAAACCATCTTTTAATTAAAGCCGAACTCATTCCGATTTGTTCTGCCAACTGTTCCATTCTCTGGGCGGAAATGTACCTACTTTTGCAGAATTCAGACACCAATACCGTCAATTTTTCAACGCCGATTGTTTCGTTTTCGACTCCTTTTAAAATCTTTTCATCCGTCTGGAAATTGTAGCTTTTATTAAAATTATAAAACCATTTGCGTACTTGCATGGGGGTTAAACGCAAACGACTTGAAAGTGTGTTAATTCTCGCTATAGATAATTCGCGGGATTTTTTGAATTCATCGAACAGTATGTTACTCTGAACGATATCTTTTCGATAATGTTTGTTTTGTGGGTTTATTTCCTTAACCGATGGTTCTACTTCTGTAGTCCCTTTTTGCTCTGTTTTCATTTCCGATTCTTGCGGTGCAGGTTGCGCTTGGTAGGGAACAGACTGCTCAGAAGTTGGATGTATCCTTTCGTACCTGCGTCTATTCACGAACCAAGTTTTCACTTGAGAAGGTTGCAGCTTCACTTCTTCAGCCAAAGCGATTGTTTCGCTTTTCGATATAAACTTATTCTGCTCGTATCTAGCCCTTAACGTTCGAACTACGTGATCCGGAAAGTTGATTTTATGATATAACTTGTTTTGCTGACGTTTCCACACCATCCAATTACGAACTTGATCTACCGGTAGGTTCAAACTGTGGGCGAGCCTGTTGTAAGAAAGATTAAAAAAATTGACACTTTTCATAAGACGCTGTTTTTGATTTTTTGATAACGAATCGAAAAATATTTTATTCTCGTTTTTAACAACAGCTATGGACGAGGGTTCTTCGGGCAACTCCTTTAGATTTTCTGGCTGTTCGTTTACATTATTGGCGACGCGTTTGTTTTTCGGGACGTCCACAGCGACGAGTTCTTTATCGTTGGTTAAAACTTCGTAAATACGACGATTCGAAAACCACGCTTTAAGGGCGAAATTATGTAATTTGGTGTTTTTCAAACGCGAAATAATATCGTTATCAAGGAAACGGCATTGTCTATACTGTCTCTCCAATACAACTAGCTCTTCTTTGGTAAGATTCTTGGTCAAATTTTTCTTCACGGTGGCTATATTAGATTGCGCCCATTTCACGCGAATGCAGCTCAACCATTTGGAAATCTGCATGGCATTCAATTTGGTAGTCTCGCGTAACTTACTAATCGTTTCCGATGTAACAGCACCCGGTGATTTTTTGAACTCTTCGAATAAAATAGCTTTTTGCCAAGCTGTTTTCATTTCACCCCTTCTGCGTCTTTCGATCGATACGTTCGCGGTATCGGTTTTCTTCGAGCTTTCGTTTTTCGCTCGTTGATCCGAGTACCATTTCTTGATCAATGGAAACGCTACGTTTAGACGATTAGACAATATCATAATATGTTCCTCGTCCCAATAATCGCATTTCTTAAATTCTGCGGTAAGAACTTCGATTATCTCAGCAGTTAAGATCTGATCGCGAGCTAGATACCTACGTTTATGATGATGCATCCAGTTGAACAACTGTGCCTGAGGTAGGTTGAGTTTTGCGGCTAATTCGCGCAGAGAACGACTCGAATGTTTCAACGATTTGTGTATTTTTCTCAACAATACGATCTTCTTCTCGTACGGTAAACTGTCGAAAAACCTACTACATCTTCTTTTCATTAGTTTCTGCGTAGCTGGCGTAAAGTGAGTAATTGTGTTATTCTCTTCGACGACCACGCCTTTTTGTTTAAGCCACTGTACGATATTCACAGTCGGTAATCGTAACTCGTAGGCGCGTTTACGAACTTCTTCGATAGCGAATTTACGTTTCTCTCGCAACATTTGACGTAACTTGGTGGACTGCTCTTTGGTGATCTTTATTTGAGCTTTTTTATCTACGAAAAGAGTTCAAATAGAATATTAGACATGCGTCGAGAAAAATTAAAATACTACGATATGATAAAGCATGCTATTGTTCAAGCCCCAAAACCAACTACTTCGGAATAATGACAAAAAACACGAACATGAAATTTACGCAAAATTATATTTCGCAAAAAACGAGAATTCCTCGGAGATAACGAAGTAAGCAAAATACAAAATTCATACGAAATATTTTTCGGCAACGTTGAACGAATAACTTACAACAGCGGTTTTCCTTCGCCTACGTCATCATCACTTCTCTAAGAATGCGAAAGGAACTGAAATAAATAATTGCTTGATAGATCGACTCGGGCTTTACTCGAAAGAAATTTTAACGGTATTTTTGGTACATAGCTACGTACGTTATATACTCGATATAGGCTATAAAATTTAGCCTAAAATTCAAATGTATACGCTGCAAGGGATCAACTAAGCTACGACTTCATTCATCCCATACCTATAAGTTTATTCATTTAATTACTTCTAGAACTATCCCAATAGAAAGTGAGAAGACAAGTCGATCAATCAAACATAAATGAAAAGCAAAAAAAAATCAAGTTGAAGAATTTCTACTTCTGCAAATCAAATACTAAAAATTTACAAACCAAATTATTAAAATTTAAAATGCTAAATGAGAAGAAGCGTGAAGACTAAAATATTATCCTCCCTTAAAGAAAAAAAATAAAAAAAGTGTTTTTCTCGTTTTTAAAACAGACAAAATCAATCGCTTCTCTTGCAATGCAAGATATTATCATCTTTGAAAATATACTACCTACCAAAAAGACTTTTCCGAATTAATACAAGCACGTATAGAAGTATAAAAAAAATTCTTTTTATTTCAAATAACGAACATTACTTAAGACTACAAAAATTAAGTAATTATTTTCTTATCAGATAATAAAGCGTAACTACATCGAAGCCTTATACACATAAATTATAAACTTAACGCTAAAAAAATCTGTGATTTAAAAATTTCACACTCACTGTTCTGATGCTCCGATTTAAAACTATCGAAGAAATTGAAGTAAAAATAAAAACTACCACGAATTGAAAATATTATATTTAAATATAAAAGGTTATGAAACGCTAATAGCTTATACGGAATGTCTATTATTAAAAAACCATGGATTCCGTTTCAACTAAAATAATTAAATGCAAATGGCATGGTTATATTCAAAGCTTGTAGCATATTAAATGAAAAGCGTTTTCATTAAAATTCAAAGAATTTAAAAACTATTAACGTATACTTAAAGTTAAATCACATTTTACACGTATTTTAAAATGTGCCTTCTATCATTTTGCGAAGGCCCATATTCGTTTGTACAAAATACATTAAAAAATTTGTGACATAAATATTAATATTATATACAGTAAATATGCATATATGAGATTAAGCACTGCAGCGAAAAGCGTACGATGGGAAAGTTGAAGGAAAATCCAATATTCGATTATTAAGGGAAAAATAAATAAATAAAAATTATACATAAAGATTCGAAAAGTAAAATTATAATTTATGAACGAATTAAGTAAGCCCTGAGCGTATAATTTCTTCATCAAATCAGCTCTTTTCAAGTTAAAAGTGATGCAAATTAGAGTATTAAAGGTTAGGAGCGAAGGGTGAGAGTACGCAGAGATCCTGCTCTATATTATGAATTAAATTTTTGCTCTCAAGTACTTTAAACTATGGAAAATTATATAAAGGGAGAAATAAGTGAAAAAAGGTTTTTTTCATTCAATCAAAACATAAACTAAAATCATCTTTTGTAAGAATTATAGAAACATAATATCAAATGAAAGAAGTTGGCTTCATAAGAATCACAATTACAGAACAAACACAACCATCACGAACTACTGCACTACTAGATGAACCTATTTAGACGGAACCTTCAATCAAATCAGTCCAAAATTTCTGTTCGGACAATTTGGTTTTGTAGCGTTTCATCTTAAACCAACTCTTTATAGTGGTTCGCTTTTCCTGTATCCTTTCGGCCAGTATGGCGAGTCTATCCTCGGTGATGAACTGCGATCGTTCGAATTCTTCGTTCAATATTTTCAATTGTTCATCATTGAAAGGGAAAGCAAAGTCGCGTTTTTTAATCGCGGATCGACCCCTTGAGGCTGGCTGTTGATAGTCCATATCATCTTCGTTTTCGGGACTTGATTGTTCGTGAAAACGCATCAATCGACGAATGGATAATTGCCGTTTGGTAAATTTACCATCTTTATTTTGTTCGTCGTTCTCGAGCAATTGTAATCGTTGCAGACGCAACGATTGCTTTTTAATCTTACACCTATAATCGCAGAACCATTTTCGCACTTGCATTTTCTTCAGACCGGTACTTCGCGCTATCACAGCCGCTTCGCTCTGCGTGATGTACGGCGAATTTTCGAATGCTTTCTTCAGCATCTCCACTTGGTACGGACTAAAACGTTTTTTGTACGTTTTCATATCGTCACTGCCTTTCTTACCTTTGATATCTCGTTTCTTAATCTTTCTACGCGCCAGTCGGTTCTCAGGAGGTGGTGGAGCAGCGGCGACAGGTCCACAATACGAATACTCGTCATCCAACACCACTATTTCTTCGGCTTCGGATTCGCTATCGTCATCATCCTTGAAATCGGATAACGGATGATTTTCCGAAGACTGATCGCCCTTTTCGCTATCGGCAAACGATAAGGCATCTCCGTCATCTAAAGATATAGCTTGTTTTTTAATTTTACACCTATAATCCGAAAACCACTTCCTCACTTGTAATTTCTTCAAACCGATTTTTCTGGCGATCAAGGCCGCCTGACTCTGCGATATGTACGGCGACTCGGTGAATTCATTCTTCAACGTTTCCACCTGATACGGCGTGAAACGTTTTTTCGAACATTGTTCTTCGGCTTCTTGAGATGAATTTTCCATACAACAACCCGCTTTACAAACCACCGATTTTTTGCCTCGTTTACCGCCCGTTCGGACGAGCGAATCTGCGTGCTCTTCGGGGCTTATGTTTTTCAGTATTCGACGAAGAGCTTTGGTCGTTTTTTGTCCTTCTTTGTTGGCTGGATTTTTCGTCAATTCCGGCATCTTCAATTTATACGCTTCGGATACCGCATCTAGCGAGGAAAAAAGCAAATGAGTCGAGTTATCACAATGATTTATACACTATCGTTTCTTCGATTTTTTTTTTTTTCATTTTTTTATGGAAAATATTATACTAAATATAGATATGGAGAATGTAAGTAAGAAAGTACACCAAGGAATGAAACGTTAAAAAGCGTAAAGAAATATGCGTAAAATTCCTGTTTTTTTTTTTACATACGTCTCTAGCACTTTCTTCCAACTTCATATCTGAATAATTTCCTAACCCTAAGAACATGACAAAAAAAGGAAGGAAAAAAGAAAGAAACGAGTGATATTTATGAAAATATATAATTCGTCGCAACCTTATTAAGAAATTTTTCAAGAAAGTTTTCATTAGATTTAGTTCTACTATCAGTGTAATTAACTTTTAATTGACATACACTAAAAAAAAAAAGTAAATAAATAAAAAGAAATACACTCGAACGCATTTCTTCAATAACCCACGTTGTTCTGTTCTTTTATGGCACAGTTCATCTATGCATTTATTACATGAGACTGCAATGGATAAGTACATAAACATAATAAGTATGCATGAAAAAGGAAGTGGGAAAGAGACAAAAAACGATCGTCAATTTAATAACTGCTCAACACTGCGATTTAATAACTTTGACGTTATTAACTACAAGAAGAATCAATTTCCAAAATAAAAACGTCGTAAATTCTACTACAGAAAAACACAACAAAAAAAAAATTAAAATAACGATAAGAAAAAGGAGCATAACGTGTAAAGAACGGTACATCGAATGAAGAAGAAAAAAACGATATACAAATAGACAAATAATTGAAAAACTTACTGAATAATTTCCAAGCAATAAGTACCAACTAATTAACAGTAGATGAGTACATATTTTACAACTGATTTTACATTCAAATTTACCTTATAAAATAACTTAAAGAGAGCTTAATAGATTTGTAATAATTGATTTTTTTTTTTGAAAAAAGTATATTATTTTTGATTCTTTGGGTAAAACAATAAAATATAAACGAAATTATAGTTAATAATAGGAAAAAAAATTGAAAAAAAAATCATAAAACATTTCGAGCCAATAAAATATCTGAATTACACCCGATTAGGTTCAAGAATTCCGTAATAATGGATGAATTAGGAATCATCTCGTCACTGGTTAATATTACGCAAAGAAAAACTAATGGAAGGGAATGGCAAATCTTCTCAATTTATTGTGGTTATGAAATATTCGGTATTAGAATTAAAATCTTATTATTAGATCTCGATTTGAAATTTAAAATTAACAAAAATAAAATATTCAGTATGGAGTAATTCAGAAATTAGTTGAAAGAAATATGAGAGTGAAAGGAAGAGGTATAGCATTTTTTTCAATGATTCTAAAGGCATAATTTTCATCATATTAATTTAAATTATTTTCCTCCAGGGAAAATCTGGAAGTTTTGCCATCTCCAATCAGTGAATCTGAATTTCGACCTTATATAGGAGACATAAATAACGAACGTTTACCTAGAACTAAAAATATTTGCAACAAAATACTGTCGAAATTATCAAATGTAAATTTTCCTCTAGAAGAAAAAAAAAAAAAGTTAAAAAAACAATTTTTGCAAAAAAAGAAAATAATAAAAATAATACGTAATAAATCCTAAATACAGATAATATTGTAATACCATTAAGACTTGCTATACAATGGCTCATATTTCGAATCACTGACTAGATTTGAAACAGGAAAAAAAATGCATTCTTTCAAAAATGGCATGAGAACAACAAAGCCGCACTACCTACACAGCCCAATGATTACGAAGGAATGCCAATTCATCAACTCTATTCTCGATCAGCGTACTAACCAGTATGTTTATACGCTGGCCTACTGTGAATACAGATAAATAAAACGTATAGAGTAAAAAAAAAAATGAGATCACGAATATAAATTTTTCGATAATAATTCTTACAAAATAGCGAAACTAGTAGCTTACAAAACCAATAAATGCAATAACTCTGGAATCACGATTGACTGAGATTCAAAAGATTTTAAAAGCGTAATCGATGTATTGCCGAAAAAAAGTTATATACGAAAATAAAAACTAGAAAAATTATGAGAATTGCTTTCGATTGCAACCACAGTCGATAAGGTAAAAAGTCTAAAAAGGAAAATTATTATACTGTATGAAATACCAAAACAATCGCACCGTTGACTAACGGAAGACCAAAACGAGATGAAAAGCAAATTTTGAGGACGTACACGCGAATAGAAACAATTTAATACAACTGGACGAACGTTTGACGTTCGTATTCTACATAAAAGAACCTAGGATTCGCATGGTTTACAACGAGATCCATATATACAACAAATCACAAAACGATAAAACATTTTCGAAAGGTGAGAAAAATACGCGATTTTTGCTTACAGAAGTGCAAACAAATCTAATGATATTTGCGCGTCGAATTCAACCGCCTAATCCGAATAATAATGAGGCATCAACTTCATGATTTTTTTCAACGGATGCTCGGCCATATTTTGCTGATCGCCGTTATCGGATGGCTCTTCTTTTTGCACCGCGGATAAAGCCTTCTCGTAAATACGCTGTTCGTGTTCGTCGTTCGACTGATTATCTGTAACATTCGATAAAGGTTCCGGATACTCGGAAGAATACGAGTTACGTTTCTCTTTCGAACGTCGATTCTGAAACCAAACTTTGATCTGTCTATCGGTCAAATTCAACTTCGAGGCTAAAATCAGTCTTCGATGACTGGACACGTAATGGCTAACCATGAATTCTTTTTCCAACTCTTGGATTTGATTTCGCGTGTACGTGCATCGGGATCGCGAACCGGATCCGCTTTTGCCTGCAAGAAAAACAACCGACCAACGAGTTAATAAAATGCATCGCGTAATTGTTTCAATTGGTATTACAACAAAATCTTCTTCTACGACGTAGCAAATTTTTCAACTTGGCAACATCAACGTGCAACAATTCCGCGTCAAGTTTAATCCTATATTCCCACAACGATTAGGCTTACAGCCGAGTGATGGTTATTTCTGCAAAAAACTCACTTTCAAAATGTCTGTTACAAAACAGATACACCTATGTGACGACATAACATCTTCGTACGAATAAGTGTTTCTTTTATGCTCTTCATTAAAAATATGCCTACTCTAACTACCTCAATCTAACGCGAAAAATTATTGCAAGAATTTTATCTCTAGAAAACAAAAAAAATATAAAAATAATCAAGCGCGAAAAAAAACTTCAATTTTTTACAAAAACGACGAAAAAATTAATTTTCAATTTTTTCTTTTAATAAATAGCTTGCTTCTTTCTCCGTACTGAATAACATACGTGACGTTGGCAAAACTCGATTACTACAACTGACGAAAACCGTTCACCTTCTATCAACCGTAACCCTCCAAATCGATCATTTTAACGGCATAATTTCGATTTAGGTACTTCGAATTCATGCAAATGATAGCTACTTAAAAATTTAGCCTACATTAAGCGATAAAATTTTACTCGTAACTTTAGCATCGCATCAAAAGCACTACATCTAAGAACAATAATTTAACGATCAACAGATGAAAGAAAAAATAATTATACGATAAAAAAAAAATCGAGAAAATCAAGAAAAATACTTACTAAAATTTAGTAAAATGATTCGGCACTTAATAAAGTACAACTTTAAAAAGCTGAATGATGCCAGAAACATGGATATGATAAAGCGCATATTCTATAAACTAAGAAAAAATACAAATAAAATATTCTGATTTGTTATTTAAAAAAAAAAAATCGAGTACAAATAATAAATAAATAAATAAACGAACAAGTAGATAAAATAAAAAAATAATAATAATATATAAAAATTCAGCATTCGCCTCACAATACAAACTAATCGAAGAAACGAAGCCAAGATTCGCGATAAATCAAATAAATATGATACTACACTCGAGAAAACATTTTATTTTACATTTGTACAATAATTCATAATAAAATAATCTTCTCTTCGTGAATCTTCCTCCAATCATTCGTTCACCTGAAACATTGAAACATCAAAGAGTATCAACGTAAGAAAAACTTCCATTTCGCTCTACAACTCGTGTAACAACAACCAACATTTTCAAGCTACCATGATTGTAGGCCGCCCTTTTGAATTACTCGCAGGAACATCGTCCTCGCTTACGCTCGGACTCCTGGAGCTCATTCGGGCTAGAACGGCCATAAAAATAACATTCGAACGTAAAATCAAAAACCTTCTTTATATTCAAACATTTATTCAAAATATTCAAAATACAAAATAATAAAACATTAAAAAATGATAAAAGTAAAAAAAAAAGAAATAATAAAGAAAGAAAGAAAATAAAATAAATAAAAAAAAAACCTTACAAAGCAAGCGCGTAAACGAACCAATTAAGTATTAACATTACACGTGAAACAAATGTTTAATATTAGGTAGAAAAATTTCATTATTAATTAAGTACGATTAGGAAAAAACGTAATACAAATTCCAATCAACAATGAAATTGCTTTATAATCGCAAATACCCTGTATTACCGATTTTTTTTTCACCCTTTCAAAGACGATAAAAATATTATTTCAACCTTTTTTTTTTTTTTTTTTTTTTAATATTATTTCACATATTTGTTCTTCCATTTTCATTGTTCGTGTATATAAGTAGGTTTAAAAATAATTTAAAAAAAAATTGGAAAAAAAAACAATCAGCAATATTACAGAGGACGGATACTGGAGACAGAATCGAAAAAAAAAAAGAACGAGTGAATTTTAATTACATTTAAAAGCGAACCCCAGCCCTTACTTTTCTTACACAAATATGAAAATCACAAAAAAAAAAGAATATGTATATCGCGCGTAATATAACTCACACGCGACACGCATATCGTAAGTAATAAAATATCCTTAAATAGTATACCTCTATAAACACGAATCTTAATATTTATCACCTAATTCCTGAAGCATCCTGAAATATATAGTATTAGGTAGCTAGGTACTTATGTAAACTGTAATCGCTACATTATATGGACAAATTGGTCGCAGAAACCTCATAGTCGCGCTTACAGGAAGATACCACACACAAACGAGCATACTATTAATACACACTCACACAACAGATAGAGAGAAATAAAGAAAAACTTAATACTAAGCGTCAAACGAGTCAACATTTATAAGTAATTCGTTTATGTAGGAACATGATAAAAGAGTATACAAATTTTTAAATAACTTACGCGCTATATTTATATTCGAAAAAAAAAAAATCAATCACGAAATTAACAGAATAATTAAATTTTATGATAAATATTCGTAGTGTATATACTATATACGATTATCAACAAAAATTAAATCACACACTGGTACCATTGTTCAGTCGGAATTCCTTCAACAATGTATTTCAAATACCTATCACCAATTTTTTTTTTTTTTATATGAGAAATTCTCAACGTTCCAATAGCCCGTGCGTAAATATTCTCTACAAGTAAACTCATAACAATTAATAATCACTGTTCTTTGTACATAATTCACTAATTATAATAAAAATAGGTAAACTAACATCAAAAAACAATTCAGAAAAGCTATCCATTTAAGAAAAAAAAAAAAAAAAAAGTAAGCTATAAATAATGTCGTAACAAACTAAGTCATCTATTTCAATATGTTTCGACATCGTTAAAAAAAAAAATCCATAAAAAATCCGCCGCTTTATGTACTGTTTCTCGATAAAAAGCAAAAACTAGTTACAAATACTGATTATGCGTTTGTTTCTTTTCTTAAAAAATAATACTGACCACAAAAAAGTAAACTGTGCATTAAAAAATCTGATACATCATAGGAATATTGAGTAGTAAAAATAAATGCAATCTTCGCGATAAATTTAATTTAAAAAAAAAAAAATGATAATAATAAGAAAAAAACTGATTTGTCGAATATGATAGAGAAAAAAAAAAGGCGAATTATACGCTTACGAGAGAGATGAATATTTGTTCGTTATAAAATTATAAAAAAAGCGAAAATAAAAAAAAATAATAATAGAAACGAGGACATACGAATAAGTATTAGAAAGAAAAATTCATAAAGTACACCAAAAGCGAAAATACAGTCGAAAGGTTTTCATTTTGTGCGTGAGCATGACATTTATTTCGCGATGAAAATGAGTACAAAATGTATGTCAAGACTAGAATTTCATTACGACGAGAAACATATTATTCTGCCTTTAGCCCCTTCTACGTGCTTCCAAATAGATACTTTTGAGCGTTACAGCGGCACATTTTCCGTACATTGTCGACAAATACACCGTATACAGAATACACAGTGCGGTAGAAAACTTGGCCAATTAATAATTCAAATGTGGCGAGATAATCGACGCGCGCGCGCTCGACCATCGAATATTATCTGCACTGAAATCTCAACGTCGGATAGAAGGACGTGGCAACCGAAAGGGCCTCATAATGTTACACAGCAGGATTTGACGAATGAGTGATAATGTTTCAGATTTGAATGCAGCCTGACCCCAATGAACAAATATAGATTTCAGCGTATAGCCTATTCTACGTAAAATCGAAGGAAATGGAAAGATGCGAGGCAATTTTAAAGCCAACTGAAAAATTTATTCGATGAACAGGTCAAATAAAGTGATGCAAAAATCGTACTCATATCTGTAAATGGGAGGGGAGTAGGAGCAGCAATGTGTGTATCGAGAACTGAATAATGCTGTTCCGAAACGTCGAAAGATAGGAATTTAATTTGCAGAAAATTTTTTTAGCACTCCCTAGCATCATTGGTTCATTGGTATACTAACTTAAGAAAAAAATTGTATACATTTCAAATCAGTACATTAAAAACGTGGCATACATTAACATCTTATCTCACAATCGCAGAAAGCTGTTCGGTACGTAAACTACTTGCTCCTATTCTCTCACGTTTGTAGATAACAAGATGTTTGCATACCAACTCTACTCGTCCACACATCAAATGAAAACTATAACATTTTTTTTCCATAATCATGTTCTCTCTCTAAAGAATATAACGTTCACTTCCTGGACCCTTCAATTTTAAGAATAAGTCGTACCAAATTCGCACATGTGGTACTGTCACACAACTGGTTATGAACTCCTAAGCGAAAGAAGCGCGACGCAATCCCTGCTATTTAAAGCTTTCGAATCATTTGTATAACATTTTGCATACTCGCGATCCTGCAGGGGTAACAAATATAACTCTTTTTTGTTTTCATTTTTGAACGAATTTTTATTTTTTATTGTTCAATCGATGAATCTAATTCCTTGAAGAGACTGATATGATCTTCTTTGAAAGTATTGAGCCTAACAGTAGCCAAAATGACACCAAAAGAACGACAAACAACTCCATTCTCAGCATCCTTACCTTTGCTTTAAATTACACATTATAGGTGTTTTCCAACCAAATGGTCATACTTTGGGAATCCTCGATAAGTTAAACACCAGGCATATTTTCATTTCAGGAGTTATGACAGGAGTTGAAAGCAAATCCATAGACATTAAATATTCATTTTTGAAAATAGCCAAATTAATATTTGAAAAACAGAAAAAAAAATTAATAAGTTTAGACCATAAAATTTTGAAAAAAATCTGGATGTCGATTTCTTTACTCTCTACACGACGAAAGAACTTCTGAACCCTCAAAAATCAAATTAAACATAAAATCAATTTTTCGGAAATTTTGGGATTGTTCACGGTAAATTTGAGGGTTGAAATCATTTTAATGCATTTTAAGATAATTTCAGTACCTACTACATAACACGTGATTTTTGCCGCTTTATATTGAGTTTATAGACAAGATAATTTTTTCAGTTGGTTTTTTTCATTTGAAAACCTGAATCCCCATTCTTCACGTGATCACCTATTTCGCTACTTGCTTCGATGAAAGAGAAAAGATGAGGTAGCAAACATACTCGTATATGCGATTTTTTAATAAAATAATATCGTGGAGATAGATCGTTGTAGGAGTAATGAGCCAAGGTGCATCTAAATCTGAAGTATTACCAACCACTCATCACACTTCCTGTATAAATGAAATAAAGCTCGAACGGGAAAAGTTCTGAATTCCGATTGTACCGACTCTAAAAATGCCTTTGGCGTGACGTCTCAACCTAGATTCCGAATCCAACATAAAACGTTACTATTTCCTATCATGTAATTTTATGCGTAAAATTTCGGCATGAAAAAAAAAACAATAAAGGAAAACAAACGAGCTGGCAAATATGTACAAAAGTATCGAAACACTAAAATATTTACGGATGAGCATCGATGATAAATTGTAAACAAGAAAACAAAAACGATAACAAAATACGCTGCTCAAACAACGAATCGTAATAGGAAGACGATTTTTTTTTCTACCCATCAATGTGACCATCATTTAGGTAGATAATAAATAAAAAGCACCTTAAAATATAAAGTAAAAAACATCAACATTTTTCAAATTCAAAAAAAAAAAAATCAAGAAACTAACTTCGTATACAATATTGTGCAAACCCAACAATAACGAAATTGAATAATACCCGGTTACGTATCTATGCGACGAAATCAACCTACGTAACTAGTTAAGAGAAAAAAAAAATTTATGATGAAACTTTCGTGAAATTACACCACACCATGGTTCGTTTTTAGCTCATCCCCAACGTCGACGAATGCGTTCGACGATAGTACAAAAAATACTTTTCTACCCTTAATGGAATTGTTCGATGGAAAATAGGTTAGAAAATTAATATTTACTTTTCTTCCCCTCCCCCTCCCCGCTATTTTACATCAGCGAAAACGTCGCGTTGATATTTTTAAACAAACAGATCACAGATAGTATTTGCATAGAAGCGGTATAACGTTTCATTTCGAATTCAAAAAAAAAAAAAAATGTGTATCAATACGTAAAATTAGGTATTAAAAAAAGATTAATAATAAATAACGGATACCTAGTGATAATAATAAGACATACTAAAATCTATATATAGCTACCGCTAAACTATTTCTAGATTCTAAGCATAGTGTAAAAAAAAAAAAAAAAGAAAAAAAAGAAAAAGAAACTAGAACATTACGTCATATTGACAAATCATTTTCGACTATCGTAACGTGAACTGCACGTACGAAAAAATATGAATTACAAAAAAAAGAGAGATAGAGAGAGAGAGAAAAAAAAAGAGAAAAATAAAATCGTTGTAACATTTTTTCCGTAATTTTGAGGACGTCAACTCATACCGAGTAACAATGAATAAAAAAAAAAAAAAAAAAAAAAAACAGAAAAAAAATCGAAAAAAATTAAAATCAACATAATTAACTATTTCATAAGCATAACCAGACGTGGTGGCGTCTTAACGTGTATAAAAGGTGCTCAGCATCGCTTCCAATTGAACGGGCCACATGAGAGAATGGGATCAATATGGTGGGTCGTCGTCTAAATCTACTGTCGATATAGGAAAATGTTATTTACCTGAGGACGCAGCGGGCAGCAGATCGTTGACGACGGGTACAGACGGCGAGGACACTGAGGTCGAGATTGAAGCGCGATCCGTATGATACTTACGTATGTGCACCCTGAGATTACCGCTTTGTTTGGCTCGATAATCGCAATGAGGACATTTATGAGCCGGCTCTTTTCCGCCGCATTCGAAAGATTCGTGTCGTTTCAGCGTACTTTTCCATCTGTAGCGCTTGCCGCAGTGCTGACAGCTGAACGGATTCGTTTCGGTCAAACGAACGTATTTCGAACTGTATTCCCAATTATTGCCCAACCAGTACGGATTGAACGGAAAAGCTGCGGACAAACAACGTAAGAATTATTATCGTCGTTACGCGCACACATACGCAATTTACGCACCTCAGCGGCGCGACCGAGACAAATGCACAGCGCCGTTCCACGCCACTCCGTCTCCTTCGCACCTGTCACATATTTCAACGATGCCCTATCGACGTGTAGCTAGTAGCTGGTTAGCTACTACATAGATTACTAGACAGCTAAAGCTACGTAACATCGGCTACGCAATACGTTGAATTGCAAACGTATTAAAACGTACCCTAAGCCTAAATGTCGACTGTACGAGAAAATTATTCGTTCAAGGTCGAAAACTTTCTTACCCTACTGTTCGTGTTCATACACAACTGAATAAAATAACTCGAAACATATATTCCACTGTCACCGCGGAGCGGGGAGTAACGAAAGACATTCCAATCGACCAAAGTCTACTACTCGTGAATTTATTTTCGGCTATCTATACATTTTATAGGCTTGCAGTATGAACTATGGAAATGTCATTGAACCTTGAGAGACGGTACCAGGTGAAAGACAGTACCTTTCACCATCTAACGAAGTTCTTAATAAATTTCGGCCTACGAAACAATATTATTCTATAAATGGACATTTAGAGGATTTCCAATTTTTTTTTTTTTAAATCACATTTGGTGCTTCGACGATTGTCAACAAAATTTAGACATCAATTTCTCTTGTATTGGAGATTAATGACGCGAATAAAGGGGGTGAGGCGGGGTGTTGGATTTTAACTCTCCAAAGAGCTTTTTTTTTATTCACGCACATACAGTACACACAATAACATAATAAGGTAACAAATTTTTGGAAGAAGTGATGGAAGTTCAGAAATTAGAAGCATAACATTTTTAATTTTAATTTTTACATTATAAAGTTTAAGCACTTTTTTCTTTTTTTCAACGATACTAAGGATTTTTTAGAGATGTCGGAAGGGGAGGGGAGGGGAGATACAATGTTCACGAAATAATACCGGGTATAAGATAGGTACATAATTATGGTTCATTTCATCGTAACATTATAACATTAGCTATCTCCCCCCACCCCTCCCCTCCACCCCAAAAAAATAAATAAATAAGTAAAAATAATGGCCTATTTACGACACTGTAAAGGATTCGTGAAAGCTCATCAATTCACGTGAAAAACACCAAATTCCCCCCCCGTTGGAAAACTTATTCACCTATTAATAATTCATCATTATAAGTCATAATGGACAGCATAATGATAGAGTTTACTCTCATAAAAAGTAAAAAATGAATCAGGCACAATTTTCGATTTTTATGGATTTGTAAAACATCACTTATTCAGCACCAAATTAAGTTCAAGCGACCTTTGAGCATTTTTAAATTCAAAAGTTCTTTTTCTTACACAAAATTCCTTAATTTAAATACAAAATTAGAGATGTATCTAAATAATGGACTAATTTCGCGCTTCAAATTTCAAATTTTTATTAAATTAGTTCGATGAAACCCTTCGAATTTCATCAAATATGAAAATTTAGCAAGAATGAAATTCAGAATTACTAGTACCTCCTCGCCCCTTCGGGGCTCGCAATAAAAATTAAATGAAAAACAAAAATTATTTTATCAAACCAGTATTGCTACATTCCAACCCAATTTATTCTTCCTTGTTACCCCCACCAAGAGTTCTTCCTTTCAGGATGGGCTCGCCCCTTTATACCTTTGTATAATACTATTTTAAACAATTTTACAACTTTACCCTTGCTCTTGCCCGTGTACAAAGCTTCTATTAAAATTTATCTCCTTTTTTCCTATTGTATACCTGCTACTCAAAACAATTTTATGACTTTACCTTTGTACATGTATGTACAAGGCTTTTATTAAAATTTACTACCTTTTATTCCTTTATATACCTTTTATACTTCGATGCTTTTCTTCAAAAACCACGTAAGTCCGACTTAGGCAAAATTCACTTTTAAGTGGTTTCTTATGTAAAAAAAATCGAGGAATTCGATTTTGAAAACCTCGTAAGTCCAAATCATCAACTAGCGCTTCTATCCGTAAAAAAAGAAACCTCGTAAGTCTGTCCCCAAAATAAAATAGTCGTTCCTGAAAAATTTATATATTTGGACTTACGTGGTTTTTGAAGAAAAGCATCGACTTGCTATTCAGAACAAGGATGCGCGCGCATAACCGATTTCATTTTGATTTTAATATATAGAGAGATTCAACGAGAAAAAAACCTAAGCTACCATGTCGCATCACTAGAGGAGAATTTTCAAAGGCGATACAATTATATGATGCTGTTAATTACTCAACAAACCACACCGTTTCCATTTTTTACAATACGAAGTTGAGGGGGGGGGGAGGGGAGGGTGAATTTGGCTCTTAATATATCCGGCTGTCTTACCAATTTTAGAAAATGGAAATTTAACACTTCTTTCATCACTTCTTCAGACATTTTTAGAAGCTGCAGAGCAACCCTTCTCTCACCGCCCGCATGAAATCTAAAATATTACCAAGTATTACTACTAGAACAGTTGAAATTGTCAAAGTTAGAATAACACAAAATATGTTAATTTCTGAGTAGAAAAAAGTAAGATATCACATTCGAGAAATTTGAAGAAGAAAAAAAAGAAGAAAACATCACCTCTGACTGGAGATCATCACTTTCATTACCCATCACACTCTACACATGGTTCACTTTGAGTACGGATTTCTTTCGACTTGAATAAGGGCTCGTACTTTGGTCGCTAACTAAACCTGTTCATGAAACATGAGCTTTTTAAGTAAACATGGTAAAGGAATTTGGCTTGTCCACAAAACTCTCATTACGAACATATATTCAAAAAATTTAAGCTATATGAGATTCCTCAAGGGTTGACTATTCATTACCTCGGATTCTCAACCAGCCTAAAATCTGAATTTTGGTTCAACGAAAGAAAAGAAAATTCAAAATACGAATTCGTCGAGCTAAAAAATCTATACCAATTACCCGAGCGAACAATCGACGTAAGTTTCACTTCTTGCAAGCGAAAAAAGTCAAATCCTCGAGTAAAATACCTCCCTCTGTAGACTATAACTCGAACTATACGTCTGAACATAGGCTAAAAAATCCACCAAATCACGCAACGTCCGACGACGCGACGTTCGCAAACAAGGTAACCGGGGCAAATGAACCTAATATACATTAAAAGTAAAAAAAAAAAGTGGAAGAAAAAAACACCAACAACGTGCAGACTACGCAACGCGCTTCAATTCGTTGTTTTTTTCTTCTAAAAATACATTCGGAGACCGAATAAACCTGAAACAACGATTACGTCGTCCACAGCACACACATACACACACTCTACGCGGTGGCAAATATCCAGTCGTGACGGCGCGAGCTTCTTCATACCTGTGCGAAAAACCACACGCCTCCACCACGAATTAGACACCGGTCGCATACCACGAAGAGAAGCTTTCGCTCAACAACACCAACCTCGCCGCCGTGTAAAAAGAAAAAGAGTAAAAAATACGTTTACCTTCGACATCCGTATCCTTCACGAAGGCAGCAGCAGGCAAACATAAAATTAAGATTAATTTTTACACAATTACCTACAACGGTGGAAACTTAAATTTAAAGCGTTATACTTTTCCGAGTTTGGTGTATTTTCTCTCAATTCATTTATATACAATACACATTACACGTACTGCCATATTAAGTGTAAGTGTATACATTTCGTGCACTTTGTAGATTATTTAAAAAAAAAAAAAAAAAAAAAAAAAAAAAACAGAAAAATGGTGTTTGTGTCTATAACTATATTACATGTAAATACAAACGTTGGTGTGTATGTGCGAGGTCTGCGCAACGAGGAGGGAAACAACAGTTACCAACACCGACTCGTATAGCGAATTCCGTTAAGCATAAAATTTAATAAGTGGTAAAATTGGATACGGCATGCAAATTGTTAGTACACGAGTGTTACACAGGAGCTGAGAGAAAGAGAAAGAAAGAAAATGGGAAAAAAATAGTCAAACGGTGTTTTCTACCGGTTGGTATTTTTCCTTTCTTATTATACTGTATCTGCTGCCGGTGCCAGCGAGTAAATTACACGCGATACAGATACGATTCCGATAGGAAAGAGCAAGAGCATTTAATTTTCCTACGCTATGTACTTTCACTGTGTAGTCTGGCGCGTTTCGGACCATTTTTTTTCCTTCTTCGCTAATTTTTCAATCTGTAAACCGCAGCGATACTCGGTAATACGTAATAAAACGCGACGACGCGAATAACGTGAATTAAACGCTCTCGCACACGCGCCATACTTATATGGTAGACGACGAAAAGGGAAAATCGTGGTAGTCGCAAAACGACGAAAAATATCGCACGCGTCAAATACAATCCAAATAAACGCATAAAAAATACAATACACGTAAATACAGTATCGCAGAGACGTGAAAAAAAAAGAGTAAAAATTATCACACAATTACAAAATCAGTTAAACTTATGACAACGTAAATATGTAGGTATATGGTATAATCTTACTTCTCTAGTACATGGAAGCTCATATGACACGTGGCTCCCCATATCGGTGGTTTTTCCCGAGTACCTGAAACAACCTTATAACTTCGTCACAAATATCGTAATTTCCCTCAGCTATACCCCGAAAATAAATTACTTTAAAATGAAATGCTTTTATTTTTATAAACGGGTTAGAAAATACATACTTTAAAAAAAAAAATTAAATAACTAACATCTTTGGGTTATTCGTTTAAAAATATTCCGACTTTAAAAATTTCGGATTAACCTAAATTAGTTAGAAAACAAACCAGAAAAAAAAAAAACATTATAAATATATATAGAATAAAAAAAAAAATCCGTACAAAAGTATTACAAAATTATTGAATGTTTGGCAGCAATATGGCTCAGTAAATTAGACTTTCGTTTCATACTGACGGGACAGTAAGGACAATGAAAGTTAGGCTGTTTGCCGCACTCGTAGGTAATGTGTCGCTGTAAGGTACACTTATATCGGTACATTTTATTACACTTAGAACACTTATATTTGCGCCCGTTATTCAACATGGCTAATCTTAAAAAACTCGATTCATAAGTCTCGTATTCCGCTTCGTCCATGACGACTGAAACAAAATCAAGAAAACGATACTCGTGTTAAAATACGAGACCCGTACACGAGTCGAAAGCCAAATTTTTTTCCTACGTTTCTCTACACGTAAATAAGAAAGAAAAAAATACTAAAAATTTTAATTCCGTAACTAAAACGAATCTAGGGGTACCAACCTTAGTTGACGATTTGTTTGACAAATTCAGCCGCGTAAATTATAAATAATTAATTTCCAATAAAAACAAACGTATTAAAAACGAAAGAAAAAAAGCGAAAAATAAAACACAAAGCGTATTATACTTATTACTCAAATTAGCATCGCGTTCAGCTACACACTTTGTTTATATGTATTAAAACATTTTTAATGATTATTTTTAAACTCAATAAATCTAGCAACAAATACTACAGCATTAAATCGACAATTTTCAAATTGAAAAAAAAAATACATGATGATTAAAAACAACAAAAATAAAATGAAAAACTCGAGTAATTACATAGTAAAAATTACGCATGCAAAAAATTTGAAAACATAGAGGTTTATCTACTGCGTAAAGGAACGAGCACGCTATTAGCGAAATGAATTCGAAGAAACTGATTTTTACTAGCGATTTCAATGCTTGAAAATTTCGATTACGTATTTCCAAGATTCCAAAATTATAATAAAATTAGACACCCGAATAATCGAAATTTACCACACCATACGTTTTGAATACTAAAAGCTTTGAGGTAAGATGACGCGAAATTTTATCGGATTTTTTTTTCTCAGAATCTTCAGGAAATCGTCGAGTTACTTTTTTCGAACTCGCGACGCGGTATAACTATGCTAA
The DNA here is from genome assembly GCA_009761765.1 of Phenacoccus solenopsis. Classification (NCBI taxonomy): domain Eukaryota; kingdom Metazoa; phylum Arthropoda; class Insecta; order Hemiptera; family Pseudococcidae; genus Phenacoccus; species Phenacoccus solenopsis. The sequence goes on along the minus strand of CM019754.1, from coordinate 44,591,827 downwards.
GTATTCTATCACATTTCACGCCATGATACAGTGAACCAACTTCGTTTTACGTGGCGATTGCCGATACAATAACTTATCATAAACCAAGGAGGAAATTTTTTGGGGAATTCTCCAGGCCTCAGATAGGATGCATATTTGGAGTGATCAACTGAAGAGACTATCATAAACTCATAAAATTTCAAAATTTTTTATTTCCTTCAATTTTGCAAATATGCAAAAACTTCACATAACTTTTTTCATTCCTACGCTCAAGTTCTATACGTTACAACATTTTCTTAAGCTCAATTTTTCTACACTGCATACTGCATAGGGCACTTCAAATGAAAAAAGAGGTGTCGTATAAATGATATTCTCCATAATGATGGTTGGAGGAGGTACACTAGGTGTATATCAACACAGCCACTATGAGCGTAATTTTGTACCCACAATGTCTTCAGAATTGCGTAGTTTCAACGAATAAAATGTACATTCATAGATATTTTCCAAATTATAATTACGATACAACTGGTCAAAAAATAGAGAAATGAAAAAAGCTAAGAGAAAATAATTTTAAAGATTAAATTTTTTCGATTCCAAAACAGGCTCATAAGCTCGAATTCGTACTGGAGTTTTATACGAGCCAGTTGATCACTTCAAATATCAACACAAACCAGCATACTCGGATTTCTCTCGAAACTTCAATAAGAACTCACTACTCATTACTCAGTCTTGTTAACTCCTGCATCGTGCATTGTTTCGTTACTTCCTTCCTCCGAAAATAGAATTCGTGCCATCGCGTAACACAATAATATGGTGTACCTACGTACAATACAATGGGCCGATTTTCGTTTTCTAAAAATGAGGTAAGGAACAACAGTTGCAAAATAACTACATACGCCCAATTTAACGAGAAGCGGCCACAAAAGGGTACAAAAATTCAAATTCATAAATTTAAAAATTCGTTAAAATTTTCAAAATTAATTTTCTGAAGTACATTTTCCAGTCAATTCGGTGTTTGAACCTTAAAGATCAATGTTTTCAAATATTCCGTACTTCGCTTATTCTTGAAATTTTTTATAAATGAATATTTCAAAATGAAAAATTTGAGAACTTTTGAAGCCTATGACACATAATTTATCGCTAAATTAATCGTAAATGAAAATTTGAATTTGTTTTCATCGGTAAAAATAGGTTCAAAAACCTTAAACTTTTCAAAAAAATAAAAATAAAATAAGACGTCATTTTCCGATCTTTTAGGTTGCCTTCGAATAATCTGACAAGAGGTGATTTGAATCTAAAGTTATTTTTTTACCAAAATTAAGAACTATCATTCCCTAAAAGTGGTCAAATAAGCAGAAACACCATTTATAAAGAAATTTTTAAAATTATCCAACAATTTGAAATTTCTCCCCTTCCCCTTTCAGAGACTAAAATGCATAGATATAAATGAAATTTTGATATTTGACTAGTTGGTACAACAGAATTCATAAAAAAGGGAGTCCAGATTGTTCCTTAAGTAACAAATATACGAATGATTATATGGTCTGAACATAGAGAAATTAGAGTATTAATGTTTCACTCGAATTTTTCGAGCTATTAAAAGCACAGACCAACCCTCTGCAAAATACACCATCATATCCTCAATGTTATTCGGCAACAATTACTTCCCAACCCTTTCCATCTTTCGAAAAATTTCGAAAATCAGCCCATCTTAATCTACAATCCAATGCAAGTGGTATACATCATTAAAATTATTATTTAAAAAAAAAAAAAAAGGTGTATAAAAATAAAAAACAAAAATAACGACATAAAAACGATAACGGTGTTCATTACTGTATACTTGGTGATATTTGGTGTGCGATTTAATAGGTATTGGCTAAGTGGCACTCACCTCCGTATCGAATTTAAGGTACGTAGAAACGTCGACTTCGTAGACCGAGCTATACTTACACACGTGGCGGCTAGAAAAAAGTTATACATAACGTACAAAACATTTTCCACTCGATTAGTAATAAGCTTTCACGAAGTTGATGCTGTAAGCATAGTAAAGGTAATCAACACTGCTTGTAACGTACATACCGAAAATAAACTGTTAACTCGTTTTTAATGATCAAATAATATGTATATTTATAAAAACTTAACCCGATGGTAACATGGTATATATAATAACGAAAGAAGGTAAACGAATACTTCACAGGCTTTCGCATATCTATAAGTATGCTGAATCTTAAATTACAACTTGCTAATACTTTTTTCCAAGATTTTTTTAAATAATAAAATTCGTACGTGTAATGTAATTACCTCTATGTTACTCATTGAGGGGAGAAAAAAATTTTACATAAATGAGACTAGTATGATATAATAATGCTACAACTATAATTTATATGTACTTTATTCGTTCATACGTCGGTATTTATATTGCACCATCGTAAAATCCGTATACAATGAAAAATTTTCAAAATACCTAATAACGTAGCCTACGTTCATTTTACACAATAATAGGGAAGTCGTAGGGTTGCCACACATTTGCCATTTTTTGAACGCAAAAAGCAACAAATAAACAAATTCTAAAGTTTGAAAAATATATATCATGAGCATTTGATTGAATTGTGTAGAGTCTCCTTCGCGTAAACGAAAAAGTTCTCTAACAAACAAACTTCTTCAATTCAAATAGCAGTCAAAACGTAATGAGGGGAAAGTCAACCCAACGGAAGTCCTCAGCTGAAATATTATTTTCACCTCGTAAGACTACGCTAAAATTGATTTTTTTTTTCAAAAGTAATTTACCTGGACTTCAAATCTTGGATAGGGACTGCTACCTGGATTATCGACGTTACATAATTTCAACATCTTGACACCCCATCTATCGGTAAAACCAATGTTTCCGTATCTAAAGAACGAAATCTAGACCCTTCAATACTCCACTTCCCAACACTACTTATTGAGAACGCAAAATTTCGAGATTGGCGACACTGCGTAATACGATTTTCTGAGTATTACACGGTGAATAAAAAATAATCATAAAAAGTGACTATGACGAAAAAAAAAAAAACTGTAAGCAGTCAAGCTGCATGACTGGAGCCGAGTTTTTAATCAGGGCCTCTTAAAATTCTCACATAATGTCGTTAAGCTCCTTACACTTAGTTACCTACACCCAGTACAAGAACTGAAAACTCTCTCCTATTTCCTTCAAAAGCACTTTAAACAAAATGAATAGAAGAATTGTAGAATACATGATAATTATGTAATTCTAGTGTGTTGTAAACAGAGCTGTAATAACTGTAACGGAACGTAACGGAATAACGGAACGTAACGGGCAATTTATTAATTTCAGTAACGGAACGAAACGTAACAGAACGAAATTTTTGAAAATTGAACATAACGGATCAATTTTGTTAGTGTTCCGTTATTTTACATTGTTTTAATTTTTTGAAATTTGAATGCTGGCAAAATTTTTCCTAATACCCTGCAAATCCAGTGCAATGTGCATTTTTTGATGTGAAATTAAAATTTGATTATTTGTCTATCATCAATAAATAAAATAAATAATAATAATTAAAAAAAAAAAAAAAAAAAAAAAAAACTCAAACTCATAACCTTATCAACTCGAACAGAAAAAGGGGTAAAGAACAGAATGGAATGTAACGGAACGGAATGACCCAGGAACCAATACCAGAACGGAAATGGAACGTAACACGATCCGTTATTACAAGCCTGGTTGTACATGGAAAAAGAATTTCATGCCTATTTCGTACTTTTCGTACCTGGTGGACACTAGATACCATGTAGGCCTTGCTCACAGGAATCATGTGCGCCCATATTCACCTACTTTCAGCCATTTCAGGCACCTTCCCCATCAAATTTTGATGATCCTTCATTCTGAATCGATTTTCACCTAAATTCGACGGGAGCTTTTTAAGCATATTTGGTGAGCAGATGAGGATGATTTACGAAATTTCCAAATGATTTTGTCACTTAAAAAAACTGTTTTCTTCTCGAACTTTGCATCAAACCTATTTAGGAATCTAAATTTTGAATATACTGATAATTTTGGTTTACTCTGTCATATGGAACCATAATCGAAAACTTCAATTTTTCCTTCAAAACCCCTTCATACCCATCTTCTATATTTTATGAGGACAATAACCAATCCTCTTCCTTTCTTCCAACATCTATAAATGTGAACTTGGGCATAGAAAACCTTATCCATAGTAATTATATGAGCTTAAAGCTAAAATTTGATAATCATTCTTTCGTATGAGATCGTAAACGAATATTTCGAGCTATTCATCTCCTTCTTCTCCTCCAAATATCTTGAAATTTGCATGAACCTTTGTTGCAAATTGAATCAAATATCAAGAAGAGTCTTATTAAACTTCGAGAAATTTTAATCTATACTCGTTGAGCGAAGGAGAAAAATAATATCATACATCAAAATTGAACATTTGTCACATGATTACAAATGGTCTGAAAGACAAAGATAAGACCATTCCCTCCCTCTCTTTACACTTTCTTCTCAAATTAGGTAAGCTGTAATGAGAAAAGATGAATGTAAATACAGAATGGCAAGTTACCCGTTAGTTTACCAATAATTTACTGGTTGATTATCGAAAGAGAAATTTCTAAAATTCTTCTGGTAATTTAGAGACAGGTTTTTTAGGATCTTTTCCGCGAAATTTTGTATCTTGGACAAACCATTTCCCCTAAATGTACTTTTTCTGTAGATTCGGGTGCTTTCCAAGTCTATAAATTTCTAATAACCTGTATATACTCCAATAATCGTAGAGACAACTTCGTCAAAAATTTACGCAGATGTGGCAACCCTAGTAAGTTGAGAAAAAAAAAAAAAAAGAAATACACGATATTCCGTAACTGAGAAGTAAAATGAATGAAACAAAGTGTAACCAACCATCCTAAACTCAATAAAAATAACCCAAGTCTCATATTCCTTTCGCTCTGCTCTCATGACGAAAATATGAAATTACCAAAAAGTACAACGTATACGAAAAACATCTGGTAGTAACATCTTGGCACAACGACAAAGCCTGAAAAGTAAACCTCGCAGCCCGCAACCGAACCAAATAGAAACACTTCTCGACCTTGATGAGGGTGAAAACCAGACGAAAGAAAATTTGCGCGCGCACACTGCCGCACGATTACAGCTCTTGAAGACAACGTTTTATCGCTTTAACGTGTTCAGGCGTTCGAGCCAAGATAACTTGGGATACGCTCGCAGGCCACACTTACGCGGCCTTGAAAAGGCAAACAAAAGCCGAAAAAGATAGTTAGGGTGAGAACGGTTACACATATATCCGCGTTACAAACGAACGGTTGCTTTTTGAGCGGGGAGTCTCTCCACTCCGGATCGCTACATTCCATCTTTGGACTGGGTAAGGCGATGGTTAAGTTTAGTAGCGGTTTGGTTACACTAGCAACGTGAAATTCTACAACGTACCACCATTTCCTATCGTTACTATACGTTTACGAACTAACGATGAAACGCGACATCGACACGTCGAAAAAGTCGTTACGTATGTACCTGGAAACGATGGCGTAGGTAACACTACGGAATTCGTTTTCCATGATCGAATCCTACGTCGCACTTTCAAATTTCCTTACACATAAAAATCTCACTAATTAAGAGCAATTGATACGAGGTTAAAGAGTCAAAAAAAAAAGAGAAAAAAAAAAGGAAAAACAGAAAAAAAAAAAGAAAGACCAAAACTCGTAAGTCGAAATAAACTGGCTACGAAGTCGCAGTGAGTACATCCACAGCTCATACAACAGGTATCCTCAAGTGCTCAATGTTTAGGTCTTCGTCAGCGCGTAGTATTCCCGCCAACAGCGATTCTCGTCGTACAGCAATTCTTGCTTGTGTTTACAATCTATATGCGTGGTAAGGCTACTCTTATGCTTGGTACGATGCTCGCAGAAGGGACACTGGAACTGCGGATCTTTGCCGCATTCGAAACGTACGTGTCTGGCCAACGAGGTCTTATAATTGTAAACGTTACCGCAATTATCGCACGGGAAACAGACCTTAGGCGATGACGAAGGTGGCGCGACGTTCGACGTAGACGTCGTCGTGTTCTGTTGACAAGTCGTAGAAATCGCGTGCGATTGTTCGGTATGCGCTGTAGACAGACAATAATCGAGAGCGGGCAACGATTTCGATAATTTTATCACAAATTGAGATACTATTTCGTCGTTGGCGCGCATATCTGAAAATATATACATCGTGTAGCGTTAAACGGTAGTTCGGGCTGAGCGTTCGCGCGTGATCTGGATAACGCGATACTTGGAAGTTGACAGTTTTTTTTTCGGTGGGGGGAGGGGTAGGTACTTTTAATACGAACAACACAAAATTATTTACCTAAGATACCACCCGCGCTAGTTAGAAGAATGAAAAAAAAAAGGAGCGTAAACCCGCGTATAAAACCAATAAAAACTCCATATTACGCTATACGCAGTACGAATGATCAATTAAAACCAGTATTTAGGGGTTGGCCTTTTTTTTTTTTTGTTCCTTCTAACGCATAAAATATACCTGTGTAGGCCGAATTTCGATTTTTTTCGACCAACAGAAACGATGGGACCATAATAGTCGATAAATGAGCTCGAAAACATGTGATACGAGTTTCGGCTGTCTAACGAAATTTTTGGACGTTCTTTTAAAATGAGGTGGAGGCCTTCAACAAAATCAATTTTAGGAAAATTTATACATTTCCGCATCCAAACAACATACGCATCGTTCAAGAAGTTGAAAAATTTTACCAGAAATTTTTCTCCAACTTAGTAGGTCTAAAACTTTAATTTTTTTGTTTTTGAAAAATTGTCAGTTTTGACAAAAAACGAATCGTAAATGGATAATTCATGGGTCGCGCATACAGTGCGAATTTGATTTAGGCTTTTTGGGACTCAAGAGAGAGAATATGCTCGACTTTTACTTACGGAAGTTTCCTAAAGATCGTATGAATGTTTTACCATCAAAAAGCTCAGACTTTGGGAAGTCATGTGCAACATTTAATAAAAATTGTGTAATTTTTGAGATGAACTTCGTCAATTAACAATTCAAAATGTACAGCTGACGAGGGAAGGTCTCGAGGTGAAACACGACGATTTCGATCAATAAAATTTTATTTGAATGGACATACATAAAGCATCTCGTTCTGAAGAGTTTCAGCTGCCAAATTGCATTGGAGGAGAAGCTACGAATTTTCAAAATTCCTATATGCACAGAGCCTCATCGACATGATATCATTTATGTAAAAATACACGCTACGTTTACGCGAGTGGTCATTCAGCTCGCACCTCGAGACATTTCGTGTGAGTCGAAATTCGAAATTTTCGTCTTTTATTTTTGTTTTCGAAATATGCTCAAAGACCAAATAATAATTAAATTTTTTGAGATACAAAATCACTTCGAACAATGTCATTTTAGCTTCGTTTTCGAGATCAAAAAATTTCCTTTTCGTAGATTGTTTTTCAGCAATATGATAATCGATAATCATACGAGTCATCTTTTTTTGGTTACTTCGTAAATCGATGCACAACCGCGACAAAACTGGTTTTAACTGAGATTTTCGTTCAACGTAAACCCTCTTTTGACGACCACAAAATACGATGCACCACCGTTTAATTACGCTACCGAAAAAAAAAAAACAAAAAAGAAAAAGAAAAACAATACAATGAATAGCAATACACACAAATCCATAATTGTGGTAGATATTACAATTTTCAGGTGCAACAAAACAAATAATCAATTTATAAAAATATTATTCAATTGTTTTCAAATGCAAAAAAAAAGTGAAAACAAAAAATAAGAAAAACAAAAATTTCACAATCAAGTAGTGTAATTCGTCGAGAAAATTTCAAGGTTTCCATAAGCGGTGGAGCCATTCCCAACTTTCAAATAATATTGCAAGTATTATTTGAAAAAAAAAAAAAAAAAAAAAAAATGTAAACAAAAAGTTATCTTTTCCCAATTTGCCCAAGCAAAGATATCTGCAACGCTACGTATCAATTTTTATGAAAATTTTTCGAAATTTCAGAGTTACAGTGCTAGATATGAAATGATTCTTGTTTTGGTTCTGAAAGAGCGTCAAAGTACACCTGACTAAAATGATTCAGCATGAAACGAGATACTTAGTTGCAATGGCGTCGCCAGGATTGAAAATTGGGGGGGCACAAAAGGGGCCAAAAATTTAAGATTTTTCTAGTCTTTCGTATTAGAAGTGTTTTTTTTGGGATGGCGTCTAATAATATTTTTATGTGAAAAAATCGTACAACGGTTAATAAAAACAAATTTATTATTTTCTTCGAACTTGAAAAAACGTAACTGCAAAAGAAAATTTTGAGTATAGAGGTATTAAGTTACGAAAAATACACGTTTTTATATACGTGAAATACGATTTTCAACATTAAAACACCCATATCTAGTATAAATATTGATCAAAAAGATTTTTATCATACACCATTGAAAAGAACGGAAAATTTTCTATAAGATCGCAATTCAAAAAACTCATGGTGCCTCTCAAAATTTTGAGTAACGTGAATGTAAAGTTTCGAAAATTAGGCGTTTTAGTAGCTAAAATACGTTTTTTGAATTTAAAACCTCCATATCTAGTTGAAATATTGATCAAAATGATTTTTATTATACACCATTGGAAAGAGCGTGAAATTTTCTATAACATAGCAATTTAAAAACCCTGTGCTGCCGCAGAAAATTTCGAGTAACGTAGACTTGAAGTTATAAAAATTGGCGCTTCCTATGTTATTTAAATGCACGTCGCGAGTAAAATAGCCCTTCTCACCGCTGCGGTGGCCGCGTTTGTAGCTAATCGAGGGTGGACGGATTTTCAGCCTGAGTGAGCTAACTAGTCTTTATATATAACTTTGGTATGAAGACTCGAATTAATTTGCAAACGATCAGACAGATAGCGTTTTGTTATAAAGGTCAAGTCTCGTTTTATTTTTCAGTCACACTGGAATTTTCGAAGTAGATATTTTGTAAATGTAAATAATGGAAATTTCAATTTTTTGGTTGGGGGTCAAAGAGGGGCCAGAAATTTTTTAGGGGGGCCAGGCCCCCCCCTTAGCGACGCCACTGCTTAGTTGAAGGAGTAATCTTGATGATTCGATAATTTTTGTAATTTTCGGAATATTTTTTCCAACCCTAATATTTCGAAGGCATATTGAGATGCATTTAATTTGTGAATTGTGATCGAGCGTGTTGGGCCTCGAAACAAAGTTTATTTACTCTCTTCATTTATTTAATAAATAAAAAGAAATAAAAAAAAAAAATCCAATCAATAAAATAAACAATCATTTCAAAGGATAAGAAAGTTTTTCTCAAAATAACTGCACATCATTACAGCAATGCCCAATTTCAATTCTGCGTAATAGCAACAAAGAACGAGGAAAATATCGACCACTTTTTCCTCATGTATTAGGAGTAAGACCATTAGCACCCACATAATGATCAGAAGCGTATGCAACACTCGACACAAGGACAGTAGCCAACTTAGGCCCAAAGGAAATGTGTCCTCAGGGCCTTATTCTCCATCTACAAAACGTGTACGTCTAGTATGTAGCAATCGCAGAATTCAAAGTTGGTTGGTAATGGTACATATATGGTCCATGGAACGTGTTTCAGCCAATTTTCATCCATTACATGAATACATAAATATATACGATACAACGCACCTAATCAGGCTCAATTGGAACCCGAACAACCGCTTCAGAGCTAGCATTCTAGTGAGGCTCTATGGGGCATGTATGATTTTTACTAGTAGTTTCTAACTTTCCAGAAGCTTTATGAATCACTTTAAACACGTAGCCAGCCAATTTTTCTAAATACAAATTAAATGCACAAAGAAAACGAACACAATTTATGATGAAAATTTTGTTGTTTTCATTATACATGCCACATGCAGCCTCATTACAGCACTTACACTTTTTGCCAAGAGATGTCAGCCACTTCGCGTTCGGGTTCCAATGAGAGAGGAAGAAGGACTCGTGCTTTCAAAAGATACATTTTTTTAAATATGTTACAGCTGCCTAACAAGTTAAATTGAAAAAATAATGGAATGAGTGAAAAAATTATAATTCTATCGCTAAAAAAAAGGGAAAAAAGAGCTCTCACTCTCACATTTTCTAATGGGCACTTTGCTTGATTTTTGTCAGCTAGGCTCTAATCCTTAAAACCGCTTCTGATGATAATTCAAAAAAATAACCCTTCTGTAGTCCCCAACTCACCAACTTCAATACTCTTCTCTTAAGACTAAAATTAATAATTTTCTGAAAATGAAAAAAAAAAAAAACATTTTTTTCTCCATTTCATTTCAGAGTTAATCTCAGTACTTTGAGTTAGCAAAATCAGCAGATAAATATGATGGGACAGGGAATGGCTCCACGAGCGCAGAAAAATTATCAAAACAAAACGCTCTTATTTTAGAGACTGTCGCAGCGACCAAGTTGAAAAAGAGTGCCATATAATCACCACCACGATAAGCGTACCCAATTATACTAAACACATAGTACACGAATTTGCTAAGCGTCCGTACCATTGGATCGGCTGTACTCGTAATCTAAGGTACATACGTCGTAATTACGTATACATCGACATGGTAAAATGTTATACAAAAGGTTCGATAGTTCGACAGCGATAAATATAAAAATACTATAGGTACGTTAACGTATAAAAATGCGAGTGAACGAAAATACAGTATTCGCAAGATAATACACAAAATGGTACACTCAACGCTAGCGCAATATCATACTTGCTACCACTTCGGTTGCATGGAATAAAAATAAACGTCTAAAGTCTAAACGCGTACTCCATCGGGAACCCGCCGTTGTCCAGAATGTGCGAGAGTAAAAAAACATAATCAACGAACCCTGAATACCTGCCAAAAATACTATAATTTTATTTTTTAGTCAACCGTCGCACCGCGAAGCGCGTGGTATTAATAGGAGCGTGTGATACGACGTCGTCGCGCGCGCGTTTACCTCTCCTTTGTATCCCAAACCTTTCTTGTTCTTGTACTCGGTACGCGAAAGCGAAACTTTACCTCGTACACGTTCACGTAGTACCATTCCGCAGCCTGCCACACTTAGTCCGGTAGTCGTTATTTTCATTCGCCGCCTAGATACTTGATAGCTAAGGTATACACTATACAATAATACGTACATGACGTACTGATATGCTCTCGAAACAATCGTCGATAATTAACTGGACGTTCGAACGTGTCGATAAATCGTCCAGCTATGTCTGACATTCGTACGCGTCGTAGTCGAAAAATTCGCGTTCGAATTTTCCTCCGTTATCACGAACAGCAGCAGAAGACTCGACGAATAAAGTGTAAAAACAACACCTCCCTAGTCTCTACGACCAAGCAGACTACACAGTATAAAAGGCCGCGAAATTTCATCGCCACATGTTACTTTCGTATTATTGCGTAACATCCAGCGAATAAGGGAAAACATGAAAAGCTACGCGAAGCTATTAACATTTTCAATAAAGCTTACAAACACTAATAGCGCTTAAATAGATATTAATTTTTGCATGCATTACTTCAAAAAAAAAGTAAAAAGAAAAACCAAGACAAAAAATCGCTTAGTACTCGATGGTAACTGGGTAATTATATTACCATCGAGTACCTAGCAGAGTTTAATCATGCATCCATGCGTGGTGTATCGATTTTAGCCAGAGCGTTAAGAGTAGAGGCACATTTTCGTACGCACGTACGATATTCGTTCTCGAGTCGAAATTTTTACCAACAACGAAATCTATTCGCTCGAACATCGTTTTAGATTTTTCCATTATTTACAACACCACTTGCTGATCAATTTTATCATCAAGGCGTCACTTGAAGAAACATTATTAGACTTTTTCGTAAAGGAATGTGGCACGAAGAAAAAGTTCCTTCAACTTCGAAATCAATCCCTACAATCACGAAAAATATCCAAAAGGAGAAAAATTTTAAAATCTCGAATTGAAACGATACCATTTTTTTCCCCAAGTCAAATAAAACTATAGGAGTCAATTTTCATAGCATTCAAAATGTTTGAAAATATTTTCAATTTCGGTAAAAAAATACTAGATTTTACGCGCTCAAAAATTGTTGAAGCTGAACAGCGACGTAGTTAAAAATTTCTCATAAGGGTGGAGTTCCAAAATATTATCAAAGGAACTAAATTATACACTCAGTTCAGACAGTATAGCGACTTGATCGAAGGGTTTTTGGGTAGGGAAGAGAGTTAATCTAAGAACTGCGGGACGAATCATTCGTTTTTGATTTTCCGTCTATCAAATGGTAGTTAAAAATGGTACGTGAAATCAAACATTAAAAACTATCCTGAGCTTGTGGGGGGGGGGGTGAACAGGAGGATTCGGAACCCCTGGACCACCCTTAGCTACGTCGCCAACGCTCAATATTATTCTCGATTTTCGGCAATAAAAAAAAAAAACAACGTAAGCAGCCATATCACATTACTAGAGGTGACTTTTCAATGTAGGCTGGTTTAAATTATCTACCTCTATACTCCCACATTTGATAATGAAGTTGAACCCCCCTTCCCCCTCATTCTTTAAAACCATGCAAGAAGATGAATTTAGGACATACAGTAATTCTTGTCTACAAGAATCACATGGCACATATCCATCGAATTTCAACAATTTGAGGCTCCTCAAACTTCAACTATCCGCCATTTTGAATCCATTTTCATACGAATTCAAAGTGTCATATTCTAGTAACCGAAAAACACTACGTACGAAGTGAAAGTTTTCTAAACATTTTCTATGAGGGGAAAATGACAATTCCCGAAATTTCCAGATGTGATTCCCCTCCTCCCAGCCACAGAAAAATGGTACCTCAAACTCTATACAAACTTATTTAAGAAGCTTGAATAGGCTTACTGCGCTATTTGAAATCGTAATAAAAAATTTTCGTTTCTTCGTTTACCCCCCCTCCCCCCATTACTTGAACGACATTAACCTCTCCTCATATCCTCCAATGATATCTAAAAAAATTATTTTGGGATTCGACATTCTTCTTTTCGGTAATAATCATATAAGCTCATATTTATCAAATTTCAGCCATTCGAGGCTCCTCAAGCCCTTCGTCAAATTTCAACTAACCGCCATTCTGGATCCATTTTGAGCCAAATTCAAGGCATTATACTCTAGCCAGTAAGTAATCCTACACATCGAGTGTGAGCTTTCTAGATCAATTTGGCGAAGAGATCTAAAACTTCGAAAAATATCATGGCTCAACGCTCGGAACCTCCTCAAAAAACCTCTTGTTGTTTCAACTCTCCTTCAAATTTACTGACTAAGCTAAAATTCGCATATGTTGGTCTTCTTCCTTCGCTGCATCATACGATACTACGAACGAAAACTTTGAAGAATAATTCCTCACTCCAGCCCCTCTCAAAATTTAAGAGAATTGTCATTTTGAGTCGAATCCAAAATCGTAAAGAAATACTTTCGGATATTCAAACTGACATTGGCTGATTAAATTCTGAGTAATTTTTGTCCACAACCCATGATCATTCGATAACTTGAACTGAAGAAATGCCCCGAGACGAGTTACACACACCAAAAAGTCTTTCAATTGTGTTTGATAGCGCAATGATAGTAAATCCCTCACCCTTTCTTCGCGGATTCGAAATTCTAAATATTTTGAGATTTATGAAATTCAGATACCTGAGTCAAGCTAAGGTACAAATAACACATGTTTCCCTAGTACCGCTGAATAATAGAATAACGTTTCATAAGCGACGCCTTGTATTAACCGATCTCGGGCTAGAATTTTCATCGAAAGGCACCCTCACTCCATTCCTCCGTTCAAACTTAAAATTCAAAATGGGCTACTAATGGCCGATGGGTGATGTGATTTTTAGTCGTCAATGTTCATATTTACTCAAATCAACTTATTTGTTATTTCTTTCAAAAAATAAGGTCTCTCCCTCACTTCCCTTCGAAAGAATACTTTCAAGTTTGAGAAACTTTCCCGAAATGAATTCAAATTTTCATTTACTTGTGGCATTGAAATAAATACGTCGCCATTACGCAACCCTTCCACCACCAATTTTCTTTCAAATATCAACTTTCTCATTCATCCCCAATTTATATACCTTTTATCTTGCTATATCTGTTCGAAAGTTCTGGCAAATAGATACGATGACATCAAGTGCACGTAGTTTCTTATTCCTAATGTGCCTTTGTATACTTTGTGGTCTAACTGAACCCCGATTACGCGTATAGTACAAATTAGTAATACTGTTATTTTTTGAATACACTGCGCTTGGGTTAGTACATATATTTACAGATGAAATATATACACGAGCGCTTGGTATAGGAGTAATACGTTTGGTAATCTTACCCGGAGAATCTTGCAGACTGTTGTTACCATCCTGAACCATTAGAGCTCGATCGGAAGCGTTTTCGAAATCTAGATGAAGGAAAAAATTCGATTTTAGAACAACCAGTAATATGAAGAAATAATAATATGGGGGGGGGAGAAAGAAAAGAAGAGAAACTCACTAATTCCCGATTGGTTATTTTGAAATGAAAGCCCGACGGAAAGGTGAGAATTTTCATCTCTGTCGTTGTCGTTGTCCTCGGTGGTATAGCTATCATCGTTGGTGTCTTCGTTATACGAATCGTCGAGCTGTTCGTTTTTCACCTTGACGAGTTCGGCCATAGGTTTAGGTTTAATTAAGGCTTCGGAAGGGTTCGTATTGCCGTTACCGACGGACATAGGTATTTTGTTGGTTATCACTGGAGTAATATCCATATGAGGGGACTCGATTTTCGGCGGCACCGAAGGAGAAGGTACGTTAGCTTTACCTTCGACAGCCGGTATGGACTGCGGTTGACTTGGAACTTCGCACACACTACTAACGTCTAGGTGATTGTAAGTAGACGTCGAAGGATTGATAGGCGTTACGACTAAACCTTCGCTTTTAATAGGAGGCAGTAACTTTCTACGTTTTATACTAGGCGAATTATTTTCTACGGGCTCGATTGACTTAGAATTATTGTTCGCATGATGGTTTTCGACGATGATGGGCGATTTAAGGTATTTTTTCGTAGGCTGAGATACCATGGTTGGAGATCGTGACCGTTGCTGACTGATTAACGGCGTTGAAGGGACGACTATTTTACGAGAATCGGGCATCGCTTTTTTACTAGCGTGGTAGCCGTGCGACGAGGACGTATCTCGTACCATTCCATTATTGTTATCCACGCAGTTCGTATTGTCGGTAAGACCTCGTATTTGCAGTGATTCGGCCGCCTTTAAAAATGAGCCTAACGTTTCCTGCGTTATGTTCACTTCGCCGCGGTACATGTAGTTCATCATCGCTTGCAGTTCTTGGTATTTTATATCTTTCAGAATTAATATAGGAAACTTGTCGTAGTGCTCTCTCAGAAGCATCTGAAATGCGAAAAAGAAAAAAAAAAAAACGTGAAAATTACGAATAACGTTTACAGGCCTCTTTTTGGGCCCACGTATTTCACAACTACAAAGAACAAAAGTTGTTGCAAACGATGCTCTCGATAAGTTTCCAGCATCAGTTTTTCGTATTAAATGGAAAGGTGAAAAAATCAAAGAACTACTGGCTGATCCTTTATCGCTCATAATCGATCAATTTTGACGATGAAGTTTTTTTCTTTACTTTTCAAAATTCTCAACCCCTTTCTCATTCTGCACCCTACTCCTCGATTGCTACTCATCGTTCATTTGGTTTTCATGGTTTGCATGCATGTAATGAATATTTAATCTACGAAAGTTTCAGCACCAGTAAACCGCAAGTATGGAAAAATTCGATAATCGATGTTTTCGACTTTCCTTTATGTTGGGACCCCTGTGAAAGATAAGAGGGATGAAAATTGTCCAGAAAACATTTTTCGCGATAGTAATATCGGTCATACGACGATCTGATAATTTTCAACACCTTTCAGAACAATTTCGCAATCCCTCCTCTCTTCCCTACAATCATCTAATTTGAAAACCCCTGAAAAGTGGGTTGAAATATTTTTTTAAATTCTGATGAAGTATACTTTTGCTGAAAATATTCTCTCTTTTAACTTAAATCATAAAAACGAATTTAATTGCGTTTTTCAAGATTTCATTTTTTTTTTAATGGCATAAAAACTGATTTAACAACTGGCATAGCGATTTCATCAAATTCCTCATCTGCAAAGCAAAGAATGCATAATGTCAAGAACACAATCATTATAACAGAAACTAGCATCACTGCAGTACATCTAATTGGAGGGGGGGGGAATGATTCTAAAAGGGGTTGAAAATATCTATACATCGTAGTGGCTGATACTGTCACCGCAAATAATATTTCCTGTACAATTCTCACCTTCCTCAGGGGTCCTAAAATAAGTTAAAAAGAAAACATTATCGAATTTTTGGGTATAGGAAAAAAGCTCTATCCTCAAAATTCGTCAGTCGATCATTGAAATACGTAATATTCCTTATTGGATAAAACTTCCATTATAGTTCTCAATTTTTTTCAACTTTCCACCAAGATATGCTGTCTATTGGAGATGACATGAAAACTGGTAATGGAAACTTAGAAGAACTTCATGCACAACTTTTGGGCGATAAAGTTTGGAAGTAGGTGACCCCAAAAATGGGCTTTATTTACACCCCTCTCTTTCGCGTATTTCAACGCATCGTCACGGAAAAACCATCCGATACGTAAACCGCGTAGTTCTCGTTAAACGAGTCGAATCTAGACGATTAACAAGTAAAACTATCACCCATGTTACATAATTCAAGTAAACATCGGAATAAACGAATTTTTGCCATTAAACGTGCATGTAAAAACTAAAAACCTGTTTTCCAATACTTTTGGAATGATCTTAACTAAATATTTTCGTTAGCAATACAAATATTTAACCTTATTTAGGCTAAAATTACTATTTACGTATTTAGACTTGAATACGAAAGAAATACTATTCTACATTACATTCTTCACCGCATCGTCGCGTCGACGCGTGCTTTTCGCGTAAATGTAACGCGTTCATCGCATCCGTGAAAATAATTCGCCAAATCGAATAAAAAATAGTCACAAAAAATGTGAAAGTATTCTCGACAAAATGTTAAGAAAAGAAATTTCATCGAACGAATTCTCCGCTAATACCTTCTTTTTTACGATTCGTTTCGAATACGAACAACTAAAAATGTGTACCATGTCGAAAAAAATCGTTCGAAAGTTGCGTTCTAAAATGAAACTACGACTGAGGAAAACAAAACGTTTTAATGTTTATAAAACAAAACTGAGAGAAAAAATATCGGAATTAGTGGCAGCCGATTCTGAACGTATCGTATTTTGTAGACAAAGATATTGCACAATTCATTCGCGATACTCGAATATTGCTTTGATTTCATTTTCTTTTTTCTATGGCGTAAATACTCATTACAACAAATAGTCGATCCAAAGCGCGGTAGGGAACAAACATTCGCCAAGAAATAAGCCAAAACTATACGATAAGTGTTCTATGGAAACAAATCGGTGGTTAAAGAACGTTCTATATACGAAATATCAAGATAAATTGTTCGATTTCGTATAACTATCTACTAATCCTTTGAAGAAGTTCAACATAAGAACGCTAAATTAAATCATTGTGAACACTCGAACGTTTGATGTTAGTGTTTACAAAAATTCCACATTTGAGCCATTTATCTTATCTCTAAGCAATTTCAACGAAACAAGAATGTCGCCGAGTATAAAAAAAAACAACGAAATGAAGTTAGTATTCATACAAACGAAACAACAGATTGCGTTGACAATTACGAAATAGGTATCACAAATTGTTTCAAATCTTGAAATATTTTTCACCACACAAAGTACTATAAAAAAATCCAAATACTTGGCGAAAAATGTGATACAGTAGAAATCAACCGAGTGTAAAAATTGGTGAAATATTCTACTCCTAAAAGCGATATCGACAAAGCCGCATTGTGTACATTTCACTCCTCGTAGAAATTTGAAATTTGAAGAACAAGGAAACTTTCGATGATCTAGAAATCGAAAAAGAGATCGAAGAATCGCTTTGACAGCAAACTCATGAATAGAATTTCACGCTAATTACATAATCTGATTATAAGTTAATTATCGGTAAGCCTAAACGGCGATTTCGGAGACGATATCTGAAAATCAGTTATTTGAAGTATTTAGGTAGTTCTTTAGAACTTACAGCGAAATAAGGACTGCATGCTGATAATACTACTTTGTGAGCTTGTAAAAATCTTCCTTCAGCAGCTAAAGTGCAATCAACAAGCGTTCCACTTTCTAGCAAGCTGTCAAATATAGACACCAAAGTATTTTGGTGATTGTTCCACCGTAAACAAAACTGTTGATCACTAGCCATGATTTAAGACTTTGAAACGACATAAATTAAACTAACTGCGTGTACTTTACATTTAACTAAACACATTAATACGAACAAAATCACACATTTGAAAAATTTTTCGGATAATATCGCGCGGGGTGTAAAACAAAAGCTCAATAATTTTGCACTTTTCACAAAATGAAAGTCCAATCACAGCCAAAGAATGAATCACAGAAACTTTCCAATCCCTTGTGATATCTGTGGTCATGTGATTGAATCATGTGGCCGAGTGACAGACTGGTATAATTGAGCGAATATCCATTTGCTCGAAAAAAATATCTACTACACTGGAGATGAAAGCGCTAGTTTAGAGCAGTTGTGGAGGTATATTCAAGTAATTACTCGCGTAATTACACTTTCTTTCGATTTTCAATTTCTTCATTCTCGTACACATTTTTCAAGTTTTTTTTTTCGACAATATAAGTAATACTAAATAGGTACAGATTATTGTCAACCAGTCAACTAGCTATCAATTTTATAAGTTCATGTGACTGGATATCAATCATTGCAAAACTGAGTTTCGTTATTTGTTCCATTACGTAAATCCACATAAGAATTTACAGAATAAAAATTCAAATATTTTTATTTCGTAAAGTAATTAAAAAAAAAAATAAATAAAATGCGTATAAAATAACACAAAAACTAGAACAATAAATTACATTGTAATCTCTGAATTAAACTATCAACTCGGAGCAAAAATTAGCAAATGACTTTATGTCTGCCCCCAAGGTGAATTTTCAACGATTCTTTCCGCTTAGTCTTGTAAGAACATTCGTCAATAGGACACAGAAATGATGGTTCTTTACCGCATTCGTATCGAAGATGTCGCACAAGAGCTCTTTTCCATTTGTAAGAACGATTACAATTTGGACAGTAATACATAGAAATTGAATCTAAAACTGCAAAGTAACAATTATCATAGTAATAAATAAAAAAGTAACAACACTGTCTAACCAAAATTTTCATACAATATAAATTAGCACAAACCAACATAAAAATGAAATTGTAAAAAGCGGGCAATCTAAGTTCTTTATTTTTGTTATTGGCTTTTTACTGTTTCAAAAAACAATATTATTATTAAATGTATAAGTTGAAAATGTATTAAAAAAACTATTTTAAGGCTACGTAGCCATCACAGACTCACATTAAAAAATATTACTAATGAAAATTTCCGTTGGAAACTAGGCAGAAGTAATTCATATATGATGTTTAAAAGCCATATGCACTGTAAGTCTACAGTTATAATATGTTTTATAGTTGCAAATAGAACAAATATACTTCGGTGGAACACCGCATTCACTTCTTAAATGTCGATTCAGATTATTTTTGTATTTATAAGATCTTCGACATTTAGGACAGATGTAATCTTGATGTGGAAGAATACCTAAAAACATACAACTAGCACAATTATAATGCAATACCTTTAAATTATAATTATTATTTACATTAATTAATTTAGAGTATAGGCGCGGTATGGGTATTTACATCATTATCGTTAAGTACCTAACGTCGCTATTTAGGCCCCAGTAAAACTATAACAATTATTTCTTGCATACCTACGATAAAAAAGACAAACAACATTTATTTGAACAGCATATAGCGAAGTGGACAAAAGGTACAAACGATGACGCCTATTAGGCTACGACTTTTGCTTAAACATTTCGGCGGCTAAAATTGGATGTTTATTGCAAACATGGTTTATCAAGCTGCTTTTCTGTTTTGCTTTATAATAACAGTCAGATTGAGGACAACCAAAGCTTGGAAGTTTACCACATTCGAATTTCAAGTGTCTCCATAAGCTTCTATAATACCTATATACTCGTCCACAATTGTTGCAATAATGAGCTAAAAAAGAAAAACATACACCAATGTTTATTAATAAGCAATGAATGAAAAGAAACCGAATTTGGTCATCTGCATTCCAAAATTCCATCACAATATTTAAAAATGTATAACAACATTTATTAATAAAAAATACATCTCAAGCAACATGATTTTAAAATGAACATTTTATTTAATCAGCATCTACATAAAAATAAATTCTATCTAAATAATTTCCTTATTTCCATATACTTGTTAGGATGTTTACGAAGGCTATGATTTAGCAAATCATATTTGTAAAACGTGACGTATTCGCATTCTGGACATTTGATTTTCGGTTTCTTTCCACATTCGTATTTCATGTGACGTTTAAGATTTTGATTATATTTGTAATTTTTTCCACAATTTTCGCAAATATGTTGAGGAAGTACAATTGAGTTATAGTTCGATAGCGTCGCCGGGACAATATGATAATGTCTGTTTAATAAAGTAGAACTGATATTAAGCGAGAAATCTGAAATACATATCATACATTAGTATATGTAAACAAATAACAACAAGTATAAAAATATTACCCTTTGAAAGAAATAATCATATATAATTCGTCATATACTATAAAACATTTTCGCGAGATTGTTCTCAAAAGCGTTAAGTAGGCTCTGAAAGGACCAAAATTATGTGTAAAAATTTGAAATAATTCGATGGCATTAAACAGCCATGAATTTATATCGCGAATTGATGAATAGTAGAATGAAAAGCTACTCGATTTCAAATATTCTCAAGATTTAATTCATTACAGAAAAACATCACAGCGAATGCACAATTTCAAGCATACATAACTATGAAAATTAAGCATAACAATTCGATGTTTCAAATACATGTTAAAAAACAGTAACAACAGAGTAAAGGTAATCAAAAATCACAACCAATCAACAACCATTGCTTTATAATTCACATTTTACACGTGAAAAACTTACGTTAGCATAAAAATTCAAGCAAAGTAGCCTTAAGTTGAAATGATAGATGAATCAGCAATCTATAATGATGATAAAAACCAAATATATGCGCTATACATAATATATAATCGAGAAGTTAGAAAACAACTTTTGAGCAAATTATTCCTGAAATACAATACATAGTGGTACGTATAATACAACTTTTTTTAGTTTCCGAATATCGCATCTTTGATTTTTTTCGTCCAATTAAATGAAAAAAATTACGTAAAATTCCTATGAAAAGAAAAATAATAATCAACATATTGATAAAAAAAAAAATTAAAGGTACGTAAATGTATTATGGACTAGACCATAAAAATAATAAAATTAAATTAAAAAAAAAACAAACAAAAAATCAACAAAATAATTAATCAACTGTAAAACATGATATTACACGACGTATCAAGGGCTAACTTTCTCTCGGTCCATCTTAATTCGATGCACACGCAATGTATGTTCCTCGAAATCTTGAGGATAATGAGTGCGATATCTGCAAAGATGACAACGAAAATTTGGTTCTCGACCACATTCTATTTTAGTATGTTTTTTCAAACTATTACTGCATTTAAAAAATTTACCACACACGGAACAACTCAAGTTATACAAATTAGTAGGTTTCGGTTCCAAAGGCGTCGATGACCACATTTTTGACACATTAGTTCCGCAATTTGACAAACATTTCCTCGCTTTTACCGTTCGCGCAGATTTTCCTGAAAGACCTTCGCACCACTGGCTGACCAATTTACGAGCATTTTGCGACGAAATCCTTTTCAGCGTATTACCTAGAACAAATTTCATTTTAAGATACAAATTATAGATAATTCACCTAAGTGCTCAAACATACAATAACGCTGTGATTTCAAAAAACAGCCACTTTTCTCAACAAAATCGTTATTTCTCTCGTATTCATACGCTTCGTTGACTATTCGATGTTCTTTTCCCCACTAATGTACTATTTCTAAGTGCATCTACGCCTCTAGTACGCTTTTCATGATTTGAATGTAATTTCGAGAATTTTCAAATTATTCAAAAATTATTTCGTATAAATTTTTCAAGAGACAATTCTGTGAAATCTTTTTTCTTGTCCATGGCTATCTTTAAGGTTCAACTATAAAAATACTATTACGAGATAAGCAAAGAACTGACTTCTATCTATTTGAAAAATTAAAAAATCACGACACTGTGACGTAATTTATTTTGATAAACTGGAAACTTGGGTAATAAAAATTTCATACATACATAATACATACTTACAATCTTACCAATAAATATGTTTCAAAAATTCTATAAAAAAAAGAAAAAGAAAAAAAAAGAAAAAACGAAAAAAAATATACTCAAGAAAAATATTATGACTTTCAAGATATCCAAATTGCAATTTGAGACGATCTCAATATACCTCAATAAATAGGAGAGAAAAAAAACTATCAACAATAAAGGTAACTAAAGAAAATTATTACTAAAAAAAATTAAGTAATGTAAAATAATACAATAAAAAATAATAAGCGTCGATGCTTAAAAGATATTTAAGATATTTTGTAACTCGTAACGAATACGATTAACAAATAAAAACATAAATAAATAAATAAGTAAATAAATAAAAGAGGAATAAATTGAAAATAACATATTCTTTCAATTATGAGTATATGAAAAATTTTAAAATAACTTATCGCATCTCAGAACGAAAAAATAGCATAGACTAGCTCAAAAATAAGGCATCTATCATTATGAAAGTTTTATACAAGTTGAAGGCAATCTATAAAAATGACTATACGTAATATGGCAATAATGTTAAAAAAAAAAAAAAAAGAAGAAAAAACCTTCAATAGGGAATCAAAGTGCTCGATATCGTTCGTCAAATTATTAAACTATAAAAAGAAATGAAGGATATAAAATGTTTCCATCTCTCTATTAATAACACTGACAACTCTAATGTCTCGCGTGAAGTACGCATTTCATAATAAGTAATAACATTCCATTGGAAAAAATAACTTCATTTTTCCACGTACGTATTAAACGATACATGGAAAACAAAAATTACAATAATTATATGAAATATGTACAAAAAATTAAGCTAATATCAAGGTAAATTTAAAAAATGAGATCCGATTAATCAATCGATCGTATTCGAACAACCAAAACATGAAGGACTCGACAACTCGACATAAATAAATTCCAAATTACAATATTAAGAGACTAAAGATAACTTCTAAAAAAAGAAAATAAATCAATATGAATATCATCAATGTAGGAATAACGATTCGAGAACTCAACCCTTCAAGTATCGAGCATGACAATAAAACTTAATTAATTAATTCATAAAAATAAAATTTGACCGATATTATTGTTACAAAATTATTCGCTACATAATCGCTCAAATTCTGTCAAAAATAACGAAACGAAAATACTGCCATCGTTACTCCGGTCTTGGAATGTGTGCGCGGTTGGAGATTACGTATTCATAAACCTGAGCGTTGATGAGCTAAATTTAACAAATATTTAATATAACCGTTCTTCTGCATTTACTTTCATTCAATGGGATCCGGTAAATGAAACGAGAGAGTATACACAAATGTGATGTATAATTACTAGGAAAAAGCTATACTTTTCGCAAGGTACAATATAATGGCACATAATTATGTTCACCACAAGATCCCATAAATGACACAGCCAAAAGAATACGCCAACGATTTGCTATTTACGTATTTCAACGTAACGTTGCTGTCGATAGATACGTGTAAGCGCCGCTAAATCACTAAATAAACCGCGATATCGAGCGCTCGATAAGGCAATTCGATATTTACATCAGGAGAATAGGCGAAATACGCGTTCGACGAACAATGGAAACGAGTAATTTAAGACGTTTGCGAATTATAATTCACGGTTTCCATCAGATGCTTATGAACCATGATTTTATGCCTTTTCAAATTCGATTTCCATTTTGATTTGTAAACGCAAAATTCACAGTTGTATACATCGGGTGATTGGATTTTACATTCGAACGAAACATGCGACCATAAAGTTAATCCATCTTTGAATAATCTTAAACAACGAGAACACTGAAAACATCGATAGGCTACTACGTTTGTTCCGGATCGAGCATCACCTGCAACAAACCAATTGGCAGATCATAATATAATTAAACTTTCGTCGCTATTACGCAGTATCATATAGAGGCCAAAGTAAACAGGGGAACAGGGAGGTTCTTATCGTGCCTAGACTTCTTTTGAAGGGCCCATCAAGACTTTTAGAAAAATAAAATAAAAAAGGTCGGCCTTATTATGAAATAAAATTTGACTAGTCAAAATAGTTTTTTCTTCAATTCTAATCTTTCCTCTTCTCCAGGACACCGATTTCTTTTTATTTAACAAGCAATTTATTCTTAACAATTTGATCTCTAATCATTTTTTTCATTCCAAACGACATCATAAGAGGACCAACTGCGATTCTAACGGGGCCTATCTCATGTTCTTTGGGCCGTTCAATTCGAACTTGAAAAAAAAAAAAAAAAAAACTTTTGGTATTCAGCTCTTTCATAAACCTAAAACCTGCAAATTTCGAAAAAGTGAACTTCAGGGAAACAAGTTGATCATTAATATGGAATTAAATGCTTTCAAGGTGTTGAATTTGAATTAAAAAACAAATCATAGAATCAGCCCTTCAAAAAACCTGAAGACTATACTGAATTGCAGGAGAACCATTCATGACCATTTAGACGTTTTTGAGTTCGCTGAATTCAAATTAGAGATCAGATTTTGCATTCGATTTTTCAGGAACCTCCAAAATCACAAAATTCAAGAATATGAGGCTTCAAACAAGCAAGCTGATTATTAGTATCGCATCACATATTTCTTTAGGTCGCTAAATTCGAATTTGAAATTAGTTCTAAGATTTGGCTCGTCAAGAAACGAGGGTTTATACCAAAAACACCGAATTTCAACATAAATTTCTTTCTCTCTTGAAAAATGAAGGAAGGAGGTCATAATGTTTGGTAATGACTTTAAAAAAAAACCCACAAAAGTTTCAGACCTCCAACTCACTTTTTAAATTCCCAAAAATGAAACCCAAGTATTTAAAAAAACAAGTCTCGGAGGATTAATTTGTTTGCACTTGAAAGTTATATTTTATGCTAAAATAATTGAAAAAATGCTAGTAGACAATTTTTTTCAATTTAGGAGATGAAATTTTTTTTTGCTTTTTTTTATACTGGGCGTGTATAATTGCTGGATTTTTACGCCCAGTGTCAGAGGGGTACGGAAAGAGTGGATTTTATATTTGGTTTTGTAATTTGAGGTCTTTGAATTTCTGGAAATAAATCTGGAATTACTGGGAGGTCTTCAGATATACCTAGGTTTTGTCTCTTTATATAGATTTTTTTTTCTTCAAAATACACATATTTTGGCTATTTAAAAAAAAATGATGAAAAGCTAATTCATTAGTCAAGTACAATGTACATTTAGGCCTTTTAGAACTCAAGAGGGAAAATACGTTCGATCTTTTCCTCGAAAGGTTTCCTGAACTGTTACATTCTTATTTCATCATCAAAAGCTCAAACTTTGGAAATCCTTGTGAAGCGAAAATCGCGCATGTTTTTCCTCTTCCGTCTAAAAGAGCCTATGAAATTAAGCTTTGTTATTAATTTTTGAAACTAGTCGAAACTGGCGTTAAAAAAAAAATTAGAAAAGCATTTCAAGTTCTTAAAATTAGAGAAAATCGAAGATGAATTTTTTTAAATCTTTGCATAACAAAATATAACTTTTAAATACAACAAATGTTAGATGACCTGAAAATTTATTTTTCGGAATTTTTCAACTTTTTTAAAAGTTGACTTAATTTTCGAGGGTCTAAAAATTGAGCTAGTGGTTGAAATTGTTATGACATTCTTTCGAGTTCATTTGAATATTGTTGTGAACCTCTTTATTATTAGAGAAATAAATAAATAATTAATATTTGGGCCTACTCTACCACTGTAATGAACAACCATATTTAGCGCAAGTAGGGGCAGCTGAAACCTAAATATCGTGAATTGATGAAGAACGATTTCCTGAATAATATTGCAGCTCAAATTGGCACTTGACTCGTAGGAAACAAACGGCGTAAAAAAGCTTAAAAAAATTGGTTATAATAAGTCTTGCGCAAATATAATTGATTTGAAAAATCATCATGAATCGATAACTGAATCAATGTTTCCATTGTCCAAAACATCGATTATCTAACTCGCATGATGAATGAAATAAGAAAAAAAAGAATGCTAGACAAGACAGAAGATTAGAAAAATAACCTAAATACGAGTATTTATAAAAAGTATTAGCAAAGGAAGAATTTAAAAAACCACCTCACCATTCGAAGCAACAAGACTGAAATTTCAAAAAAAGAGATTATACGACACAGCGAGAGTGCAATATTTGATAAATTTAATTATAAATATGAAATATCAAATTCAACAATTAACACCACTGTTAATGATTATGCGATCAGCCGGCTTCCTTATTTTTTATCTTTCATGTTTTTAAGCGTCAAATAAATAAACCTAATACAATGGAAATTTCCACTATGATGCGATATTTGAACGTAGGAAAAAATTAAATGACCTTAGTACATGCAACGATAATTTATAATAAATCAAATCAGATGAACCAAAGTTGAAAAATCAAAGATTAAATTCCCTATTTCCATCCACCAAAAGATGCAGTGTTATCAAACTGAAAACTGCGAAGAGTAAAGTACCCATTACAAAATGTGTCATTTTTACCTTTATTTGGAACACGAGTGCGACAAAAAATGTAAATAGATATGCGTTCATTACCGAGAAAATAATTATTTATCGAGGTAATTGGCGCATAACCATCAACAATAATATTGAAAATATGATTTAAAACATTTTTATTTTAACGAAATGCCTAATACTCGAGTGTGAGAAATTTAAAAAATTATGATTTTTAATAAACTTACTTCGTAGTAAATTATGATCAAGTGCTTTACTATATTAATCTAAAATATAACACGAACAAGATCACATGCTAAAACTTAAGAACGTAACAAACTATCATCTAAAGGGCACGTCACAAATAAAATGAAAAATAAGCCTCGATACCTTTCAAAGAACGTACAAATTTCTTCGCAAAATGTCGAATGAAAGCGTAAATTTAAGCCAATAATACAAATGCATCGTGCTTCTATGAAAAATAAAATATAAAAAGCGAAAATAAAAATAAAAACTAATGGAAAAATTTTACGAATTTTCCACCCTTCTTCTCAAGAAAAGAATGTCAAATCATCACCAGGCAAATTTCACAGTTACCTCGTAAATACGTATAATGATACATATATTCGTGATGAAAAGGAAAGTCACCAAAATACCCCAATACGACTGATAAGTAAACAATTGAAATCTAATTTTTCAAAACATCAGTCGATTAATCATGCTGGTTGAAAGATAGAAAAATCAATACACAAATACGAGGACAATACGTATATATTAAAAACGTAATATACACGATACACATCTTAAATTTAGTTACAGACTTCAAGCATGACACAGTCACATAAACAAACAAAAGGCTTAAAATTACAAACTGAGAGAATTATTTAATATTAAATAAATATACAAAAAAAAAAAAAAAAGACGAGATCTTTAAAAATGCCTATTTTTAGTATGAATGTGTAAACTACTCTTGTGTTTGGTTTTATACGGACAAAGCGAACACTGAAACCTGGGCTCCTTGCCGCACTCCAATTTGAGATGTCTGATAAGATTTTTTTTCCACACATAATGATTGTTGCATTGCGGACAGTAAAACGGCCCGTAGCAACCGCTTTTGATGGCGTACAAAGAACTTTTAGAAAAATGATTCATACTGGGCACGACGCTGAGTTCTTGGTAATTTTCGTATTGCGAATATACGTAACCTGAAGTGTAAAAACGTTTTTTTAACTTTACATTTTCGTTACAACGTAACGTAATTCGTCAATAAGCAATATTACTCGTTACACATAAAAGTGCTTTTTCTTTAATTCATACTGATGAATTTTCTTACATCTAGATCGAATTCATCACGTCAAAATAAGAGTGTGGTGACGGTGAAATCGACTCCGTCAATTTCGAAAGATCATTTTCAAAATTGAGAAGAAAAATTCTCGAATAATTGTTTCGAAAATTTACTCAATTCGTTCGTTACATTCGCCGTAATATTACCGATTTCATTTACCTATGCGTGAAAAGGATCAAGAAGATGGAAAACTTGTACACAGCAGGGATATTAGGTATATACGATAAGAGGCTTGTACATAACTATACGAGAGGTACTAGAAATACGCGCATATATCGTTATTCTGAGGGTGTATCCATGACAACGTTGATATCTTTCACATTCGGTGATTATCGACATGGCGATGGATGATCGAATAATTTGAAATCAGAATTACGAATCTGTTTGTTAATACATACAGAGTATTAGCCGAGTGCTTTATTATACGATAGATATGAAATTCGGATAAAACTGAGTACTGCTAAGAAAAAATTCAAAATAAATATATATATATGACTGATACTTAAAATTTAAAGAATGAGATAATTTTGGAGAAAAAAATACCATGTGCAAACGAGTAGGGTATAAAAGTAAAATGCAGGACTCTTTCAAAAGTTCAACAACTCTTCTCAAAAAAAAAAAAAAATAATAATAATAACAAATACTCGTATATAATGAAAGTTCGTTCTTAAGAGCCGGTTATAATGGCACTGACTGGGTCAGTGAAACTTTCACGGAATGGCTAGAACTACCCAAAAAATTCCCATTACTTCAAAGTGATAACAGAGTAACATGAACAAACAAATGTTTGACACTGTAGAAATTCACTGAAAAGTTAAAATATTTCAACTTTTCACTGAAACCCAGTGAATCTTTCATTGCCAGATTCACTGGCTATTATAAACGGTTCCATAAAAAAACACAGGTTCAACTTTTTCTGTGAAAAATTCAGTGCCATTATAACCGACGCTTTACATACAACACACAGAAAATATAAATTTTTTAAGTAACTTGATACTTCAACGAGAAGTACATACAATTTTTGGAAGAGGAACGGTGGAGAATAACTTTTTTATATTTTCATTACAGGACTTTGAGTTGAATATACAATTACTTTTAACGTTTTTTTTTTTTTTTTTTTTTTTTTTTTTATTCATTTATTTATTTACAGCATCACCATTCCAGGAAATGGACTTCTAAAGAAACTTTAGGACTTCGTGGGAAACATCTTGACAAAAATGAGCATATGGGTTACTTCCGAGCCTTTCATCACAAAATGCATCGAGTACCGCCAGTTAATCAGTTATAAGGCATATCTTATTTTTTATTGAATGGAAAAGTATATCAATGTTATGAAAAATGCTGGCACGTATACGCGTTCAAGTACGTACCCAGCCTACCCATTGGAGTGAACCGAAGTTTAAGTCCTTTCAAAAAATGGTGAAAGCGAGTAAAATAATTTGTTTTAAATGAGACTAGATGCAAGTCATAAGGAACCCCTACCAAAATGAGGTTAAACTTTCAAAAATGTCAATAAAATCGACATGAGAGAATTAAAAACTTTTTCGTATCCAAAACCTACCCTGTGTCATTCAAAAACCGAAAAAAATTAAACAGCCAATTCTTCGAAAAAACTAGTATTTTTTTTGTGCCATGTGAGAAGTAAACCTTTGTGTATTCATGAGAGTGAACAATAAATAAATAACACTCGTACAAGTCTCGTGCACAGATGCAGTTGATTAGAGATTTCTGAGACAAAGGGACAAAGGAAGGGAAATATGAATAATTTTTACCTCGCAGGAGTTTCAACACTATCACAATTTTGATTCAAAATATTATCATTAGATACTCATTATAGGCTGTTCACTTAATTTTTAGAAAAAAAACAATAACTTCGTTAACTTGATAAGAGGAGAAAAATAATAGAAAATTCGCAAGATTTTCCAACTTTTTTTCCATAATTACCCAATATTTTGAGTCGGATAGCGTTCGTAAGAAAATTACAAAAATATAATTATATTTTCACACTGACGGAGCAGATGGGAAATGATTCTTTTGAATATTAGGAACACTGAAGCCATTACGATGCCCTCAAAATACATTTCTTAAAAAAAATTGAGGTTCCTCCTCTCCCACTCCCACCCACAACCTTTAAACATTGTAATGCGAAGGTATAAACTCAGTTTGAAAATTAGTGAGATAATAGTTACGTGAAATATAATTTCATAGAACGTAGAAATCTTGACTAATTTTATGAATATGTTGAAAGTTGGGTTTTCAAGTGAGTAGAAAATTTTAGAAATACTAATGAAGCATTAAAATTATTGAAGAAGGTATCTTCACAATTAATTTAAAAAAAATAACGAATGAAATTAAACGAACCACCGGTCATAATACTCCTTGAAAATCAAATAAATCTAGAATATGTTTCCTTTGTAGCATTCTAACATTAGAACATACTACTGCCTAATAAATTTAACATAAATAGCGATGAGGGTTGTCTTATATTCGTTTGACGTGGTTATTGCCATGTCTAATGTCTACCAATGAAGTCGTTAATTTATCCAACGTAATTTGTCGATGGACCACTTCCATGGGAGCCAACCACGCTGCGTTCCTTATCGTCATCAATATTATTACGTTGAAACCTTTGTATTATCAGTAGATTTGTTTTACTAGTTATTCTCCACAGCTGAATTTCGAACGTTCAGATAGCACGTGGGATTACTCTATAAAGAAGGAGTTCATCGAGAAATAATTTAGAGTTGCATTCTAGCAGTCATTACATTTTTTTTATATTCGAATCTACCTCATTTCTTTTTGTTTTTAGTACATGCGTTTTCCAATTTTAGATTTCATCTGGACGCATTCCTAGGTACTTTTTCGTATCTCGAACAGCGATACACGACTATTCAAGAGTGACTGGCACACAGAAGACATTTTCGCGAATGAAATTTTAGGTCATTTGGAAACTATTAGGAGCCCAGACTTGTTAATTTTTTCACCATAAAAAATAAAAATAAAGTAAAATTTATTTTAGCACATTGAACAACATAAAAAAAAAAGTTGAATACTTTTTTTAGTGAAAACTGCAAAAATTCCAATATTACTGAAAAAAATTACAAATAGTAAGCAAAGACGAACGAAGTAATTTAGTGGACACCTTCTGCTCACACAAACAGGCCATATACTAATACCAATTTTTTTCTTAGCGGTACTCCGTTCTATCCAAATCTGCAATATTGCCAATCTCACGTGTACAAATTCTTCATAAACGTTTACAAAAAGTAATAAATACGTAAGCTTTTGATTAAAAAATTCATTTTATTTTTTTATTCTCATAAAAACAATTAGGAATAAAATAAAAACTCAATAATAATTTGGTTGGTTACAACGATTTGAAAAATTAAAAATGATAATGATAATGATAATTATAGTATATAAATGATAACGATAATAATTTTTTTTTCAAACCCATTTCAATAAGTAGACAAATACAAAAAAAAAAAAGATAAAATCAGACTCAAAAAATGAAGCTTAAAACAAAAATAAAATTGAAAAAATAATAAAAAGTAAAAACAGTCAACTGAACTAGATAAAATAAATGTACAAAAAAATCATACGCTACTCATCGACTACCATTTAAAAACAAGATCCACCTGTTAAAATGTTTATAAATTCTCCCAAACGTTATGACACATTTTCATATGAAAACAAAGTTTATCTTTTCTAAAAAAGGATTTCGGGCAGGCCGTGCATCTGAACTGTTTATCCTTACCGCATTCGTAACGTTTATGCCTTCCCAAGTTACCTTTACGATTGTAACATTTGCCGCAGTCGTTGCATACGAACTCTTCGTTACGTTTGTCGCACGTATTAGCATCGCGTTGAGAAACGACGACGTTAGCGTTGGCGTTCGCGAACTGAGGCTGATGATTTCGTTGGTACCAATGATACCATGGAAAGGCTTTCATAATATATTCGTTTTGTTTGTTAATAAAACGTTCGTCTATAATCAAAATGCGTTTTGGAAAACGTTAGCATCGAGTTCAAGTCTGCTCTCTAAAAGTACGTTCTACGTCGTGCCCGTCATAAAAATCGTTTTTCCATTCCCGAGTCCACGTTAATTGCATGCGGATTCGTAACAGGTAATTGAGAAGAATTACAGGTAACCAATAACACCGTTTAGCTAAATTACACCTATACCTAATTATATACGAGTAGGTATAAATTACACATGCATAGGACAATAAAAATAATGCTAACGATACCAAACAAATTATACGTACTACTCGTATCTACTATGAGCGTTGTTCGTTCGAACTTGAACGCAAATAAAAATTAGATTTTTTACAAAAATGGCAAGTGAAAATCATTCGCCAAGATTTTTTTTTTTCACAAAAAAAATATCAATATAATTATATGAGGTATTACCGAAAAACGAATCAAAGAATATACTTTAATTGAAAATAATAATATAAAATTTTTTCCTTCCTACGAAATCATGTTTAAGTCAATTCATCAAATCCGTACCAGCAACAGCGAGAAAGATGAAAGGACCTGGCGACTCATCTCCGTCGATCAAACGATCAGTGATCGTTGTTGCGATGAAATTTAAATTGAGCTTTATAATAGAATTTCTTTTCGCAAAAATTACACCGAAATTTGGGTGTTTTACCGCAACGGTATTTTTCATGGGTATACCAACCGCTATAACTACCCAACTTTTTTTGGCAAATTTTACACTCAAATCCTTCTTTGACGGCTAAATAGCTCTTTCTCTTCCTGCTCCAAAGTTTTCTTCGATGACCAACGCCTGTCGAGCAGGTCGAAACTTCGTCCAATCGTTTGGTAAAATTACTTAAAGTACAAAATTCGTCGGAGACTACGTGGTCGCCGTCGCTTTGCCTTATTCTTTGCACAATTACGATATTCTCATTTTCTTTCCTCGAGCTACTTTCTCCTGTAAAGAAAAGAAACACATTCGATTCGTAAACGCCACGTCTTTCGTACATTTTTCACGCCGATGTCAGCCATTTACGTTTCGTTGAATCAGCCGCTAATATCAACGAATCTCCGAGTTGCCATGCTCAACAAATGGTTAAAGCCATATTTAAAGGAAGAGAAATAACGACGATGATTTCACATAATCAAAGTCTGACGAAGAAGAACCACCGTCCTAAAAAGTATTTAAAAGTTTTGAAATCTGAATATTGAAGAGCAACGCATAAATTTAGAACACAAAACAATTACATCGGACAAGAATTGAATAAAAAAAGCGAAGAGTAGGAGCAATTAATAACAAATGAACAATACAATTATTCCCATACATTGTTAGTACAAGCTACAACATCGAATTCAAAGATTCGTTTAGTGTTGGTGAAAAATTAGAAGTACTGGCGATAGTAAAAATTTAACGAGGACAGAGCACGCACTTCGAGATAACGAAAAAACAATACATTAAAATAATGAACGAAAATTTTAAATTATGGGAAGCGAATTGAAAGGTAGGTGAACAGTAATTGAATTTTTCCTACATAAATTCAAGTTTATCCTGATTCTAAATGTTCAATCCTACATATTTGGCAAATAAATGATAAAATGTGTTTGAAACCATTGACCTGTCCACGAACGTGTAGAGTGCGCTGCAGTTACCACGAAAAAAAAGAAAAACAAGACAGTCTAACATTGAAAATAAGATACATTCAAAAAAATACATTGGTTCTTATGAGAGCATTTTCATTTTTCACCTTTTACACAAAAACAAAGGAATTTTTTGAAATTTTAGTTACGTAATTATTTATAGAGAATTTTATGCTCTTTCCAACAATATATTTTTGACAGCTGTAGCGTTTATATTTGCAAAAATATTCAATTTTAAAAAACTGCACTTCTGATAAAAATCAACTGTTTACATTTCAAAAGCAGTTTTTCTTGATAACTCGATTATTCTCTGCAGTAATGTTTACATAAACGCCACGATGTTGAACTTAATTTCGAATTTCTTGTTGAAGAATCTTTTTTTCTTAGTTCAAATGTAAATTATGATTTCATAAAAAATGAATTTTTTTCTGAGTTCAAGTGCTACGGTCATCAAAAATATACCGTTGGAAAGAGCATAAAAATCTCTATAAATAATAACATAAGTAAAATTTCAAAAACTCCCTTTGTTTTTGCGTAAAACGTGAAAAATGAAAATATTCCCACAAGAGCCAATGTATTTTTTTTAATGTTATCCTATTTTCAACAGTTCCGACATTCGCCACCAGATGTCAGCCACTCCACATGGACAAGTCAATTGGTTTTTGTTCAAAACTGAACACGTACGTCGAAGTTCCTTTTTTCTGACTTCATAACAGCTGAGTTATACGCTTATGCTATTGGATTCAGGGGCGTACCGAGGACCTTCTTCAGGGGGGGGGGGGGGGGGGAAACCAAAAATTGCTAACTAATACCACGAAATTTTACCAACTGTTGACCTTTTTTTTCCCCTCCACGAAAATAAGATGTTAAAAAAATACGATGTCACAGTCTTGTTAGTCTTCAAAAAATTTAAAAATGGCTGTAATAATACTGCGCAAGTGGTCAAGTTTACCAACTTTACGCTAAAACTCCAAATTTACCAACTTTCCAAAAGCCAAGGGGGGAAGCTCCCCCCTCCCCCCTTTCGGTAAGTCCCTGATTGGATTTCATGAACCAATGAAAAACGAGAATCATATTTTGGGGGGTTAGCTGAAATTATGTAACTTGTCTTTATCGTTTTTATTTCAAAATACTAATTCATTTACTTTGTTCGTATTTTCAACACTAATTCTGCACATCGTGATATTGAAAAAAAAAATAAAAAAAATATTCACATAATTTTCAATTTACGTGCCCCACTTTATATTAATTTATTAAATTTCTTTATAACGCTATCGATGAAATTACATCTACATATATTCACTTCGTAAAGAATCTGCATTTTGTTTGAAACCGTTTCACAAAAACGCATTATTCATTTTTATCAACTTGACTACGATTGATTCATCCAAGGCCAACTCGAATGACAGGCCGAATGGCCTAACTATTGACAATCTTTTGAAAACTAAATAGTGGTGCCCATGTGCTCGCAAAATTAGCCTATCATATCACATGTCTGTAAAAACACTTAGGATGAGAAACTAACGGTCACGAGGACCAAATATTTACACGATTGCCAAGTTGCATTATTCGGCCTGTTATTCGAGTCAGCCTTGGTTCATCACTCAAATCTTCATACGTTCAACTTGGAGCTTATCAACTTAAACTAATTTGCCAACCATACACATTGATTTTACAACCAATTTATACACACAGGTACGATAGTGATATCAGTGAATTCATTTTCAAATTTTTTCACTACTGAAGAGAATAAATCCAATAATCGTTCAAAATTGAGAAAATTCAACAAACAATATAATTATTAATAAAATAAAGAAAAAATCAATGATAAACACTCTTCCTCAAGGGGTTTTTTAAACGACACAGCGATGCTGATTTTATCGTAAAACAATTTCACCTACAAACAGTTACGATACGCCATTGTGAAACTCTACTTTACAAAAAAAGATTTCAAATGCTTTACTGTCCGATCGACGCTTGGTATAAGAAATTCCAACCGGAATGAAAGTAAAATTGCAAAACCAAACTCCCACCTTACAAATAAGTGTTCAAGAGAAATTACAATATTTCATTATCGACTAAAATGTTGTATTATCGTGTAATGATTAATCGTATATCGAAATCTAATCTTTGGCATACCACTAAGGTGGCTATTGACAAAATTACAGACAGTCGTGGCGAATGAAAATTCCAAAAATTCTTCGACCACTTTTATACATCGATTATACTATACAGTTGCTCGCTAGACCAAACCTCCACCATCGAAAGAAATCTTATCAAAAAAAAAAAAAATTTCAAGAAATCACACGTTCGACGATTACAATGCCATTTCAGACGATCCCAAATCCGTAAAGATAAATACGATGCACGCTCAACTCGGAAACCAATATCAATAAACAGCCGATCACACGACACAGCAGGACGCGACGTTCACGAAAGGACGTTCTTTCTGCGTCCTCGCCTGGCAAGATTAGCTTCAGCTTTGGCTTTCGCGCACACCGCGTAGTGTATTCTTAATTCATCTTCGTCGGCGAAGTTTTTGAAGCAACTCTTGCACGGTACGCAACTGGAGCCCGCATTATCGGCGTCTTTAACTAGTGGCGCTATTTTACGAAATTTCGTAATCGACACCGGTCGCACGAGCGTTCGACTCGGATTAATAATGGTGGGTATCTTGGGCACGACTTTTTTCGGTCTTTTCATCAGCTCGGTGGCTTGAATGTAGGAAATTTTACGTACATCGCCGCCGCTTACCGCACCGGACGAGGTCACCTTGGCGTTGCTCGGTAAGCGCGGAATTGTGTAAAGAGGCGCCGGCGACTCGGAATTCAATAGCACCACTCTGGTGGTCGGATTAAATAGAATAATCGGTTGCGTGGAGCTGGATTCGGGACCCGTCGAAGATGTCGATACGTTACCGGTACGATTTAGCAATGCGGACGAATTTTGCGCGAAACTATCGTCGCTTGGGTTCGTCAACTGTTGTTCTTTAAGAGGGGACTTATCGTCCGTATTACTATCGATACTTGTATTAGGCATGTTTTTGGATACGTTGATCAGACGATACGATGGGCCCGATCCTGGTACTGTCGAACATGTGGCGGTTTTTTCGGGCGTATTGCCCGCACTACCGCCGGCGTAACTCAACGACGAAGCTATCGGCATCGGCAGCAAGGTGGTGCCCGTTGGCAGAACGCTCGTTTTAATCGGCGCCGGCAAGATTTTGCGAAATTG
The DNA here is from genome assembly GCA_009761765.1 of Phenacoccus solenopsis. Classification (NCBI taxonomy): domain Eukaryota; kingdom Metazoa; phylum Arthropoda; class Insecta; order Hemiptera; family Pseudococcidae; genus Phenacoccus; species Phenacoccus solenopsis. Next base: position 44,554,712 of record CM019754.1, on the reverse strand, counting down.
CTGCGGAGTCGTTTGCACGTTTCGAGTTTTCAAGCGATTCGTCGACTTACGTTTTCTACCTCTAGCCGTAAATTTCGCTCTTCCCACCAGTTTAGCGCTGCGACGAGGCAACACTCGCATCAGCTGTTCGTGGGCGTTCGCCTCGTCCTCATCGAGTAACGCTTTCACCTCGATTACTTCGGTATTGCTGTCGTCCTCTTCGACCTGATCATCGTGTCCGGTGATCACGTTGTGGAAAACGTCTCTGTCTATCGAATTCAAATTAACGATCACCTCTTTATGGTAATTTTCGTCTCCTCCGTTCACGTAGTCGAACGACATTAATTCGGTGGTAGAACGTACGCGTATCTTATGCTCTTCGTCTTCGTCTTGCTGTTCGCCAAACGAATTCATCGTCTCCACTTGAATCTCTTCTTTGATTTCCAACAAATCGTCATCATCTGTGTAAATAAAATTATCGATGTACTCGTTTATGTAATTAGTAAAATGAGGCAAAAATCGTACGTGAATTCAAGACGTAAGCTAATATACAAACACGCGTTCGATTTTGTTTCTCTCATTTTTAATCGAATAATTTTCATACACGTTCGTATGGAACGACAGAAAAGAAAAAAAAAAGAGTATTAATATTTAAACGAATAATCGCCGAAACGTTAATAATTTCGAATTTCAATACGATAATTCTTCGATAACGCTAAATTTACACATCTAATGACGAAGCTGGAGACCCAACAGTCCAACTAAAATGCCTGGAAGTAAATATCATATACGTTTATACAATCTGAAATCGGTTACATCGTGCATCATCCGATAAAACATTCACACACGCGAAAATTTTACTTAGTATTAATGTACCAGTATCATAACACAACGAGCTCAATACAATATGCTGAATTTTACGTGTCGAATATAACGAATCGACGGTAATTCTAAATGATTGATTAGATCACACTAGAGTAATGGGAAACGAAATACACAATAAAGAAAAGTACTTATACCCATTACACCTAAAAAGCCAAACGAACAAAATGAATGAAAGTCTCTAAATTATATTCGAGTTAACGCCAACGAGACTGAAAATTTTTCTATACTCCATTTCGAAATAAACAGTTTCAGGCTGAAGCCAACATTGGAGAGACACTTTTTTTTCTTCGAGTAACAATATCTTAGATCATGTTTTTATTTATTGTTTTCCTCGAATAATGAGAATTACTGCAGTACACTAAATTGATAATTTCTTTTTTTCGAAAGCCTGGTTGAAAACAAACTATTAATCGTCAATGAAAGTTCGATATGTCCGTTAAAAAATTATAAAACTAGTTCTTTAGTGGAGTTATTTTTTTTGAAAAGATATCATTACCTAAATAACTAACCCAAAATTTTACGAGAACTTTGACCAAAGTTCGAGCTATGAATTGAAAATAAGAAATTTTATCTGAATATCATAACATTTGAGCGATGGTTGGTACATTTTTGCTTCTTCGCATGATTCTGCTCATAAAAATTGTGGTGAACTTCATTAGAGTCTTCCCCCCTCCCCACTTCATGCTGCAATTTTTGTTTGTTTGAGTAAATGAATTAAAAAATAGGTAAATCGAAATATAAAATCATTTGAAAATGCACTATCATTGTTACCACCATTACCAAACAAAAGTTGAGAAAATTCGGAAATAAAATAAAATGGATTAATGTTTTTAAAAAATATATAAATACACATATTATATTTAATTCAAAAATTAATTATTTACCAATACTAGAATAGTAAACATTCTACTAAAAGTATAAATAACTATGCCTGATATGGGCTCGTGAAAATGAAAAATCATTCTTACATCAAATGATAAGAACGCTCAGAAGTTCTTATATTCACGAGTCCTGAAGTAAAGCTCAATTACTTATACTTTTAGCAGTGCTTTCACTGCTCTACAATCTCTTTGCGGGGCAAAATACTTTAAATGCTGTTCCGTAACACTTACACGATGTCTTATAAGGCGAAGCAAAGTAAAAAAAGATTATTTGTAGCTACATAATTTTCCCATCTCAAAGGATATACTCAATATAACCAAAAATATAAAAAAAAAAAACAGTTTCACGATCAATTATACGATTAAAATGATGATTAAAACTTGTAAAAAAAAAAAAAAAAAAAAATGAATAAAAATAATTATTACAAGAAAGTGTAATAAAAATGTTATGCTTTAGCACTTCGTTCAAAATAAATTTAATTGTTTTTTTTTAACAAAAAAATAGAAAATTAAATGCTTCGATTGACCATCTGCCTCAACAATATGCTAGAAAATGAAAATCAAAACACACCAAGGCATGTTGATATTGGCTTTCGCGCATGCGCTAAGACAACGTCGATTGATCTTGCTTCAATATGAATTCTGATTTTCATTCTTACAAGTTAACCAGCAATGCACGGTAGGTACTAGGTATATGGGTTTCTAGAATTAAATGTTTACAAATTTTCAGCAATAAATTTGATAACTGATTCAGACCGACCCAGTAACTGTATAACTAAATGAAAGTGATTTCAAAAATTAAATTTTTCATTATCTGTCATTATTGTTTCATGAGTTACACCTCTAATTATAGTCAATTCCACGAATTTTTCGAGAAACTGATTATTCAGTTTATATCCTTGAAGATGCTACAACACTAGTGACTTCATGTAGTTAATTGGTTTGTAAATGCATTAAAATTATTTCAAAATGCCAGTAAAAAAGTTATCAATTATTAGTTCAAAACAGAACCAACATAAAACCTTTATAAAAAGATCTTACATAATCTACATCACTGAAAGATAGAAAGAAGGAAAAAACAAAAAAAAAAAGATGAAAAGAAGGGGGAAACGACCTCATTACCAGTTATTCGTAATCTAAAACTACATAACGAAAGAACGATAATTTCAAAAAAACTGAATACTTACCAGCACACCGAGTGATTAGATTTTCATCTCGGTATAAATACAATAATAACAAAAATCAAATGGAAATCTAAACACAATACTTATTTTCAAGGAAACTACAATATATCGTAGATACCATTCGATGTTTATCGATCAAATACTCGATAATTCGCGAAAAAAAATCTACTTAAAACGAACGCCGGTCGTGTTCAATTACTTTGAACGATTTCATAACCCTTCTTCAACATCAATGATTATCATCCTTCCAGGCATTTACACATTACAGACCGATTGGTGAACTGATTTAGAAATTTCCAAAATATACTTTGCCTTTGGATTTAATAAAAAAAAAATATATATCCCTCAAACAAAAAAAAAAAAAAAACACGATAGCACTATCAGAAATGAAATAGAAGCTACAAATTCACGCGCAAATGCAAGAACAAAAATATGATCGTCTTCACAATGAAAGCATGCAAAAGAAACATAAAAAGACAAAAATAAGCAAATGCTATGTGGTAGAGAAAATTTATAAACTTCTATGAGGCAGGCTTCGCTCATGTTAAAATTAATTCGCTTTCATTATTACTTTTTTTATTTTTTCTTATATGAGAATGTAATATTCAGATGGATCCTCAACATAGTTATACTAAATGACTATTTCCAAGAATAATATTTTTGATATTATAATCAGGAATTCACGGTTGAATTGATATTCATTATTCTCATTTTTGAAAACTGAACACTATGTATGTATGTTGAAAACAAATAAATACCTCGATACATGAATATGATTTGCATGCAGAAAGCGCATCATTCTATATACCATTTGTCGAAGATGCGCATTTTGGTGGTATACAGCTAAACACGTTTTCAATTGTGTCACTAAGTCTACCATAGCGTACAAATGCGAAAATAAAAATCCCTACGATGAAAAAAATGTTCGCCAAATAAACACTATAAGTCGAAGAAAAAAAAAACCTAAAAAATAAATCGTATACTTTTCGTGTTGTTTAATCCGGAGAACATCTTTTTCTTTGCGATAAAAAAGCCCAAATAATTTATAACTTCTTACCGTTTGCTTCACCTTCGTTGCATGACGAAACACTAGCTATGCTGACTTCGTTGAAGTTTTTCCCTACAAATCACGAATATTTATCGATAAAATCATTCGATATTAAAGAAATCAGAGCTGATGGAAGAATAAACATCTTAATGATTACCTGAAGTTGCGCAATTTGATTCAGAATCTTCATTCAACGGGTCCGAATCTTCGTTGGGATTATTAACGAATTCGTAACTAGAATTATCATCATCAGCATCCAGTGGCTCTTCCTTAACTTCGGCCTTACTTTTAACATTTTCTTGATGATTATGTTTAGATATAATTTTCTTGTCAGCATCGGGCTCTTCTTTATGAAGATTGTTTTCTTTGCCTGCAGTGCTAACTTTGTTATCGGAATTCTCGTTATCCGTAGAACTAGGAACATTACCGCCAGTCGATTTGCTCGAGAGTGGAGCAGAAGGTGGGACTTTTTCGTTACTATTGCTACTTTTGGCGGCACTAGAGACCGCATTATTCGGTGACTTTCTTTTACGTCCGGCGAAATTACTGTAAATTAGAGACGGAGCACTTTTCTTAGCTGGTGGGCCTTCGTCGTCGTGAATTTCTACATTGGGTTCGACGGTACGACCGTTTTCGGTTAAACTACTGGTTTCTTGCTGTTCGTTATCGGACGCGCTGTCGTATTCGTTGATATCCTCCGCTAGACCTTTGATTTTTAACGATTGTGCTGTGCGCAGAAATGAAGGTAATTCGCATTCGCTGATGTTTACTTCGCCGCAGTACATGTAGTCGATCATGCATTTTAATTCTTTGAAAGAAACGTCTTTAAGTAAAATCACAGGGTGTTTGTCGAAATGCTCGGAAAAAACGTTCTGCAAAAGAAAAATTGTGTTTCAATTTACTGAAAAAATTAAACAAGAATTCACACCATGAAAAATTTCAATCATTTTATGTTTCAGTGATGTTAAATTTAGCTCAAGTCGATCGAAAAACGATTTAAGCTAATATATATATATACATATTTTTTTATATGCTCATCATAATCTATAATCATTGCAGATCTGCGTGAGAGTAAGATGACCTGAAGATAAAGCCTGACATATTCTAAATGTAAATAAATTTACCTGTAAATAAGGGCTACACGCCGAAAGCACAATTTTATGAGCTTTTAAATATTTTCCATCGGCTCCGATAGTACAGTCTACGAAACTATTTTTATGTAGTAATGTTTCGAACTCCTGTAACACAGTATTGCGATGGTTGTTCCATTTCAAACGAAACTGTTGGTTGGATACCATCGTTAATTACTTAAAATTAAGTCTAAATGCAACTTGATAGATTAATACATAATTCACTGAAAGAACATCAGTTAAAAATTAAACAGAAGCTAATGGTTTTCTAAAACATTACGCACTTGTATCGTATAAACTTTACTAAAATGGCGGCTGACTAGTACTGAAGTGAATACAATGTAGTGTTGCCAAATTATCAAGAACTATCGATAATTATCGATAAGACTTGCTATCGATAGTTATCGATAGAGACTGTCGAGTTATTGATAGTTATCGATATTTACGAAAATACGAATGTTGATTGAAATTTCATGATTAAAAAGTCAAAAAAACAAATATTTTGCTATATTCGCAAACGCAGTAACGCATAATGCAAAGGCATAATGAAAAATTGAAAATGTTCATTCCTTGATGTGAAGCAGTACTAGGCGGAAAGCGATATTCTCAGTTCCCTTAACCCTGAAAGTACCATGTTAGAATAATAGTAGTACCTTAAACCTTAATAAAATAGTCTTCTATTCTCCCTGTCATAATTGGTGTACATCTACCTTGGCAACCTACAATACTTTGGTAAATAATACTAAATGAATGATTGTTTCAATTATTTATTATTCATAAATTCTAACCTACAACAATAAATAAAATATTACAAATTAAACAAATTTGAATGCTAGGAGCGTATTAAAAATCAATTATACAAAAAGGTACATAAAAAAATGCTTTGAGCTTAAATTAAGAAAATTCATAGCTTAGTCTGAGTCATGTACTGACTGATGCTTTGTTGTTTGGGCTTGTTCATTTTGATATCATTTTTATACGAGTCGACGATTTGCTTTAAATGAGAATACATTTCACGATTTCTTAACGTCACCGTTGGAATTACTTTATCGGCTTTAACGAATTTTATAAATCTGCATAATTCTTCATAATTTGAATGCTCACTATAAGGTACACCTATAAATGGAAATTATGATACATATAAAAATAAAAGAAAGTGGAGTGGAGTGAAAAATTACCATCACTAAATTTTACCGTAGATAGTCATATTTTTGTAAGTCGTCGTGTTAATCCAGTCACTAACTTTCGTTCGACCCATTTCCCATCCAGTAGGTTTGAAAGCGAAAATATGACTAAAAGAGCCTGATTCCTGAAGATGTTTTTCGAGTCTCTAAATTTAATAATAATAAAAAAATGGTATACAATATTTCCATTAATTTCATGTACACAAAAAAAAAGAAGCTTACGTCGAATCGAAAATAATTCATAGGCAAAACATGTAACTGAGCTTCCTTAGCTTGATCGGTCAAAGCTGACAAAATAATTTCATCATTTATGCACTTGAATACATCACGTTTATGCGGCTGAGCCCACAACTTGCATTTTAGAACTTCTAGTATACCCAAGAATACTTTCTCCTTTCCTAAAATTGATAAATTTTAGAAATTTTGTACATGCAAATACAGATTCAATGAATCCATGTACCAGGTACCTATTAGATAAGATCCAGAGACAAATAGTGCTTTGGGATACTTGAACGACATCTCTCGCACAATTTTTTTTACCCTATCGATAACTTCTTTTTGAGAGGGAAATACATATTGTGGATCGAAATACCTGTAATAGAAACATTCCAACATCAATTAACATTTTTGAAATCAGGAAAATTATTTTTTCCTAAATATAATACTAACGTAGTATCTAAATATAGCCGAGTGATCTGGGCTGATCGCAATTCTGGTTCTTCCTCCATTTCAGGAGAAGCTCTAAAATCACCTACATGTAAATATTGCTCACCATTTAACAAACGAAAGAGAATGATTAGGGATCCTGGGCAGCTGAAATGCGATTTTAGCATTTAATTTTCAATACTGAATATTATACGTGAAAAGAAAAAATTTTCTACGCACTGATTAGCATCGAAAGAGGTAACTTCAACTTGGTTAATAACAACTGGCTGATTCAATTCTAAAATCCGAATGTATTTTTCATCCACTCGTAATTTCTTTTTAACTAAATTGGCTGAAATTTTTCTTAAAATTAACTTGTTCTTTTAATTGGAAAGATTTAAATAATGAAAATTTACCAGTGATTAAGGAACAGTACAAAGGATGAGCGAATGATTTTTTTAATCCAATATAATGGTCGGAATGAAAATGACTCAGGAAGTAAACATCAACTTCGGGAATACTTCCATACTGAAATGCATCCACTGCAAAACCGGTTCCTTGAAAAAAAAAAAAAAAAAAAAAAAAAAACTTGAATAAGATGTATTTTAAGCAGTGATTAGAACTTCGAATTCTCAACATACCTGGTAACTTTTTGAAGTAGGGACAGACTTTCGGTTGTTTCGTTTCAGACTTATTGCTAAATTTGTTCGAAGCTTTTTTACTGAACTTGGAGTTAACTTTGGGGGTTTCTACAGTTTCTTGTTTACTTTTAGTTCCGAAGATATTGTTCCATTTGGCTTTGCATTCATCTAAAATTATATATGTGAATTTGAAAAGGTATTGCTCAATAATTTCAATAAAATTATTTGTGAGATATATACCTTTCTTTTGGCATGCTTTATCTATACTTTGTGAAACAACTAACTCCAGTGAATGAGGTTCTGACTGATTATCGGCGGAAGAGTCTTCATTCGATAGATTTTTTTCTATCTTGTCATTAGAGTCATCACTTGAATTCCAATCTGATTTGATACAATCCAGCATCTCTTCTATTTTAACACTTTGAGGAACATCTGCGTCTTTTTTGGCACTTGTTGATTGCTCTGGTTCAATTCTAGGCGATGGTGAGTTGCTTTTAGTAATTTTATCTGCTTTTGTTTTCGGCGATGGTGTTTTTTTGGATTTCGTAGTTGTTTTTAAATGATTTCTTCTCGATTCAGAAGATTCCATAAAAATATCATCTTCACTTTCTTCAGCAGATGGACGGATGACTTTAGTAGAGCGGCGTTTCGCTACAGTACGATTTTCTTTTTGTTTAGGTTTCTTGGAACTAGTAATTTCTGACTTTTCATCTTCTCGTTTCCGTTTAACGATAACATTTTCTCGATAAGTGGCGAGAACTTGATGAGAATAATCTCTATAATGGAAGATACTCTTGTTTTCACAACTGACGCCATCTTTACATTCTACACAAAAGAAAATATATTAGAACACGAGTATACGTTGAGACAGATTTGGACAGAAAACGAACTGACCTTCTAACTCATCCCAATTGATATCACACATGTTAATATGATGAGAGAACGGAATTTTCAAGTTTTTCAAAGGCGCTTGACATATAGGGCAATAATGAAGTCCATCAGATTGAAAATCCGATACTTCATTCATGTTAGAAAAAGCATAAATGCAAAAGTAAATACAGAGATGCAACTTTTGGGCAGATTTATGCTAGTTCATTCATTTACATGTACATAAATTACTGCCAATTGCGAAAATAATTACGCTTTACCGCTTTTTTAAGGCGATGATTAAACTGATAAGTTTTGTTTTGATTTAGAACTTTGATAAAATTATTCAAAATATCAAATTACTGTTCTATGACGTCATTTAAATATATACCAATCAAAATTTCAAGCAAAATTCAAGAGTTCATGATATTATTTTTCATATTATAAATTTTTCATAATTATTCTGAATTTCTGGTCTCTAATTTCTACATTTTCGCATTTTTCCACTAAACAAGTCCCGTGATTCTACATTCAAAGTTCGAGCTTTCTTTGTGCCTTTGGTGAGGAGATAATTATGCAAGATTCAAGGAATTTTTTATTTCAAATTTCATATCATTACATTTTTGCTGCGGGAGCCCTCAGTAGCGGCGATACGATTTTGGCGCTTGTAAGCGTATGGAAGAAGGCGCCCCCTCAAAAAAAGATTTTGTACCTATTTCGTGATTTTTCTTCATTCTTCAAGAACATATGGGTTGAAAAGAAAAGGAATTTCAGCTAAAAGTATTTTTTGGTACAGTAATATTATTTGGGGTCATGGGGTAAATACCAAACCTGAAGTGAATGGGCAAACTGACTCAATCCGGAAAGTGTGGACTGTGGATTGGAAGGTCGATAGAAAGATTTTCTACAACCTAAACTCAAAATTTTGGCAAATAAATATAATTCAAATTCATTTTAATTCGCAGAATATTATGCTACAGCATTTTGCAATGATTTAAATGTACTAAAATTTTCTCAGTCTTGTAACTCCCAATATAAATTGCATCTAATGTAATAAGTTAAAAGTCGCTCAGTGAAAGAATGAGGATGTTAATTTCTTTCAAGTTTCTTTCTGAAAATTCGTGAAATTTCAATTTTTTTAGTTGATCATCGACAGCGAACATAGATTCAGTTATCACATTAATTAATTTGAAAAAGAAAGAACAATCTACCTTTCTAAATAAGAATTCAATAATTCTTAAACAGCTGTATTGGTGAGAAAAGAGTAACCTACATATAACGCAAAAACAAGTTAACCCCGAACAAATTTATTTATCAAAATAATACTAATAATAATAGCATAAAAACAATATAAACATAAGTAACTAATAAATTAAGTAGTTATAGGTAATTTCATAATACTGTTATTATTGCAAATTACAAACGATTGCATTATTTCGATTAAAAAAATGATTTTATGTACATTACAAAAAGATAAAGTAATAAAATAAAGTGCGGTAATTGATTGACCAAAAGTATCTTCATAAGATAAAAAGGAAAAGTTAGAAGATATGAAACACAAAAACCTTCTCATAATAGGTATTAACAAGTACATGTATGAATAAAAAGAAGAAAAAAAAAACACGAAAGAATAATGGACGGTTTTGTAATACATAATATTAACCACTGGTAAACACGAAATAACGTAAACTAATTATTGAACAAATCACATAAGTACACGGAATACAAAATTATTTGTAAAAGAAATCACAAAAAAAAGTTTTATAAAATTAATACTACGCTGCTATACTTTCATATGTTATCACAATGAATCAATGATGTAAAAAATAAAAAAAAGATGTAAAGAATTACAAATGATTTTCAGACTTTGAAATGCAATTTAAATGCAAAAAATGATATTATTCCTTACAGTAAATGCAAGGGAAGAAAAGTCCTTTAATTAAAAATTAAAATGCAAAAAAGTGGAAGAACCAAATTTACATCAGCACGATATGAAATAAAAATTAACCATAAAATAGTTTTGAGACGATACTGAGGAATGTATGAAAATTATCACGAATTCAAGCATAACACATATTAATTAGGACTTTTTCAAAAAAAAAAAAGAACATAAGGTTTTAGGAATAAGAGCCATAGTAATGAATGGCACCAAAATTAAAAACATAAAAATCATCAACGAATAAAATAATTATCTATTATTTCGACTAAAAATAGTATTGTTGAAATGAATTCCACAAATTTGTGTCGAGTGGAATGTAAGTACCAAAAAAAAAACGCAAGTTTTTGCACGGCTGCGTAAATAACCATAAATGCAAAAATGCTAATAATTACAAGAAACAGCAATGAATCACATCACCAAAAAAATCATACTACGACCTCATCAAAACAGTTTTCAATTGCTTATTATACAAAAACCGGCCGTTTAAAAAAATTATTAAGTCTAAAAATGACAAAACAGCCGTTTTACAAACTCAATTAAACATAATAATACTGTCGAATTAAATATGCATGATAGGAATACGATAGGTAAATTAACTATCAAAATATAACACAGCATCTTGTAGTTCGAGGATCACCAACCAGCTGATCTCCCGTATTACCAGCAAATCTTTTTACTGCTGGTGTATCCGAATCGGCGCTTTCAATAGCAGGAACTATTTGTTGATGAAAATTAGGAAATAGTGATATATCTGGACTAGAATTTCTGTGTTGAGCACGTTGTTTTTTCAACTCGGCCAACGTGCTAGCGTTGATAGTGACAGAAACGTGAATATTAATTTTACCGTTGTCTTCGGTACTGTAGGTGGTTTCAGTTGGTAACTCTGAAAAAGTTAAGAGACGTAAACATTGCTCGTGACTTGAATTAACAAAATAAATTCGTTCACTAATTATAGTAACAATTCCATCCTTACCTAATGGTACCATTTTATTGGAATCGGCTGTCAACGAATTTACCGTATTGATGGAATCATTGTCCTTTCCTTCAGGTTCTCTTCGGGCTACTATCAAATTTTCGCTCATCTTTCTTTCTACTTTGGAAATATCTTTATTGCGCTGCATTTCATATTCTAACGAAAAATCTAGCTCAGATTCCGATGTTTTACTGTCGATGATGTCATCGTGAACCTGTAATCGAAGTCTGGCCTCTTCCATGGCCTCTTTTTTGGATGTAAGTGTTTTATCACGAATCGAGGTTCTTCTCACTGATTGCGTACGGGTATTATTAGACTGTGTCCTTTTAACGCGGCGTTTTTGGGCTTCTTGCAATTTCTTGCTTTCTTGTTCACATTTCAACTGCATGATTCTTTCTCTGAGCTCAGGATCTTCACAAATATCTACGTGTTTGAAATATTTATAATCGCATTAATGAACGAGTGCGTGTTTTTATTGTTTTCGATATTCAAAAAAAAAATACATATAGATATATAGATATAGAATTTCTTTCTTTTTTTCGAAAATCGAAAAGTTTGTCAAAATACTTTAATAGCATGCTCAAAAAATTTCAACCCTTTACATCAGTATTAACTATTCTCACAATGGGTTCAAAGTTTAAAAAGCTTCAACTTTTTCAAAAAATTATTTTTTGAGGTAATTTATTCATTTTCGCAGAATAATTGTATATTGATTCCTCAACAGAAAAAAAATTGTAATATAATTTTTTTTTTTCATTTTTAGCCTTTCTGAAAATGTTTGAATTCTGCTATTTACGTCAAATTTACAATTTTTTGAGCTAGTCTGCAACATAGTTGAAAACATAATAATGGCTTTGTTCAACTGAAAGGCAAAGGGGAGATGATAGGACGACTTTTTCCTTTAGTGATTCCAAAAATATATAATCAATAGTGATATTTACGTATGCCTACTTATAAATGCGATCGCCTAGTAATATATTTTAAGAAGCACTGAAAGAGATAATTTTTTCTATTATATCACCACCATTTTCAATAGAGCAAAGCTGATATCCTATATGGATAAAGTATTGCTTTATTAATTACCTGTTACTTGTTGATTTTTTACCTTGCCATATCCTGCAAATGGGGCTAGAGGCAAGGGCTTAAAGGGTCTACAATTTGTGAAAGAAATTAGTGCGTTGTAGGAATTGAATCAACAATGAGGTCGTTTTGCTTATAATTTGAGAAAGAGAGTCCGCAAAGTGAAGTGAATTTCGAATCATTATGATACAGAATAATGCAAAAAACGAAAAATTTGACATGAATGGCAAAATTAAAACATATTTTTAGAATGACTAAAAATGAAAAAAAAAATTCATAATTTTTTCTTGCATGAAAGATAAAATACGAGTATAATCTAGGAAAAAAACTCAATCACCTCAAGAAACAAATTTTTTGAAAAAGTTCAAATTTTTCAAACTTTGACAATTTTTTTCTTGCTGGCATCGTTGATTTTCGAAAAACATCTAAAATCGATCCACCATAGTGTAGAATATACCTGTTCTTTTCTCTGCGATAAGGCAAAACTAATTGTTCGCGTTTACTCTCAGAAATTTCCTTCAGAACACCACTTTTCATAATAGAAATTTTTAAATGGCTCACAAATGATATGAGTTTTGCTTAAATTTAAATGCAGCCTTTAAACCATATTAGCTTCTAAATATTACAATGAAAGCTTAATACCTGCAGGAGTTTCATCGTGCTTAGTGCGTGCATTTAAATCTGCTCCGTTTTGAACCAACAATTCCAATACCTCAAGCTAAAAATATACAAAAAACAGTCGAATATACGAGCATATTTAAAATACCTATAAAAAGAGCATTAGCGTATTTTTGAAAAGTAAAATTTTCCCTTCGAAGAACAGAATTTTTTAATGGTTTATATTAATTTAGTTGAAATGTTTACAAACGGTTTAAAGCAATCAAAATAAGTACAAGAGCTGATAAGGCGATGATTAATTGATGTATTTAATTTATTGAGGATTCTATATAATTATTAATAAAATCGAAGGTAGGAAAAATAAATGCCACCGTTGTTCTATCGAATAATAAACATTCATACTATGTTAACGGTTATCCTTATCAATCACCATGTGGGGTCAAAAGTCATCGGTTTTTCGATAAATATTTCTACATAAATTCAACGACAAATTAGTTCAACATGTAAATTTCTACTAAATACTACCATATACTTACATGCCCCCAACATGCTGCAGCGTGCACAGGTTGCCAATCGTCTATATCTTTTACATCCACAGAAACGTGTTGATCTAATAAAAATTCCACCACCCTCAAATATCCATTAGCGGCAGCAACGTGCAACTAACGAAAAAAATGAAAATTAGTACATCTCTATGAATTAGTCTTGAAACGATTGAAGGTCGTGTGCTTACTGGAGTAGCATTTTGTTCGTCCACGCATTCTAAGTTTTGTCCTTGCATGGCGGCAATTTGGAGATCGCGTAACATACGCATTTCGGTGCTAGCACGAGTCTCGTCGATCAATTCTTGAGTAACCCCTCGTCTGGCCATTTCATTTTCTATGTAATCTAAAGCTTCTTCATCTTCGCAAATATCGTATGGCATATTTCCGTCCGCGTTAACGGCTAGTAAATTAGCTCCGCTGAAATTTGAAGGCGAGAAATCATTTTCACTCTTTTAACAATTTAATAAAACATGGCATCAAAACCGCGAATGTACGGAATGAGCAAGTGAACAGTCTCGAAAGTTGTTGAAATCTCCATTTTAGCTTCACTTTAGCAAATTGTGCAATAAAAGTAACACAGAAACTTACAAATAAGCTAAGCAACCTTTTTTTTTACTGCATAATTTTACAAGTAGGAAAAATGGTATAATTTAGTTATTAATTTTTTTTTTTGTCTTTTTCTAAAGAAAGTCCTTCATTACGTCTCTAATCAAAACATAAGCTCTGTACCTATTAATGAGATAACGAACAAGATGTAAATGACCACAAGTGGCGGCAGCGTGCAAAGGGGTCCATTTCTCACTATCTTCAGCATTCACATCCGCACCAAATTCTATCAGCAATTTCATCATCTCTTCGTTATCATCAATACAGCACTAAAACAAATACATTATTTTTAACTCGTATGATTGATTAGCAATATGAATCACTTTACTCATAAATTTATGTAATTACAAAGTAATCGTGACCGAAGCTGATAGTGAACTCGACCTTTTTACATATTCATTGGCATTATGCATGAGTGCCCATTTAGACAAATAATAAGCAATTATTTCTCTAGGTTCAGACCGTTCAGATTAATGGGTGAAAAATTGAAGACTCTTTTCTAATGTTTATTTTTTTTCATGTTGTTACGAATGAAGCTACATGGTGTAAAAAATTACCATATCTACAAAATATTTAAATTAATTTTTCACACCAAGAAATGTCTTCAGGTTAATGTCCTTTTTATGAAAAATATCTCTTGTAGCGAAGCGAAATCTGAACTCGATCGTACGATCAATTTAAATTATGACAAACATTTAATCAAATCATGATTATGGTATCTTAATGATATCATAAAATTGAAAATTCAGATGAGATAAAAATAAAAAAATAAAAATTTGTTACACACCAAACTTGTCTTTAATATATTACTTCCAATATTCTTTCACTCATAATAAATGGGGGATAAACTAATGTGCAATTATTATATTTTCTGTAATGTAATGTAACTGCATCTTTCGTCATTTGATAAACGAAATTACGAAATTAAAATTTCTTTTTTTCAATAATAATAAAACTGGAAAAATCATAAGAACGAAGAAAATGAGCGGTCTCATCAAATCGTTATTTTTAATGCAAACGCAGTCAATACCTGATGTAGAGCTGTAAGTCCATCTTCATTTGTAGCACTTGGACTGACTCCTTTCATTAATAATCTACGAACTAAAATAAAATTTAGAATATCAAAAAAATGCCTACTTGCTTTAAATGTATGACACGTATACATTTGCTAGATTTAAATTAAACCAGAACAAAAATACAGAAGCAATTCACATCATTCACTCAAATAGGAGAATTTATTCCATATTTTGAAAATTATTTATGCAATTCCCAGCAGGGAAATATTCACAGGTATTTTCAATAAAAAAATGTGTGAAAATATTGATTCGTATTTATTAAATTGATGAGTAATATTGAGGTCTTATCGTGGAAAACAATGAAAAAAAAACTTTCAAAATACCTTCGTCTATATCATTTCGAGAAGCTGCTTCTAAAAGCATAACATTATCGCTGAATGTGATGTTTCGTTTTCTTCGAACATTTTTCTCTAGTGTTTTATTAGAACTCCTTTGCTGTCGCATCCATTCTTTTTCCCTCTGAGACCATAGTTTCAACTGTTGCATACGCCTTCGTCTAGCCAACAACAACCTCTCTTGTGTACTCATATGCTCAATATGAGCCATTTCAGAAATGAGATCGGAGTGCTCCATCTCCTGCTTTGGGAAAAAAAGGAGTTAAAATTATCGTAAATTAATTTAGGTTAATTAGGCGTTAAATATGTTCGAATAATCACTATAGCGATAAAGGTATTCATGAAGAGACAGGTGTATATAGATGGTACATCATACGAGTGCAGATATCTTTAAAATACCAACACTTCAACGCTAGGATTACAAGATAAAGTTATCATAAATTTTAGAACAAATAGTTCATTGTTTCAGAGATAAGCGTTCACCATTAAATACCGAACGATACTGAAAGATTAGTTATTGATAGACCTCAAGCAGCGTAACATACTGCACTGTTGGGCACAACGAATAACGAACTTACAAGTAAGTGTTTATACAATTATATATTTGCGATTTCATTAATAACGCTTGGATTAGAGTATTTGAAATATAGCAAAAACTTTTTCTTATATAACGAAAATGTTGGAAGTATTTATCTAATTTTAATACATGTTTATGAAAGACACGTACATAAATATTAAGGTATGTAGTTGCATATTTATGAACTTACTTAGGTAAATCTGTGGTAAAAATTTGCTCCAAATCTCAAAAGCATAGAATCCATCAACGATACTTTAACTCTCCTAACGTTAAACTTCTAGTAATGAAATAGTAAGAAATTATTATTAAAAATTAACATATATTATACATTAATGGTAAAAATAAAAATTACCCATAATACTTACTTTAATGAATTCAAATGACACATATTGCGAATAAATGCTGGTAGAGTTTCATTAGTATTCATTGCTTCTCTTCTCATTGAATTTAAAAAATTTTGTGATAGAGTTCGGATTCATACTGAATTTGGCAGTGAAGATTGCAAAAATGAGTAGAATAGGAGAATAAATTAAAATTGACTCATATGCATTTAATTATGGATATTTTGTGTTAATGAAGAACACCATCAGCGTAAATTCACTCAATTTGGAAGGAAGAGCACTAAGTCTGACTGGAAATTTTTAGTGTTTCCATGTATTTCCATTGAACAGGTGTTTTTATGGTTGTCGTGTTTTCTCCAGTGGTGCGATCTACATGGATTCTAAATGAAGTTAATACTCGCAAGTTGATTGGTCTATTTGAAGAAATTTATTTGAAAATGAACCAGTCCAATCTCAAATTTTTCTTAAGGCGTTAGGGGTTACTAAAATTTTTTATGAACTTCGAAACAAAACAATTTTAACAATGTTGACTTGCGTAGCCTTGAAAATCTTTGAAAAAATATTAATGAATAATTTTGAACAACTTTTACATATTTTTTAATAGAAAATTTCGAATTTATTTTTTAATATTAAAACCTATACTCAATTGCCATTGCCGCAAATGATGACTAAACTATCTTTGTTGTATCATAAAGATGAATAAGATGTACATATACTTATTATGCAAATTAACAGAGCGAGGAGAATTTAAAAAAATAAAAAATAAAATTTTATGTCATGTTAGCCCCCAAACGTAGCTATGCTACGCGAAAAAAATGCTTATAATATACTTAAAATATAATTTAAGAAAAGCGTTAATTCGCTACACGAATTGAAGATGATGTATGAAGAGGACGCACTACGTAGTTCACAAATTTACGTCTCGTGACAAGAATAATTAGTATCATGGTCAACGTCTTTCAATGAATAGTTTGCCCTGTGCGTTAGCGACCTGCTAACCTATTTTGTGTTATGTAACACAGTAGCTATTGTCATTCTAAATTCTTTTTCATAGCATTTATGTTATTTTAACAAATTCTGTTTAAAAAAAATCCTCATTATGGGTAAGTTTTGTAATGCATGCATAGGTACCTACTACCTAGATCATATCTGTCATATATCTACTTAATGCATAATTATAAAAGAACTTACTAAATAAATTAGGCGAATATTAGCTTATCAAAGAAATTACAATTTATTGGTAATCACCTAATGTGGTAATTTGGTCGGAATAACTTTTTCATAATTTCCGGGAATGAAAATTTTTCAACTTCTTAGATATGATATAAATTATTTAAATTTAATCTAAAAATATACGTAAGTATACAGAACACATAATTTACCATTCAAGTAATTTATTCATGCTATTATCTTGGGTTGTACTTTTTAAAGATTAGATACTGTAGGCACATTACTTTTTTTGTAGATTTATACCTACATTAATAAAATATTTCGTTGAATGTTTTATTCGAGTAATGGGTATAGTTATCTATAAAAAAATATTTAGTAGGTGCTATCATGCGCAATATCAAAATTAGAATAAATATTTTTCACCCTCAATGTGAACACATATTTATATTGATGGTGTTCATTTTGAAAATGGCGCCTGAAAGGTACAGCTATGGTAGGTACAACTTTGTAATGTGTAAGTAGGTGTATAAAATTGCCTTTAAAGTCAAAAAAACCTACATCTACCAAATGAAAACATTTTGATTCATTTTCAGAAATGGGTTCATTATTGCATGATGTTGACATTCCAACGAAACAGGCCACATTTGCTATGGCTTGTTTTTGGTCTCCAGATTGTATTTTCGGTGTACAAAAAGGAGTCATAAGAACTCGAGTGGGATACTCTGGAGGCACCGTACCAAATCCAACTTATCGAAAATTGTAAGAGCGCAGTGGACTAAATATATAATTAATTCATCTGTTAATTTCTGTAAATAGTTGCTATAAAAAATTATCTTCATATTTTCGCAGGGGTGATCATACTGAATCTATTTTGATTGACTATGATCCTGAAAATATTACTTATGAAGAATTATTAGACATTTACTGGAAGAACCACGATCCTACTTCGAAAATGAAGAGACAAGTATGTATTCACACCCTCTCTTTACCTTGCGACATATCGATCAACCTTTCGAATTGAATTTATATTTTTTCCAGTACACGTCGTTAATTTTCTATCACGATGACGAACAAAAACAAACAGCAGAAAAATCATTCAAGGAACAAGAAAAACAACTCGGTCAATCATTAGTTACGGAAATTTTACCAGCGAGCACATTTTATGATGCCGAAGAGTATGTTTGTCTATGATAATAACAAGTTACATTTTATTCTTCTTTATAATTAAAAAAAATCAATTATTATAAATATTATTTTTATAGTTACCATCAGAAATACAGATTGCAACAACATCCTTGGCTTGTTAAAGCGATAGGCCTACAATCTGGAACTGATTTCAAACGATCTCATTTAGCTGCTAGACTGAATGGTTATGTATATGGACAAGGTAACCTTAAAGCTTTTAATGAAGAAGTCGAAAAGCTGGGTTTGAACGAGAATGTAGCAGATTTTGTGAGGACATTAATAATAAAAAATGAGGGACAGGGATTGACCTGTTGAATACCTTTTGTATCTTTTGCATTTATATCTGTATATCATCTATCACTTGCACTGCTGTTTGTCATTATCAACCGAAATTTGAATAAAATTTCTTTACGAACTTTACTCATACGATCATTATTTAACTACTGAGCATTAATGTGTGTTATTGCACTAAACAGTAAACACCCCACTTTTGTTCAGTATATAGGTTATCCCATTAACCAAGTTATAATTTTGGGTTAAAATATGCCGAGAACTTGTCTTGTATCACGTAAAATTTTAGACAAATTTAAATGCCGAAAAAATTGACAAAAGTAAGTATATTTGTGCACAAAAATCTTCAATCAAACAAAGTTATCTTAAATAAACCCATTATGTTAAGGAAAAAACGTTAGCAGCGTTGTATAAAGCTTTCGTTTTCAATTAATAACTCAGCTAAGAAAAGGGATATGGATTAATTTAACATTATTTATTGACTTGATTATAAATATTTACAAATCATGAAGAAATCGAATATGTACCAAATAACCTCTTAATCAATTAAAAAAAAAATTATCAATAAAAAAAAAAATAATGACGAATACAACGATACAAAGTACAAATGAATAAAATCAATTGGAAAGATTTAGCTTACGTCATCCATTCTTTGGCAAATTAAATATGGTGGTGAAATACCGCGAAAATGAAATCTGACTAACCTGTTGAAACCTGGGTTGAAATGCTTGAAAGCTTGTTTTGTGTTTTGCTCAAGATAGGTCGACAACGATAATAACAATTGATAACAGTAATTAAATGATAACGTTTTTCAGTGTTTTTTTTTCATTATTTCCTATATTACTAATAGAAAAAAAAGTAGAAGCGTGCTAATTTAAAAAATACAGATGTTTTCACGTTGGTTTTCTCGTCGTTCTTGAGATATTGTCGAACTTTATGTTAAAATCGGTAATGAGATTGCAACCATATCGTGCAACTAAGATGAAATTTATTTATGCTGTTTCCGCTGGATGCTTTGGCTCTTTGGGTAGCGGTTTTGCCAAATTTTCATCAAATTTCCAATCCCAAGATTCGGCTCTGGTATATGTTATTCTTATTTTACTCCTACACTACTATAATCTCCGATGAATTTTGAATGAACTGTTCATTATTGTAGGCATATTGGAATATGGTGGTATACATTTCATCGATAGTGTTGATGGTTCTCTGTAACTCTATCGGTTTATTTTTTTTCACTAAATCCCTTCATTATATAGACAACACAGTGGTGGCTTCTTTAATTAGTATGGCCAGCAATTACATCTTATCCGTAAGTTTTCAATTCATTATTTTTTCCAATGCTTTGCAATCATAGGAAAGAATTATATATCGATATACTAGTTTTAATATCTCGTAAGCTACAAATTGATGATTTTTTGTTTATATATGATCCTCATATTAGAGAAAAGGCCCGATCGATTGAGAAATACCTCGTAAGCCATACTTGACTCGTTTTCGTTCTGAAATCAAATTCATAATACCATATATGTATCCCAATGACTCATCTTTATAAACAGTATTCAGTTTTTGTGCCTCCTGCAATTTTTTTAGGCGGTTACGAGGTATTAGAACCAGTACGTCGATATGACACATTCTTTCTCAAATCTTGAACGAAACTCTCTGGAGGTTATCAATATTATTAATTATAAATATCGTGTGATATTGATTCACTTTTGCTCCACTTCTAAAAATCGAAATGTAGTTGAAAGAGTACCCGGAGTAACATTACCTCTTTGTTATTGAAGGGAATTTTAGGTATGTTGTTATTTGAAGAAACGTTGTCAGTATATTGGCTTGTTGGCACTACTTTTACTCTCATTGGAGTATTCCTTATTGCTACCGATGAGTCCAAGGTGGAAAGTAGTCACGAGGATCGAAAAGAACGAAGTTATATCGTTGGAAAAGAAGACTGAATTTGAAGGTAAAACAATATTTACTTCACGATATTCTATTCCTTTAATTAAAATGGAACGATCCGTATGGTACTTTATTGTAATTTAATACAAGTATTATAAATAATAACATATTTTTACCAAAAAAAAAAATTACAAAACTGGCAAACGAGTAAAGATTTCACATACATTTAATTATAAATTGCAACATATAAATCATTTTCACAGCCTTATTGCGATTAAAAAGGTATACTGTACATTTTAAAAGTTATGACAATTTTCTATCCAACTGTACTCTCATCAATTCAGTACACAAAAAACAATAAGAAAATTTCATTTAAAAAATATCACCCTGATAGATATTTTAAGCTCTTTAACTTCAACAATGAAGTACTGGGTAGTGAATTTTTTCGAAAAAAAAAATCACACTTTGTTATATTTCATTGGGCTAGTTACATTTTCAACGAAGATTTTTACTATTAAATAACACAAAAATAATATTAGATACAAGCATACTTAATAAACGTGATACAAAGAATGTAAGTATGTAAGGAAAATATTGCAATTTTCGTAACGTTTTCCATTCAGTATACATACTCAGCATAGCAAATAATATCGAGGACTATTAACGATGAAAAAGTCTAATTCATGGCTCATATTTTTCAATGAAAAGTACACCGCTTCAACATAACACAGAAAATTTCAATTCCGAATGCAACGTCTTCACATGGCTGAACTTTTTACCTCTAACAGTTGAGGATAATTTTCAACTATATTAAGTAAAATGTTGTCGATGTAAGCTCTTAATTGAGCGTTAACTTCTTGCTGCTCTTTTAGGGCAGTTTTCATCTGAAAAAAAAAATGAATAATTGATGCGATTCAAATTAATTCGTTGTCTTTGTTGATAATTATAAACAGTGCCCCAGTTATGAAGTCTGAATCAGTGTGATGCAGATATTGCAACATAGTTAACAACACAAACGACTCCACTGATAATATGGAAGTCAATGGGACGAAAATCGCGCTGTTATCAAGCCACATTTTCAAATCATATTTTTAAATCATGCATAATTGAATAATGATTGAATTTATGTACAATTTTAATTTTATTTGACTGGTAATAATCGATATATTGGGTAACCAAGACATACCTATAATTTTATATCAAATAAATAATATTTATTATTCTCCTAACTGGAATTTAAGAGACTAGTTGCGTTAATATTCATAACTTGAGCCCGATTACATACATAGATAAATTCATGCAAAACAAACGTAAACATGCAAAATGAAAACTACAGTTACCTCTTTTTTATCTTTTTGATTTACTAAAGCGTCGTGCTGTGAAACAAAAACGAAGAAAGGCATTTATTATGGTACAGGTTAAAAATAAATAAATTTCAAATTTTGCATTCAAGTGAGGCCTATAAGATATATGTGGTGTGACAGAAGCAAAAATCAAGCAGATTTACGAATACAAAAAGCATAAATACGTATATAAATGTGTGATTTTTTATATGCATAATGTAAATTTTATATTTTTTTGCATGTAAGTATATGAATTTTATAGTTAGTATGATGTTTTCTTTTCATTTAAAAAATAAAAAATCAATTGCTATTCATGAATGTTTGTTATTTCCAAATATTTGCTAATTAGTCTACTTTTTGTGAGCATATAAAAATACTCAAGAAAATAATTTCTTCAATTTAAAGAATAAATGAGAAGTATAATAATTATATGAAAAATAAACTCATGGGAATCGGCGGTAGAAATATTCAATGTCTCCTGAATATTTTATGATTGCCGAGAGGATACTGCTTTTTTTGAAAGATCGGTTTTTTAAAGATGAAAATGATGCAATCGATAATCACCAATAGAATATAGTTTTTGGGAAATTTGTCAAGAGTATTAACCTAAGTAATATATTGAGATTTGCTTGTATTTAAACTCTCGTATGACATTAAAGGAAAGGTGAAATTGCCAAAAATATATCTTTGGCATTTACTTCAGTCAGTATGACAATTACAGGAAAAATGAGCATAAACAAGTGAGTTTATTTTTCACGTAATACTTTCGATTATCTTTTCAAAACTTACTATGAATAGTATGAAAATAAAGTGAATTATATATGTATATTATATGTGATAATGTGAGTCCTATAGAACCCCATATAGGATAAGCCCTAAATTCCCTTTCAGTAAACAACAAATTAGATTCAACATGTTGGTAGTTCTGATTTCTCTGATTTCTCCTACCACAATCCATAATCAATTAAAACGCATTTATAAGCAATGATGTAACATAATTGTATTTCAAGCTACTGCAGAAGAGAATTTGGTGCGTTGCCTGTACGAGGTTCTTTCGGACACATGGTACAAAATGTGGCTTATTTCAATTATTGGATGCGATAATTTTCATCTTGGTAGTGAAAATGAAAAATAGTTGTACCTAATAATAAAAATACTCACATCGTCTTGAGTCATTTTTTCCAATTCTGCAGCTAAATTATTAGAATCTGTCAATAAAGATTGGCCTTGCTGAATACTTCTGGTTAACAACATGGCTTGCATTTCTTCGTACGATTCTTGCAAGTCTATGGTATCAAAAATGTTTACCGTCAAGCTAATTTAACCCGCCATTACGATTAAAAGATAAAGAATATTTAAGCGAGAAACAATTATAGTACTTCGATGCTCCTGTTTCAACGATTCCAACTGATTTTGTAATTCCGTTTCTGTCTGAGATGGAAATTCTTTACAATTTTGTAACGCAGTCAATGCCTTTAAATTTTCGTTTCTCAATGTTTCCATTTCTCTACTCATTTCTTCCAATAACTGAAAATTATCGAACGAGTACATAGAATGATGTAGATCTTTTACTTCTATACGGACATTTTTCATATTATTTTACGCAAGTAGGTACCTGCTCGGCAGCGATTTTTTGCTCTCTGTGACGCTTCTCTTGCTCTCGGAGGGTATGAATTTCGCTTTTAAGCGACGCGATGAGATTCTGAGATTCCTCTAAATGTTCTTTCAGTCTTTCTTTCTCCTTTCGTTGCGCTTCGTAATCGTTTTTATACCTAGACGCTTCTTCTTTTAGACTCGCATTAGCCGATTCCAACGTTTGTAATCTACGAGAATAAAACACGATCGTATAGGTAGTTAGGTACCCATATGAAACGCGAGCTTAGTCACGCACACGAGATATAGGTATGTATACTATAGAGCTAACCTGATGGCACAATTTTCCACTTGCAATTGTTTCTCTCTGTCGACTCTAGCCACTAGTTCTCGGTGACGTTTCTCTTCTTCAGCTAATTTCTCCTCTGATCTGAGCTCTACGTCGCGAAGTTGTTCTTCTAAATTTAATATTCTAACAAAAAATATTTTACAATTAGTACAGGTAACGAAAAAACTTTTTACCCAAGTTCTTATTAATACAGTACTCTGGTCGAACTTATCGTAACATCTTAATCGAATAAAAACACGCTACCTAATTACTGAAAGTTTCCCATCGTTTGAACGTGGTTTTTACAGTTCAACGACTTCAAATTAAATTCTTATTTTATATTCCTTGAGAATTGTCTACCTTTTATTTCGTGAATATTTTCACGACGAGTAGACACGAAAATTTTAGACGAACGTATCATGTTTTTCTTTTCTTTTTTGAAAAGCCATTAGTACCTAAGTAACTTAAAATACGTGAAAAATATTAACCTGGTTTGAAGAGCGGCATTTTCTTGTTTGGCACGCGTGTAACGTTCATCCGAATGACTCTGGTTATCGGCTAAAACGTTCATCTGCTGCTGCAGCATTTGAACCTTTATAAATATTGAATAACATTCGTGTTAACAATAGATATATAAAACACACACATTCACTTAATTCATCACTTACATTTTTTGCAGTCTTATCGAAGCTTTGTTTACGTTTTTGAGTCATATCAATACTTAAAAAATTATTTTCGTCAATACTATCCACAGAGGTAATAGGACTGAACACTAGATCAGCATCCTTATTATATGAGCTGGTTTGTTCGAAATGCTTATTATTTTTCAATTCATCATTATGGTAATTATTTCCGAAAAACTCGAACTGTCCATCCCACATATCAAATTCTAGTTCTTCTTCGGTCGTACTCATATTTAAATTTTGAGTTGGCGTTAGATCGCGTGATCATTTTATGTATCTAATGTGGGCTATTCGAATAACTATTTAAGCTCGCTGAAAAAACAGGATGGTGAGGATTTTCTAACGATGTATTTTGAAGGTATTTCGGTGCAATTTCACGACCCTTTTTTCAAGCAATACCCGTGTTTAGTGCTAACACGTGAATTTTTTGCAAAATACACGCGTTGCGAGAAAATATCAATTTTTAGTTTTTATTCATTCCAGCAATATATAGATACCTACGCAGAAATTTCTGTGGGTAGGTGTAGAAAAAAATTCTCAGTATTTTTTGCCTTCGAGGCGTTGACTCTTATTTCCCCCGCAGAAGATGAGTAGACACGCCAGGTAACGAATAGTGTGGGTTGAATTTCGCTTTTTTTTTTTCTGAAAAGTATCACGGGCCCTACCATATAATTATAATGTTGGCTAGATGAACAGAAAAATTTCAGCCTCTTAAATTTACCTGGAACATCTCTCAAAATTGAAGTCAACTTTGCAAAAATTCAAAAAAAAAAAAAAAATCCTATCCTTCATACACAAAATAAAATATAAAAACCAAATATAAATTAAACTCTCTACACTGGGCGTAACAATCCTGGCAATTATACACGCCCAGTATAATAAAAAAGGAAAAAAAAAAAAAAAATTTCAAAAAATTGGCCCCTGAGCAATTTGAAATTTTTTTGGATGTAGAAGTTTTATCATGTTGTATAAAGGATGAAAAAATTTTACTTGGCAATTTTTTTCAAAATTTGGAACGAAGATATTTTTGATAAGCTACTAAAAGTTTTTATAGGTATTTTCAAAAGGCCTAGATTTAGGTTCAAGTATTATAAAAGACAAAATATATGTTCGATTTTCAGCTTCCAAATGTCCCCTAAATATGAGAATGATGCCATTTTGAATCCAAGTCGTGATACTTTCGGAACACGTGAAAGATTAAAACAAACTATATTTTGTCTCTGGAGTTCAAAAAGGTTCAAATCAAGCCCAAGAATTTGGTAAGTTATTAAAATGAGTGAGTAAAATTTCTTCAGCCTCTACATTACAAAATTAAACTTTTGGATAGAAAAATTTTTCAAATTGTTCAAAATAAATTTTTTCGAATTTTATACATTTTTCTAAAATTGACAGCAACTTTGGGACATATTGACGGCTAAAAACTACCTACATTTTTTTTTTGAAGTCATTCGGCTACTATTATGCTAAAAGCTTTGAAGTCCTTCTATTGAAAAAAAAAAAAAAAAAAAAAAAACTATAAATTACTTAGTTTTAACTTTTTTTTAAAACTCGTGGGCTAAAATCTAAAATCCACCCTTACTGTCCTGTAATTAACAGATACACTGGCGTGATAATCTTGGCAATTACATAGGCCAGTATAAATAAATATATATATATATATAAAAAAAACTCGTATAAATATTCAATTCTTATTTTCAAAAAAGTTTCAAATAAAATGTTGAATGAGTATAACTATTTTTCTTCTTTTTCTTCTTCTTTTTTGTCAATGATAACTCCAAACATTTCCAATACTAGACTAAATTATATTTACCATTCCACTTCAGATATCGTTGATTCTGATAAGACTTTGTTTATGACATCTACGTTTTTATTTCACCCAGATAGAAGTTTTTGACGGTTTTATTTCAATGTAGTCACAGTCTTGATGTATTATGTACTAAGTTGGGCCAAATTTTTAGATTCAGCTGTCAAATAACCCCCAAGAAACGTAAAAAAATTCAAGTTCCTTAACTTCATATGGACTTTTCTAAAATTACGTCAAAGTTTTTGAAATTAAAAAATCAAAAAAAAAACTGAAAAATTTTTAGCTACTACTTTTTCAAAATTTAAGAAGTCTCGAACTTTTCCAATTTTTTTGAAAAAGCACAACATTACGAATTATAAATGGGTAACTTCAGGGTAACGTGCATATTACGAGTATGATTTATGTTTGTAGGATTCAGGAGATGGAATATGCTCAATTTTTACCTCACAGGGGTCCCCAAAGTATCACTAAATTATTTCAGAATGACATTATTTAAATGTCTTACCGCGAAATAATTCATATTTTGGGGACATCTGAGAATCTAAGCTACGAACGTCACCTATAAAAATTATCTAATTAAAATTCACGTAAAATTTGAAAAAAAAAAGCAGATGATTACAAATGGTCTGAAACGCAAAGATTTGAAAACCCCATCCTCCCCCTACCTTCCCTTCCCTTCCCAAATCAGGTAGGCTATAATAGCTGTTCTTTTTTAGTTGAAAAACTCAACTAAAAATTAAAGAAGCCGAACTCCTCTAAATTAAACAAGAAAATTTACATGAAATTTTCTCCACTCTTTAGACGAAAAAATATACATTGTAAATAAAAAAAAAATTCAAAATGCGTAAAAATACATAATATAAATTTTTTTTAAATTTATAGTTAAACAAAATAATTTCTTTTAATCAATTTTCGTTCAATTTGAAATTTTTTAATATTTTCACTTATAGTCCAGTCAAATTGCGACAAAAATACGTGTTAACCGGGACTAATTGGGGCCAAAGTTTTTCTACGGAAATTTGTAACTAATGGCGTCTGTAATAACACCTAACTTTTCCCCAGAAATCGCATCGTTGCTTCTCCCCCAAAATCCACATTTGTGCCCCCCAAACTTGTTTTTTGCCAATAACATGCGTTCTAATCTAGATAGAGAAAAAAAGTCGAGTGAAGAAATGAAGCTGAACAAATTTCCAACAAAAAATATTATTACACATTTTTTGCTCAAGTTGATACAATCGTGAGAAAACGCTCTTAAAACGGGCCACTTTCATTGCACTTAGGGCCATAGCGCGACGTTTGATATACCCTACCACGTTACGCTAATGTTTAATGTTCTCATCGTGCAAATAGACTACTGGCATGGGAGAAATTTTGGTTTTTCTAGAAAATTGATCTATTTGTAGTATAGTTATGAGTAGTATAAAATATAATGCAAAACAATACAGGAAAAATAGGGATTTTTCATATACATTAGAAATAGTTTGAAAGCCCCTGATTATTGAAAAAATAGGTAAATAATTATTTTTCTGAAATTCAGAAGGCAAAATATCGCCCTTGCACACAAAAAATTTAAAAATTGTTGAAAATAAATTTTTTTGAACAATTTTTGATGCATCATAAAATTTTCTAACTTTGACCTGATTATTCAGGGTATAGATATTAACTTGAAAAACTTAAATTTTTTGGGTATACTTTTGAGATTATTTTACAACTATCAACCGCTATTCCTGATCGATTTTCGAGAAAAACCAAAATTTGTTCACCTCAGTAGTCATTTGCGCGATGAGAACATGAAACATTAACGTAACGCGGTAAGGTATATCAAACGTCGCGCTATGGCCCTATGCGCAATGAAAGTAGCGCATTTCAAGGGCCTTTTCTCGCTATTCTATCAAATTGGGCAAAAAATGTGTAATAATATTTTTTATGGGAAATTTCATCAGCTTCATTTTTTAACTTGACTTTTTTTCTGTATCTAGATGAGGATGTGTGTTATGGGCAAAAAACTGGTTTGGGGGGCACAAATGTTGATTTTGGGGGAGAAGCAACAGGGGGATTTTTGGGGAAAAGTTGGTGGTAGTTATGAATACTATTAGCTACAAGATTCCGCAGAAAAATTTTGGCCCCCAATTTGTCCCGGTTATAAACCTAATTTGACTGGACTATTAATTTTTCCTGACGTTCTCATTAGGTTGAATTTTCGTACATTTTCTGAACGTAATTTGAAACCACTTTTTCCCCTCCGACTTAAAAAATACAATACACGTACACTGTACAATTGTACATATAATATTAAATGGGAAATTTCCAACTCTCATCAAAGCAGTGCGGTCTCTTTAAACATTTCTGAATTGGTAAAATGTAAATATGTGTGCGAAAACTCAAGCAATAATGGCCTTGAAAATTTAGTGCTATGCTGCGATTTCTTACTTGGCAAGTGGTAAATCTACGTCACATGATTTGTGTTTTAAATGGCCGCAAATAAATGCATAAAAATTACTCCCATTTATTCGCCATTTTAGAGAAAAATTTAAATACTTGTATGTACGTAAACTTGGACTAAATTATACGCGATTGATTTCTATTTTAATTATATTTTTTTTAAATGATCTTATCGCAAATTATATCAAATTATTAATTTTTTAAATTATAAACTAAAATAAAAACCGATAACAACTTCATTTATTTTTACATTGAATAGAGGAAGAGCAAATTTTCATTAGTTTAAGATAAGCGATGATCAACATCAAATTATACGTTCACCTAGTTTACTTAGATTCAAGATTATCTTTTAAGATACTGCTACATAAAGTATGGATGCTTGGGGAGCCCCGTATATGATAGATTAAGCCGTATAATTTATATTTTCGTTAATTTTTATTCCATTCTTTGGACATTACGAAAGAAACTGCTACCGCGTAGTGACCACATAATCATCCAATTACGTATTTCCAGACCATCCATTCAAATTGAATTCATTGTTGAATCGTAACGATCTATACAAAGGTAATATATACACGAGCAAGTACTTCCTATTCCTAATAGGAAAAGGAAGAAAACAACAAATAACGATTCCCAAACAAAAAGATACGAGCACAATAAACATTCACCGCTACAATATGGCGAATGAATAACATCCGTTGATAATGAGAAAAAAATGGATTCGTTTACTCAGTACATAGAATCAGTATGTGTATGTACACACGTAATACCGTAAAATATCCATATTAGTAACTGATTCTGAGAAGTGAGAAATACTGTTACCCCGCTGCACTTTCGTAGAGGAGACGTTAAATGGGAATTTCACATGAACGTCGTCGAAAAATCACTAATTACCGAGAACTAATTACGCTCAATTCGAAATATTTGGATGTGGTAACATAATGTTACTACGTTATGTATAGTGCTGGCTATTAATAGAAGAAAAAAATATCTCGCATTTGCCAAAATTTTTCCTATCTAATACGGACAGTGATACGTAAGCTGGCGAATACGATGAACGTAATGTGGAAAGGATTGCTCGCACGGGTCATTATTATGAAATTTCACCGAAATACCAATGCCTTAAGGGCGCCGTGTAAGTGTCATTCACTCCATCACTCGAATCTGAAATGTTGCCCGTTCTTACGTGTCTTTGCAAGGCTATCGGCGCGAACCGCGAACCGCGAACGTACAGGTATTTGAAAAGTGAAACTCGAAACGTACGAAAATAATGGCCAGAATAACAAGAGCATACGCGACACAAAAAAACCGTAACTAAATGGCCGCGAACGTAGCCGTATGAAGAAATACGAACTCGAGCAAATAGCGAGCAGATAAAAACTGGGCATCGCGCTTGAAAATAATTAGTATGTACGGGCGCTATTATCGTCTAAACGTCATTCGTTAATAGAGCCAGGAAATAAGAATTTGTCTGAAGGAACGTCCTGATTCATCGGCGCGAACTCGCGTTTATCGCCGCGTACTACTACGTACTTGTACATACTACATATATGTATATACGCAATGAGAGCTAGTTATACGCGTGAATTCGTTATCTGAAATATTTTCGAGATTTTTTCGAGGCTGATATGGCATTTAGTTGATTAATGCTTTTACGATGTACATACATAAGTACATAAGTACATGCCAAATCACATTAATATGTTCGCAGTACAGGCAAAGTCATAATTACCATCGCCCCAATGGTCATTTATTCGTATTACTCCAAGTCTGTCCAGCATAATCGTACATCGACTCGTGTACAACGTACATGTACTCATCGTAGTTCAAAAACCTGGATACTGCGTGTAATTTTCAACTAAAACGTAGCCCACTCCTTTCTAGTAATAATTATCCAAATTCGTCCCTCACAGAAGTTAACAAAGCTTCGACGAAACTACACTAAAATAATTAAATATAAAATTCTTGCTCACTTTATGATTGAGATCCAGGACATCTTCTTCCAACGAAGCGTCCGAATACACATCATCAGCCGTATCGCACGCTGAACTTCGTCCGGAAGAATTGAAACTCGAGCTACGATATAACTGACTGCGGAGAAAAATATTACAAATGAGTACAGAAGTTTCGTGTAAAAACCATACGCGCCGTATCGTACGCTATTTACTATGTAAAAATGTTGCAACTGTGTTTACACAGCTGCGATGGAAAATACAGAAAATTTTCAACCATTAATGAAAATCCGCTATTAGGTAATTGCCACTTTCATCGACAACTCTCCGGGTAAAATCTCGCATTCGAATACGAAATAAAAACGAAATTACGAGCCCATGCATTGATTCTATTTCAATGCTTCGTAATGAAAAAACGTGATGTTATAAAGGATTAAAATCTGTCGGATAATTTTGAAATCGTGAAAGGCAACCCGATGGTCGGATAGGTCACGTATAGAATAAATACAGAAAACATATACCTTTTACGGGTACAATAGGTCATCATGATTAGTTTAGGTGGATAAAACAATGCGACATTTGGACGACTCGAACCTAATTTTTTATTCAACGAGCGTAATTATTAATGAAGAATGTCGAAAAATTTCTACCAAAATGTGGGAAAACGTAAAGCTGATTTTCATCGATCTGAAGTATTAAATTTTGCCTACTTATCCCCTTGAATAATAATACTTCGGCGTTGCTGTCAGAGAAGTTGCCTATCATGGTTATCGAACAAACGTTTCTATTTCAATACGATTAACGAAATATGCAACAATATTTATTATTGTCACAAAATCTGTTTTCAAATTTCAAAATCGTGAGACGAATGCAACTCTTATCACTCTCAAGAATCCCTTGTCTGTTGTCTAATAATTTGCATATGTGAAGCGTTTAAAGAAGTAGCGATGCTTATATCATTATTTTAGTGATTTAAATTTTGCCTCCCATAGCCATTACATGCAGCGCCTGTAAAGTTTGGTTAAAAAAACAAAAAAAAAAAAAAAAAACAAAAAAAAAACAACCTTGTATGTGCAATATAGGTACTCTTAAGTTACCTGTGTAATTAAAGAATTGATTTAAATAACTTTTGGCACTTTTAGGCATTGAGACTAAAAATGTAATTTATGACGTTCTTATTGTGAAAGTAATATATTATCAATAAAAATTCTCAAGCTACCTATTATGGGTGAGCTGAATTTCTTTTTTTCTTTTTCTTTTTTTTTTCAAGTGAAGGGGTGGTTACAACAGTTACTGAATGACCTCAAAAGAAGGTCATAAAAATTTCTTCCCCTTAACTCTAAGTTGACAAATTTTTCAATAAAAAAAATTTAAAAGATTAAAAATTCTTCACCTTTCAGTTATATTTTGTCGCCCAAGGACTGAAGAAAAATATAGCCATCTTGATTCGATTTTTCCCTCGCAAATTTTCACAATATATCACATTCTTACTTCAAAATGACTTATTGTTATTATAGATATTTTAGCATCAAAAAGCACAGACTTTAGAAATCCCTACGTCACAAAAATTGATCATACTTTTTTTTTTTTTTTTTGACACCGTGTACAGCCCTGTGGCTTTTATTTGGTCTGCGTTTTGAAAAAAATTTAAAAAAATTTAGATCTCCTAAATTGAAAAAAAATTAGATTTTTACAATTTTTTTTTTTTCACTCTTTGGGCGACAAAATATGACTTTGGAATATGAAACATTTTTAATGGGCCAAAAATTCGTTTTTTTTCAGATTAAAAAAGATTTAATACTTTAGCTTTGTTTAGAGGGTGTAAAAATTGAGTTTAGACACTGAAATTTTTATGACGTACTTATGATGTCATTCATTTTTCTCATCGATTTTTCATTTCATTTTTTATTTCATCATCAGCAGGTTTTCTATGAAAAAAAAAAAAAATTAGGAATACTATATAGATTCAAATTTTTGAAGGTTGTGAAACCGTGGAAGTGTAATAATGATTTTATGAGATTATGAGAACAAACATTAAAAAAAAAATCAAACTGTTACGAATTAGGTTTTTCATTAAAAAATCAGGTGAAAACATGAAATCATTATTTATGAACTTACGACAATCTTGATAGGATTTTTTTTTTTTGGGGGGGGGAGTGAAGGAAGAAGAAAATGATAAATCAATAATTCTACCGCTTAAAAGCAATGTGCTATTGTAATGATTTTTATAATGGAGGGAGATTGACTGAGAAGGTTATTTTTCACATTATTTCAATTTTTATGATCACTTAATCAAAAAATGGAAAATGAAAAACAATTTTGAAATCGATAAAAAATAAGTGCAAAAACCATAACATGGATCAGCAATAAATTATTTTGGGACTTCCTGAAATAAAATTTATAAAATGAGTGGGGGGAATTACCTATGTTACTTCAGCTTCCACCAACACTAAAGGAATAAATTCAGCCCACTAATACAATTGTAATTTATTAGCGAAGTGGCTAACGTGATAAAATATTCAGGACAGTTCAACAGGAAAATTTTATGCTCTACAATTTTATTGATCATCATTTTTTTACTAAAGCTCTTCTTTTTGTACGAAATAAGGCACGGACTGGTTCACCAGGATTTTCAGGGGAGGCTGTTTGAGTTGAAGGCCTTTTCAACAACAACAATAAAAGATACCTTGCATACTTATTATCTCGCTTAACATCGATGGCAAAAAAAAGAAATGTATATTCTGGTACTCCAATTATTTCCAAAAATATACCCCTTTAGCTCCGTCTGTTTTGGTTGTAATGATCACTTTTGTTCATAAACACTTCTATCACAAAATTGAAACTATAGTCAAGCACAAGGCTATCGGCGAGTGTAGTGAAAGTAGCCAAAATGTCCTTACTTCCTTTAGAAAAATATTTATTTCATTACACCTCTGCTGAAACTGATTGTTATAGCAGAGTCGAATTTTATTCGATGATAAATTTTCAACAATTCGATGTAAAAAGGAATTCTTTATTAGCCACTGTGTGGACTTTGGAGTAGATGAATTTTATACGACAGATATTATAAATAAAGTCAATACTAAAGATTAAAATACCTAGAATTTTATAGTTATTATTTGGCTTACCTTGCTAATGCGTTTGAACCAAGTCTTTTACCAGACCTGAAATCACAAAGAAAAAAATCATCATTATAATATAGGTACTAATATTTTCAAAGATGATAGGTTAAAAAAACGAAAATTCCTATAAATACAGTAATCATACGTGATGGTTTTGAAAAGAGAAATAAAACATAATGACCTAGTGCAACTCCACAAGAACCGGTTGGAATATAAAATTATTCGATAAAATCGTTATAAGCTTCGGTATGCAATAACGGGTACGATAGGTGATATTCTAAACATTTAGGTCTCGGAGAAACAAACTCGTTGCCGAAATCGATGCGAACCGTAATCGCGTCCTATTTAGTTAAAAGCTACAACGTCTAACAAAGTAAACACGAGTAGGTACGCGCCAAATGCGCAAACAAAATATAAATCAAAACGCGACCGAACGAAAGTCTCAAAAAGAACAACCGCTCGCACAGGTATAAAGGTATGGAATCGTTGGATATACGCATACGCAGCAATGACGATAACTTCTACTCGAATGCAAAACAATGTTACAAGGGTTCCTCACCAACTCCGGCTACGGTATCGATTCGATAATGATAGCTTTAATGAGTAATATAAACATAACCCCGATATATCCCATAATGCATTTACGTCAAACACTTCGCATTCGCGACGATAGTTGTGGCACGAACTGGCCATAAAGAATTCGTCAATTTCGAAGAATACTCTAAACGTAGCGAAATTACGTTCATTGACGATCCTCTCACTATGAAAAAAAAACATCGAGGAATGCGGACATCGCGTACGTCACTAGTCGAGTGGAAAGTTGAGAACTACAACAGTGATAACGCGGCCTAGTATAGTAACGTAATAATGGACATTGTAACCGAGTGTAACTAAATGTCAAAGCGTCGAAGTCAGAAACAATGATTAGAAAGTATAATATCGATTGGGCTTATTATTTGTTTTTAGTCGGTAATTTAGACGACACATAAGCTGAGATGTTGAGGAACCGCGACTACAGAAGGGAGACCCTCTAGGCGTCTACTATTTGAAACGTAGTTAGAAATAATAAAAGAGATTTTCCGCATTTTCTTCTTCAATTACGAAGAGTGTACCGAACTACAGATACACGTAATAGGTACATAATACGATGGAAGAAAATCAATGTTCCTATTACATGACTAGTATAGGCTAAATCAGAAATTAGTCTAAAAAAAATGTTGAGATTGCAAGGGGTAGGTGGGGAGATACGAGGATACTACTATAGAAAAACATGATAAAAAGTTTATTTTTTTATTTTTTCGCGAATAACTTTAGAAATTGTGTTATCAAAGTCAGCGCCTTTTAAAAAGCTCTTGATGATAAGGAATGTGTGCCCTATAAAACGTGACAGGTGGGCACAACTAAGGTAATTTTGATAATGAGAGAAAAAATAAAAAAATAAATGGAGTTTTTTCATCGTTAAAAATCACCAACTTTAATGAATTTTAATAAATCACTTTCAATTCTTTTATCTGGACATTTAAATTCGCTTAAGGATCTTTTACCAACCGCATTTTGTAGGAGACATGTTTTTTGTTACTCAAAAAATTTTTTTAAGGAGACCTTGATTAAAAAACTTTGGAAGTTATTTACAAAAAAAAAATTGTGTACTTTTTTGTGGTCTTTGAGGCAAATCTCTTTATATCTCCTTACGAAGCCCCGATATTCCCAAATATTTTTTTCATTAAAAATTCCTTATATGCCCCACATTTTGACATCAACTCTGCATTTTTGTTATTAATAATTTTCCAGACAAAAATTTTCAAATTAATTTTTCAAAAATCAAAAAAATTTCTAATTTTTTTTCAATTTTTTTACCTCGATATCGAAGCCTTCTAGGGGGTGCCAACATTCCAAATTTTAGAGAGGACACATTTCTCATCAAGAAATTTTTAAAACGGGACCTTGATAAGGCAATTTCTAAAGTTATTCGTGAAAAACTAAAAGATCATATTTCTTCTATCGTATTTTTCGATACTAATATCCTCATTCCTCCCATAACTGCTTTTTCCAACGTCATAATTTTTTCACGAGTAAAAGTACGCCACATTCTCTACATTTCAACGTAAATAGCACATCTCTATCTGCCTTTCATGACGAAATAGAAATTTTCAAATTTGCCTATAACATAATGAAAAAAATATTTTTCAATTTTTATATTTCTGCCCCTTCATCGTTTAGGATAGGCTAACCATCATAACAATGATGTACTATGTTTAGACAATCACCCTCTTTATTTGAGTCATTCACTGCCGGAACACTCTGCATACACACCCATCTATTCGGCCAGTTAGTCTTATTTTAACAGGTCACCAAAAAAAACTGAAAACTTTCTGCAAAACTGAACCGACCAACACAAAGCTACAATATTCAGTTCTGCGTGATAGTAATGTGAGCAAAAATAATTTCATGCTTTTTTATTAGTTTGATTAAATTTGGAAAGATTTGATCAATCAATAAATATATGACTCTCTCATGGTGCTAATTAACCCTCTAATGGCACACATAAAAGTAATTTAAATTAGAAAATAAAAATTGTGCTGTGTAACACAAGAAATTGAAATATAATATGTTATTGTGCTCGCTGAAATGCAGAATTTCATTACAAAAAAATTGCATAATATCAAAATTGAAGGGGCAGCATACATAGGATAGAATAGAACAATTTTTGAAAATTTCTAGCTCCTTCAATATTGAAGATAGGCAATTTGTTCTTCTATGTTTTTTTCTTGCAAATCGTTCGAACTATAACATAGCATGGTTTTATTTTCAATTTTTGCGACCTGAAAAATGCAATGAATAATTTACATAAAAATTCAGAACTAAATCTGCCCCTTCAAAAATTGATGTATGCAACTAACACAGATTCCCAAATTGAAGAAATTGTGGCAACGTTCAACTATGAAGGGTGCACAGGGATGAGAAGCCGGTTGCGCCGGAGCGCAGCGAGTTTGTATTACCGATGGGTGAAATTCACCCATGTGTGCCAATTAAGGGTTAAAGTTGGAATTTTTCACTTACAGTAGATATCAAACGAGCTAAGCCAGTGTAAATCAAAAAATGGCAACAAAGAGGTGCTATCCAAATCTCTTTGTTCAATAAATAAAACTGAAGTGAAGATTGTCGATTACAGGTGCTTCGGAGATTTGACGGAATTTTGAGTTGTTTCGGAAAAGGAACGTAGCGAGGAAAAAAGTAGTTGACAAACAATCCGCAGAGAAGTTGAAAAAGTTCTCAAAATGGATGGGAATGTTTGCCAAAATGAGGTCAAGGTTTTCAAAAATTTCAAAATCCAAATAATCGATTTTTCGTGTATTAAATTTCTTTTGAATTCAAAAGTCACATTTTGACATTTGAAATTGAAAAAAATATTTACATATCAATTTTTTTTTTTGAAAAAGCAGTAGATATAATAAATAGGTAATTG
This sequence comes from Phenacoccus solenopsis, assembly GCA_009761765.1. Classification (NCBI taxonomy): domain Eukaryota; kingdom Metazoa; phylum Arthropoda; class Insecta; order Hemiptera; family Pseudococcidae; genus Phenacoccus; species Phenacoccus solenopsis. The sequence goes on along the minus strand of CM019754.1, from coordinate 44,516,903 downwards.
ATCATGTGGATAATATAAGTCTAATTTGAGATCTCTGGACTTCAACATATAAAATATGCAGGTTCATATATATAGTAAGATGCCTGATTTTTATTTCGCAAGGATTTCCAATTATGAAACATATCGTCTTCGTGAGGGACGCGTTTAAATGACGAAGTTCTGAACTGAAGGAAAATGTTGATTCTGCGAGAACCCTAGTGGAGATTAAGATCGATCATATTCCATCTATTGGGCCCTAAAGAACTCAAATCAAACTCACATTATGCATTCAACGATAAATTATCAATTCGCTGTTCATTTTTTTTTTATACTGGGCGTGTATAATAGCTGGATTTTTACGCTCAGTGTCAGAGGGGTACGGAAAGAGTTTATATTTGCTTTTGTAATTTGAGGTCTTTGATCAAAAGTAGGATTTTGTTCATTTCTGGAAGTGAATCTGGAATTATTGGGAGATCTTCAGATATACCTAGGTTTTGTCTGAATGACCTGAGGCTAGGGCAGAGGAAAAGGAGGTGTTGGGTGGTGATAGGTTCAGAATTGCAGTATTGGCATGTGGGTGTGGGGACCTTAAGGTACAAGTGGCTGTGAGTGAGTTTTGTGTGGCCGATTCTAAGTATAGTAATAATAATTTCATCTGAACGGTTTAGAAGTGAGAGATTTTTCCATGGTTTTACTGATTTCTTATGGAGGAAAAGTTCATGTTCGGTTTTTGCATTCCATTGGTCTTGCCAGCTGTTAAATTGGTTTTGCACGAGGATATGTTCAATGTCATTTAGATTTGGTAGTTGGAGTAAAGAGGGAATCTGCGCGGATTTGGCGAGTAGGTCAACTTCTTCGTTTCCTTCGATACCTACATGGCTAGGGGTGTACATGAATTTGACCATGAGGTCTGACGATTGGATGTTGAAAATTACTTGATGCATGTTTTGGACTATTTGGTGATCTGAGAACTTATTTTGGATAGCTATTAAAGAAGATAATGAATCAGTTTGTATCAAAAAATTTTTGTGTGTGGGTTTGGAATCATACAGTTCTTTCAGGCAATGGAGTATTGCTGTAAGTTCCGTGTTAAAGATAGACGAATGTGTGTTGGTTTTGTAACTATGTACGGTGCCGTTTATTGAGAATGCATATCCGGAATGTTGAGATTTGAAAATAAACAAAATTCAGTATTTTTCAAAAAAAAAAAAAAAAAAAGTAAAAAGTTCAAAACCTTCAAAAACAAAAAAAAATCGTTGTCAGAAATATTTCTCAGTCTTTAAGCCAGGGTAACGCATCTTTTCAATTCAAAAAAGTAAAACTGTCCAAAATCGTTTTTTTTTTTTGGGGGGGGGGATTTTTAATTTTTTAAACTCTGAACTCAATTTGAGAAGTGTTCACATACATTTCAAGGAAGGAATTGGTTGTCACGTTTTTTTAGAATGATATGATTATTATGTTTCTGATGCACTTACCAGCACTTACCATTTAACCAAAAAATCCAAAATTCCACCACTCTACGTTTATCTGACTCTTCCCAATGTTATTAGGACATTGAACAAATAAAATCCAGTTCCTATACAGGTAAGTTGGAACACTTTTGCTCGCTAAATGCAAAGCCCATGAATACGTCTCACTTATAGTAGATTGTAGGTAATGTAACGAATAACTAATCAACTTCGAAGTCGAAGGATAATATCGGAAAGAAATTTCCTTCAAGAAATGCACTAGTAACGCACGACCTGTTTCTTGCACAGCATTGATGAAGATGTAGAGCGTATTGTTATGGTGTTTATTCCTTTACGAGTGGGTGATTAAAATAGCGTATATGTGTACGTAAACGTATAAGCAATGAATTCATTTGTAACTAATAGATTCGCAATGATTAACTTATACGTACGTCGCTTTGGTTTCAGTAATTATTTAAATAATACAATAGGTAATATTTCTCGAGGTATATACATATATTGTTACGAAACTAGTAATAAAAATTAAACGCGTCATTCAGGCACCTACACATAAACCTAGAACAAGGAACGAACGAGGCGTATTGGTGACAAGTAAGTACCAAAGCAACGATATCGATAGATGTTGATCGAAAATCGCGAATTAATAATAAGCGAGAGGTAATTTAGAGGCGATAGTTTTACCTGGAGTAGTCACGTTCTCGTTTCATGCGGTTAATTCGGCTAACAACTGCGTTGCAATTTACCGTCGATACGCGTAAATGCACAGATCGACGGATAAGACGAGGAATTATTGCGATAAACCGCCATCCCAATACACTTTTGATTCGAAATTTCGCGCGGTCTTAAAAATTCCGGTAATCGCGGTTCACTCTACGATGACGAAATCGGCCACAAACAGGTACCAGCTAATCGGGTAGGTATTTATCGAATCGCAACCGCAGCGACACCATCGAATATTGGTAAAAGCTACGTCTACGTCGAAATTTTATTCGCAAAAATATCGAATTTATACGACGCGACGATTCGAATCTAAGTTCAACTATATGTGTACATACGTCGCGACGTACACAACTTACACGCTATCCGTACGTAACATCGTCCTGATAGCACTTCTCATACCCACACTATAGAACGGCGCGCGGCACGTGAACGCGAAACAGAACACACCGATGGGTTCGCTTAAAGCTAACTGTCCGGCTATTTGTCCTAAATAAGCAAATGACTATAGCGAATAGGTTGGAAATTACCACGAGTTCGACTACGGTGAAATACCGACTACAACTGGTACCGGTACTGGTACTTGGACTGGGAGATACGAGTACATAGCTCTGCAGTCACCACGACCAAGCAACGCTTTATCTGCCGCTGTAATTGTATTTACCGAACCTTAATCATACGCTGTGCTGTAGAAAGTAATGAAATCGTCGCGCTGATCGTCCGAGCGGCGTAATTAATTATAGATAAATCGTATACGCGGGTGCATAAATTACTAAATTGGCTACAACGAGAGGTAATTTTTCCTCTAATTTTATACTTTCGACGATGTACCGATGTACCTTGCCCCCGCCCCTCGTTCCTCTTCATTTTCCATTTAGATGTGGAAACGAAGGAAAAGTTGCTAATTTTGTAGTCACTCGTCAGTCGTCACGATATGCTCGATTGCGAGGACATTAGCATAGTGGACATATATCTACGTCTAAGTGAGTCTATGTAATATGCATATACTCGTAACTCGTATGAGATACGTCGTAACAATGTAACGATTACATCTGTGGGATTATTTATTTCGAAATGATCATTATCGAAGTTTCGATTTATTTTTTTGTCGCAAATATCCCATCATTTGCATACGTTTATTTCATACATGCAATGAAATTAGATACTTGATGTCTGTGCTCGTTCACCGATTACTTAAAAGTGGGAATTTAAATTTACTACTTTTTTCTCAGTTTACAATGAGAAACAGAATTATTTGTTTTTCAAATATAGTTGAAACGAAAATCGTATAACAACGCCGAATACAGCAGTTTCTTATACCTATAATGCTTTATCTATATTAAATATCCTCGCAATAAGGAAAAATTTCACGCAGTCGAAGGGAATAACGTTTCGGCCAACTTATCGATTATTATGCTCCATTCGTTTCCTCGAAATAACATTTTGTCAGACTAACGGATATGGATAATCATGTAAATTGGATTCTTTTAAGAAACAGTACGTACCTATCGAATTTGCTTACTGGAAGTAAATAGAAATATAACGGCATAATAAAAACAATGATTATGTGGGTAATCGAACATCAAACTAATTCCTCAAACGTTATATCCTTCATAAGTAGTACGATTTTTAAAAAACCGCCAGCAGCTATGTAGTATTACTGAAACTAAATTTTAAATGGACCAATCTTCAGAGTTTTGAATCATTTTTTAATATATTTGAGGGCGTTCTTTACAGCCAGTTTGGTCAATTTTATTATGAGGGGCACTTCGCATATACATATATGTAATTATGTATGTAATACATAAAAAAAAATATTAATAATTTACAAAAATAAACTTGCCTATTCTCAATCTCCCATCCCCCCACCACCAATATATACAATTTAAAATTAAATCTCATTCCTTCCCCACTCTGTCCACGCCAAATACCCGAGGTTATAAACCCTTAAGTATTCTAGCCTAGCAAAATGATGACTTGTATACAAGTGATTTTTGAAAACAAAAAGAGTTTCATCTGAATATGAGGCAGACATTTTGGAGTCGAAAACCTCTCCTCTTCTACAACATCATTTATGGAGGTGAATTTGGGATATAGTATACTTCTCATCTCCAATAATCATATGAGTTCATATTAATTACATTTTTACTAATTTGAGGCTACTCAAGCTCTACTCAAATTTTGATAATTCGCCATTTTAGATTCATTGTGACCCAAATTCAAGATACCATATTCTGGTCACCAACTAATCCCTCATAGAAAGTTTGACCTTTCTACATTGATTTGGCGATAAGATAAAGAGCATTTAAGAAATTTCATGACTCAAAACTTCCTCAAAAAACCGTTTTTCACTCTAACTTTCCTCAAAATGCATTTAAAAAGCTGAAATTTGTAAATGTTGGTATCCGTGACTTACCCTTTCATAAGAGATTGAAAACAAAAAAGTTGAGCTATTTGCCCTTTCTCTACTCCTTCTCAAAAAAGTATCTTTTTGGCAATTTCAAGAGGAGTATCTCATCAAATTTTGAGCTATTTTCATGAATAACTCAGGTGCTACGCGTAGGAGAAAGAAATTATACACATTCCAAAAAGTTGGAAATTTTCTAGATGATTACAAATGGTCCGAAACGAAAATTTTTTGAAGATTCACTTCCACTAGTCTCTCTTTTCAAATAAGGTAGGCTATTAATTTTATAATTATATTATTATTTTTAATTATTTATATATTAATTAATTTTTTTATTATCAATATTATACATAAAATTAATTTAATTTTTTTAAATCAATTAATATTTATAAATTTTAAAAAGAAATATATAATTCCAATTAATAAAATTCAAATTTATTTAAATCAATAAAAAATTTAATTTCGACTTAAATTTTAAATTTAAATAAAAAGATAAAACCATTATCAAGAAACAGGAAAAATTGAAATTTTTAGAAAAATTAATATAATTTATGCTATAATTTCAATTGGAATTTTAGGAATAGCTATGTTTTTAATGAAAACTCATCTAAAAATTGGCGGGTATCATATGAATTTCGTATTTATTAAATCTGATGAAGGTCATCAAGCCTTATCAGATATTGACCATTCACGTTTTTATTAGATCCATTTAAATCTAAATTCAAAGAATTATATCGTCATACCTATAAGGAATCCAGCGCACAAAATCCAAGCTTTCAAAATTGTTTATTATCATAATAATTTTTTCATGAAATGTATTATTACTAAAAAAAAAAAAATTAGAGAAAAACAAAAAATTAAAGCTTTTATTACTTTTTAAAGTCAACTTGGGAAAATGCAATATTGGCGTTCGAATTTTGGTCGAAATAAGACTCAGAATGGCCAATAAACTAAGACTGATGGAATTTTTGTCAAATTTCACTGATACAGCCTCGTATGACGTCCGTGGGCAAAAAGTTCTATACAGGGTATTTTATCTCAATATGAACTCCTTCATACGTCATGCGAGACTACTCATGCGACACTTATGAATGACGGTTTGCCTACCTTATTTATCTAATGGCCGAAAATACAGCATTTTGAAAAATGATTTTCCACCATCGATTTTGAAAATTCATATTACATCAACGAAGGCAGATATAAATATGCTGTTTGGGCTAAAACGAACATTATGTAACGTGATATGAATTTATACACGATCGCGGCATATCCGACCATATGCTCAAAGTAGATGTCACTCTGAACAGCCTTTAATGAGGGAAAAAATTCATAAAAATAACAATTTGTTTACAATTTAGTCGAATAACATTTTTAGAAATTTTTGTTAGAATGTTTTTTCGTCATTTAGACCTGTCAAAAGGATATTCACTTAGAGAATGCGATGTAGAGTTTATTTTTGAGGGGAAAAAATCAGGTCATTATCATGATTTTCAATTAACCCTACATACGAATTAGAATGTTTGAACTTTTCGTAAGCATATATTGAGAAAAAATAGGAACTACTTGAAAAATTTTATGGCTCCAAACTTTCTCAAGAGTTATTTTCGTTTAAAAAACTGAATTTTCATCACAATGAAGTCTTTCATTCATTCTGCCATTCATTTGAACGATTATTCAGAAATGCTACAGTATTTCGCAAATTTTTAGACGTTCGTTAAAATAGGTCTATTATTATGTAAATTCAGAATGTAATGGTGTACCCTTCCAAAATAACCTTAAATACGTACAATGAGCTTGCCAAGTGGCTTTGAAGAATAGTTATAGAAAACTGAGGAATTTCAAGACTCAGCAACAATGCAAATATTGGGTTAACAGATACAACGCCTATAGGACTGATTGAAAATTTCATACTTATATCTCATGCCAATAAAACGTAAACAACAAATCAAATCATCATGTAGCGTAAAATGCACTCGTATGCTAGATAACTGACATAAGTTCGCGTTAAAAAAATCAACGTATATCATCAACTGTCCTATGACAATAGCCGAAAGGAAATAATTAGCCGTAAAAACACGGAGTATTATAAACGCCTACGTACAACACATAGGCATACTCGGATGTCGATACCATGAAAAGGGAATTTTTCCGAATAACTTCAATAGAAAGAATTTTTTTTCTCTTCGAGCAATACAAAACGCATCGTTCGTTTTCAATGCACGTGAAAAAGTGAAATGACCATTACAATCGTTAAAATATTCCAAGCTGTAAGCAATGCGGCTGAAAGTATGTTCAAACGTAATTCCAAGAAGTGCATAAAAAAAGTCACCGATGTGTGACGATACCGAGCAACAAATTTTTCCGTAATTGATTCGTTAAACGTCGTTATAACGGGACCAATATTTCGTTCGTTACGTTAGCTCGTATATATACGTACGTACTTGTACTATACGTAAGGAAAATTATCTCAATTACACTGAATGTCGTGGATTAGATAGTATTAGCAAAAGGTATCCTATTAATCCATTAAACATATGCCTATATGATATCGCACAACCTGATAATAGAGAAATAAATAATCATAAATGAAGCATGAACGATCATAATGAAATGAACAAAAAAATTTCATTCAAATACAAATTAAATCATTTTAAAACTAAAAACAACTTTTTCATGTTGTAAAATCCACATCAAAATTTTAGTAAAATAGAAGTAGATATGGGTATCATTGACGTCCTAACTTCTGGGAAAAGCTCAAAAATTAAATATGCCCTTCTTATCTAAGCACCAAGTATAGAAAAAGTAGTACACTACCGATGGCAAGTGAACGACCGATTTTACCAGCAATTGCGTAATACGTATATTTACTGTACTGTAAATTATTTATGTCACGTTGTATCGCAAATGCAAAACTTTAAAAAATATACGTTAGTTTTATAAAAAAGTAAACATCATGAACAGCTCGAAAGTCGAAGTAAATAGGTAATCATAAATAAGTCAAAATTACTCACGATTGTCTAAACGAGCCCCATTTTCTATTTGGAAGAGTTTCACTGTGCCTGCAAATAAGCAAACATCAGGTACGTTCGTGAGAATAATAGTAAATATCCATAATTATTACCTAGTACCTATACCTAAAAAAATAATTTGGAGCATAACGCGGAGAATGATTTTTTAAGCTGAGTTTCTGATAAAAAGATAGCTATTACAGCCTACCTAATTTGGAAATGAGTAGTCGGAGAGCCCGGAGATCGGGACCGGGTAGTAGTGAGCACTTTGAGGCGAGCAGAGTGGCCTGTGTCACCCCTAACGTGCACGTTTCGACTAGTCGCGGTAGGCTTCTAATGTGACATGGGAAGCGCTTGCCCGGTTGGATAGTGAACGACTCTAGCTGGAAAACTGGGCATGTGTCATGGTCCCGAGTCCCATATGGTGGATCGAGTAGCTGTATGGGCGGGACTACACTCGACGGACCTTATGGCCGAGGCACCGAACTGATTGCAGACTGCCCCTACCTTGCTTCACGGCTTGGAGTAAGGCAGGATGATGCAGACAGAAGTAGGGCCCTCTCTGAAAAGGTATGGGTCACGAATCAAGCACCCAGATACATAGTACCCCCGAAGTAGGAGGTGGTGGGTATCAGCCTACCGTGAAGATAGCAATTGGTGCAGAAACCCACCAGAGGGGAGTATGGTGCCAGAAGGAAAGGATGAAGTGACGGCTGAACTTCCAATGTGGTGGAACTCAGGGGGGCGCACACCCGCCTGAGAAAAACCCGGGGGAGATGTAGGTTGGTCGCCTAGGTGTCCCTACTTGGTTGGAAGTAATGCCACAAGCGGTTCCCAGCCAAGTAGTATTGCGAGCAGTAGAAGGATTTCTCGCAAAAAAAAAAAAAAAAAGTCGGAGAGGGTGCAGCTTCATAAGCTCGAAATTCATTCAGAATTTTTCTCGAGAAGGTTTAGAAGAATTTTTTCCAGATTTTTGATTTACTTTAAAATTATAGTTCACTCAAATTTCGTGCAAAACTGGACGAATCCGATGTCATATGATCAAGTAAAGTCGAAAACCAATATATCGAAATATCAAATTCCCATTTGGAAGGGAGTTGGAGTAAAAAACGATTTGTTGAGGGGGTTTTGAGCTTCAACTATCTACATAAGGTTAGTTAAAGACCAAAATATCACCACTCAAATCTGCTTCGAAATGAATCCAAAATAAAAAAAGATCGAAATTTGAAAAAAGTTCGAGGAGCCCCAAATAATTAAGATTCCATGAAAATGGATTCATACGATACATGATCAATGATTATTAAATGTAAAATGTTGACTACATCATAAATCTACTAGTATAAATGATGTTGGAGGGGAGAAAGAAGGGCTATATGTTTCTGAATTTTTTTTTGCGGGAGAACAAACAAGAGATCGAAAATTTTTTATTATTGTTCAATATGACACATTGAACTTGAATTATGAACATATGAAAATTTCTCAAGAGTTGCATTATTCATGAAACGTGCGTGTCTTCTTACCAAAAAATGTACTTCGTGTGTTAAATTCTCAGCTCAAAATAGATACGAAATGAATAAGGATCAAAATTTGAGCAAAGCTTGAGGAAACTTAAATTGCTGAAATTCGACAGACATGAGCTCACGTGAAACCAGACGATAAGAAATTTAACATAATTATTCTAATTACAACTCTTTAACTGAAGATTTCAAGCCTTGCTTCAGTGAAGAAGTTCGCGTTAAAAATTCATCACAGTAATGCAGCGTGGCTGCTTACGTTTTTTTTGCACATTCAGATAAATATTTTAAAAACGTGTTTTAGTGTCTGTAAACAATGCTGTAAACCATCGACTGTGGTTTTTAACAAGTTAAGTAGGAAAAGTGAGTAGGTATTGAAATGCTATAAAAATAAATATATAAAACAAAAATCATTACTTTTTAATTCAATTATACGAAAATGGAAATAGAAGATTTCTTTCGTGAAAAATAGGAGTATTACGTAATAAAAATAAATAATATTCTTTATACCATTTCGCATTACGTGATTACGATCAAATAATCATGTAGGTCAGGATATAGGTATATAAAATTTATTGGCTACAAATGAGATAGATATCAATCACATCAATACGTTTGCCATCGCTCCATCGCTACACGAATTTATTTACGCGTTTTTTAATTTGATATCGAGTGAAATGAATCTAACAATTGTTATCACCATTTTCATTTCGATAAAATATTCGGCGATAATCTCGTTCCACTAATCCGAGGGTATTCTCGAACTGGAATAAAACTTCGGTCATCCGCACCACCACACCATCATTCATTTCGTAAAATGGTTCGAAGGATTCAAAAAAAGACGGTCAAATTAATCGAACTGGTAAGAAATGGACTAATGGCGTATAACTTTTTAATTAGTGTTCGTGGAAATCTCATTGGTATATTGGGCCATAGATACTGGCCTCTTGCGCGCTGGGTTTCAAATATGATAACATATACAACACCAGCTGTAGCGGATACTTGAACAGCGACGCGCTGAAGGATCGTGCCGTTTTCAACGATTTGATAGTTTGCGTCACGTATATTGGATTATTATTTTTAAAATCGATGGCCTGCATATCGACAATTAGCGGACAAATACCGAGAGGAAACTACGTGAGACCGCCATTTCCACTTCACTTCGACCAATTCTCAATGGTATCATTCTCACACTATTTTTCGTTTTTTAGGTTAAATATTTCCATATTATCGGTAGCTTAGCGTATGGAAGCAGCGAAATTCTATTGATACGTTCATCCACCATTCCTTGGGGACCGGTGCAAATTTTTGGTACATTAATCACAGTCTTTCTTATCATCACTCTGTTATTGGACTGTTTCAATATGATTTAATGTCGTTTTCATTAAGGTTGTACAAATAAATTAATATTAATTTTGTTTTCTTACGAATCTTTCGATTTGAATATTATAGTTGCTCCGGCTCCGCGATATACCACATACTAAACAAGGAGTGTTTTGAATCGCGGACATGTCTTTAAATTAGCTTGAAATACGAACAAATAACACGTATAACGAGAATCATTTAGTTCCAATATTGAAAGAAACCTTTTGTATGAATGGTAGTTAAGCTTCTAACATTCTAATTCAATTATCGATAAATTAATTAAGTTATATTTCGGAAATATTTTCGCATTTCGCCACTTCCCATTACAATACGTCTACACGTACACGTACTCGTTGCTCCGGTGAAACTGGTAAATATACGGTGTGCTTAACCCCAATACGAGCTCTTTCATACCACATATAAGGCTACTTATATGGCAATAATGCATGATAATTTGCCTATCTTGATTACTGAAGGGGCCGAGATATAAAAATTTAAAAAATATTTTTTACTTTAACAAAAACAATTTCAATAATGTTTACTTCGTTCTATACGCATATCAGATAGAGATATGCTCAAAAACCTGGTTTTTGCTTCAACTCCACTCCAAATTCTCTTAAGAAGCTATAATTTGACGATGTTGGTTTTTCACTTCACTTCATCATATTATTTCATAATTAAATATTTAGAGGCTTTGGTTGGCTCAAAAAACTGAGAAAAGCTCTTTTTAAAAATTCTTACGAATATCTGCTGAATAAATTTTGAGTGATTGTTTATGCCCAATCCAAAGATGGTTTATAAGCTATAATGATATGTCCAGCTCTGAAATCGGAGGTAGAAAGGAGGGACAAAAAGTCCATTGGCGACGTGCTGAATTTGAAAATTGATATCTTTCTTTCGTTGACTTATTAGACAATTTTTTATCATGACCTTGATCCATCTCAGAGTGAGTCTTGACTCTCTACTTTAGGGTCAGCATGTCCAAAAATATGTTTTTATTTGCGATTTTTTTTTTAAATTTTTTTAATCTTTCTTTCAAAAAGAGATTACTATACGAGTAAGATGCAATAACATTTTTAGCTGAGTTTTTAATAAAAACGATAGCTATTACAGCCTACCTGATTTGGGAAGGGAAGGTCGGGGGAGGGTGGAGTCTTCAAATCTTTGCGTTTCAGACTATTTGTAATCATCTGGCAAATGTCCAACTTTTTGGTGTATATATATATTTTTCCCCCCACGCGTAGCGCCGGCGAGTATTCATAAAATTCGCTCAAAATTTGGTGAGGAACTCTTCTTGAAAATGCGCAAAAATGCTTTTTTTGTTTTTTCGAAAAATTTCAAAATGGCGGATCCCTCAAATTTTGAGGGGGGCTGGAAAAGAGGCAAATGGCTCAAATTTTTCGTTTTTGATCTCATATGAAAGAGTGAGTCACGGACACCAACATACTTAAATTTCAGCTTCCTAAGTGCATTTTGAGGAAAGTTAAAGCAAAAACCTGTTTTTGAGAAATTTCGTTTTTTGTGTCACTCGCCTTGCGCAGGCGGGTGTGGATAAAATTCGCTCAAAATTCGGTGAGGAACTTTTCTTGAAAATACGCAAAAATAGTTTTTTTGTTTTTTCGATAAATTTCAAAATGGCGGATCACTCAAATTTTGAGGGGGCTGGAGAAGGGGCAAATAGCTCAAATTTTTCGTTTTTGATTTCATATGAAAGAGTGAGTCACGGATACTAACATATACAAATTTCAGCTTCCTAAGTGCATATTGAGAGGAGTTAGATCAAAAAACGGCTTTTTGAGAAAGTTTTGAGTCATGAAATTTCTTGAATCTTCCATATCTCCCACCAAATCAAATTAAAGAGATCAAATTTCGTGTGTGAGATTAGCTGGTGACCACAATATGACCTCTTGAATTTGGATCAAAATCGATTCAAAATGGCGGATTATCAAAATTTTGAGTAGAGCTTGAGGAGCCTCAAGTTGGTAAAAATGTAATTAATATGAATTCACATGGTTATTGCGGATAAGTTGTATACTATATCCCGAATTCACTTCCATACATGATGTCGGAGGGGGGAAGGCGGCGTTATCAACCTAAAATAGTGGTGGGGGTACAAGAAAATTTTTTATTGCTGTGTCATATGATAAAATGAGCCCAAGTGACAAACGTATTTTGATTTTAGCTTCCTCAGTGATTTTGGAGGGGAGTTAGAGCAAAAAACGGCTTTTGGAGGGGAAATTGCTGCAAAAAAATTTCATGAATCTTCCATATCTCATCACCAAATCGGCCTAGAATGGTCAAACTTTGTGTGTAGGATTAGTTTGTGACCAGAATATAACCTCTTAAATTTGAGTCAAAATGGATCCAAAATGGCGGATTATCAAGATTTGAAGATAATTTGAGCACCCTCAAATAGTTATAATTTGAGAAATATGTGTTCACATGATTATTTCATGGCAAGAAATACTACATTTGTGCCAAATTCAACTTCTTAAGTGTTTTTGGAAAGGATAGGGTAGGGGTTTTCAGACTTGGTATTGGGTGTGGCCTGTAGTCATGAACGGTTAAGCAAGGTTATTAGTAAATCAAAACAAGCTCCAATTAAAAACTCAGCTCCAGTAATGCGGCATGACTGCTTACACTTTTTTAATTGTTTAATTTTTATTCATATTTTCATAGAAATACAATTGCACTGCATGAATGATTCGATGCATTGCTGCATTTTTACTTGGCAAATTTTCAGTTTTCAACCCCCTCCCCCCTACCAAATTGTCTAATTTGGCCCTTGCAGATATCATGTAAGAGGTTAATTTTTCATTAACCATTCAACTAATAAATATATGATACTTACTTGGACGTCGACCTTCTTAAACTGGTACGTAACCAACTATTTCGTTTAATTTCTGAAAGACTACTAGCACCAGATATTTCGACCCTGGAAAGAAATTATCGAATTAGGAAATACGCGAGTAAATATCGCTCTCGAGATATGCAGCACCTAAATCTACGTTTCATTTTAACCAACAAACTCTCATTTTCCTTATTCCGCCGAATCGCCATTGAAAACTACACAAAAGGTATCTAACGATAAGGACGCAGGCAATGGCAAACAATGATAATTAAGCGTCGTAATTTTTTAGTAATTAACGATACAATATCGTCGTATCAATTAGTGGTTTATTTCGAGAAAACACGACTTAACGATTTCTGATTTCAAATTCACAATACGAGAGTCGAAATGGCACGCAAAAAAATTCATACTCAGTGGTCATAAGAGCTCGTATGTACTGTGTACACATTTTTTACACTTCACGGTACGTTGAATTTAGGACAAAAAATTCTATTGTTTCGCACTTGAGCACTGGTAGCGTATACACGCGTGGCCATAATGTAATTAATCATTTCTCCGTTGTTTATTTTCATTTTTTCGCGAATAAACGCTTCATAATCGAGTTCACTTTTTCGATGACGTACGCAGAGATTATTCGACTCTCAAGGTTACGGGTAGACGATGGAAGCATAACAAATGGACGACAGGTAATACCTCACAGGCGAATGAGAATAGCGAATCGATACAGATTATTTCGTGCCCATCTCGATATCATTTCGAGGTTATACGAAGACCAGTGGAAAAAATGTGTGAAATCGCGTATTACTGCGGATGATTTATTCGCCGCACTTCGATCTTTGGGTTTCTCTTCCGTGAAGAGCTATGAAGCAGGCGTGACTCGCGTTCAACGAATATTTCCTTTTAGTTTAGGAGTACGAAATGGAATCCGAGACGATGGCAACTTTGATGTGATTCTCATGGCGATATTCGAAACGGACAACACCCCAAGACCACTCCGTCTCGCCAGTCGCATCATCTCTGTGTAACCAAAGTCACATGAAGTGTATGACTTCACCGTTGAGTTGGTTTTACAAAAACAAGTTTTCGCGTAAACGAATCGATTGTTAGGTTACGCAATCGACGAAATACCTACGCCAAAATAATTAAATACTTCGAATTAACCGAAATTCCCTCGTTTTAATGTACTCGTAAGTCGTAACAGATGGCGATGGTGTCATTGTAATTTGTATGACTCATGAGGACCGACGTAACGCTCACAAACGGCAGTTTTTTTCTGTTCGCTAAAAATCAGTTCGCTCGCAATAAGAATCTTAAATATTCCACTCAAATAATATATCTACGATATGGAATTTTTTTCAAGTGACAAAAATTACGTGTAATTTACCTGGGTAATTGGTTAACCGGAGGAGAATCTATTTCACCTTCGCCATAGCATTCGTAACTTTCACCATCGGACATGCTGGAGCATTGGCTATAAAAATCAAACAGCGTATATGTTATCCGAAAGGAATACACGAAAAAATGCGTAAAAATTTTACAAATAAACAGTTAACTTTCTATATTTATAACTTCCAAACGCCAGTAAGCATATTGCGAGAGTATACTCGCAGACGTCGTCTGTGAATTACTCGTATTCGTTTCATTTTATTGGCTGAGTTTTTAATAAAAACGATAGCTATTGCAACCTGCCTAATTTTAAAAGGAAAGACAAGGAAGAATCGCATTTCGCAACATATGTATCATGCACTCATATGGCAATTTTCAACTTTATTGCGTACATATTTTTTCTTTATTTCGTTCCAACAATACGAAAAAATTATTTTCGAAAAAAAATGCAAATACATAGCACCTTTTCCTAACGAACCAGCGAATTACTTCTTTTCCCATTTAGATTCATCTCAAAATGGTAGATTACTCAAGTATTGAAGAGAGCTAGGAAAACTCGCTAAACCTCAACATTTTAGATTCTGATGTCATATGATTATATACAGTATATGGTACCAACATAGCAAAATTCAGCTTCCTAATTCAATTTGGAGAGCAGCTGGAGCAAAAAAATTGCTTTTTGAACATGTTTTGAGTGATGGAATTCCTTAAATCTTCTATACCTCCTCACTAAATGGAAATAGAAAGCTCAGACTTCGAATTCAAAGTTAGTTAGAAACTAGAATATGACCACTTGAATCTGAGTTGAAATGGATTCAAAATGGTGGATGGTTAAAATCGGAGGAAGACTTTAATGCAGCCTCAATAACGCAAATTGCATAGTTATGGAGTCATATGATGAAGATTAGAAGTGAATTTTAAGGAAATCTTCGCTAGTAATGTAATGGAGGGAGAAAGAGGGGTTATATTTCTCATAATGTGGGCCGGAGGAGGAGGTAGAAGTAAACACAAAGTCAAAAATTTGGGATTATAGTCTCATATAAAAGAATGAGCTAGAATCACCGACATATTAAAATTTCAGCTTCCTAAAAGGGGTTGAAGGGAGGTAGGAGCAATAAGGGCTTTTGAAGGGGAAATAAGAGTTGGAAAATTTCACGAATCCTTCACATCTCACTAGAAAACTCAAAAAGCTCAAACTTCATAATTATGTAAGATTAGCTGGGGACAAGAGGAGGCCGAATTTTGATTTTTTTTCCTCAAAAAGCTAAGGACAAGATCATAATAGTTGCTCAGAAGGAATTTAAAGTCTTAAAAAATTTGAAATTTTCACAAAAATGAATTTTCGGGCAATTAAACATTTTTCCATTTTCTACAGTCAGATTTTGTAGTGTAAGGACTTAAAAAAAATATAGTCACTAATTTTTTTGAAATTTTGAATGCGTAAACCATTTTTAAATTTTCTTTTTAAAAGCACCAATTTTGATTATTTTCAAAAATAAACGATAAATGCGTAATTTATTAGTCGTGTTCACAGTATTAGCTCAATTTGAACTATTTCGGGCTCAGGAGGCAAAATATGCTCGATTTTTTTCCCACGGGGTTATTAAAGTCTGAGCTTTTTAATGCTAAAAAATCCATATCAAGTCATTTTGAAGTAAGAATGTGATATTGATGGTTAAATTTATTTTCCAGTCTTTGCACGACGAAATATGACTTTGGAAGGTGTAAAACTTTTTAGCTGACCGAAAATTCGCTTTTTTGAGAACTTTGATTTTACTTTAGGAAGCCTAGAAATTGAGCTGGGACAAAATTTTTATGGTGTCATTTTGAGGTCATTTAGCCACTATTGCGACCACTCTCTTCACTTTTCGAAGAAGTTGAAATTTCGCCCATCGTACTGAGTATTGAAATATTATTTGAATTTAGCTCAAAATGGATTCCAAATGACAAATTATATGATTTAAAGAAAATTTGAGGAGCCTCAAATTGCTGTAATTTATATAAATACGAGCTCAGCATGTGATATACCTATATGCTAAATCCAACTTCTCAGATGTTTTAGAAGGGATGGGAGGGGTGAGGAGATTCAGCTTAGCTTCTTGCACTTAATCCGGTGAAAAATTTAATAACAATTAACATTATCTGTAAATCTGACTAAGTCGCCATTAAAACTCAGCTCTACTAATGCAGCATAGCTGCTTACTTCTTTGTAATCGAATACGAGAAAACCTTCGCTCAGCGTCGTTAAAGAAGCATAAAAATATTATACGTCGCCGCCTCGCAGGTTTTTTGTCATCGCAGACGACATTTCGCTATCACCGTCGACGGAGCCAATTAACTGATAAAAAATTACGGTTGCGATAAGCCGAAAAAAACAGTTAGAACAATTACCTGTTGGTATTCGGCGTTTTATCGGATAAATCTTGATTCGCATTCGGTAGCGTTGCTTCATCTTCGCTGGAGATCGATATCATTAGCTGAGTATGGGCAGATCTTTCGGAAATATTAACATTAGGTGCCATCATCATCTAGTCCGAAAGCAGCTGAAAACAAAAGCAAATCGTTATGTTATTCGACACGTTCACCTGGGAAAGCTTATGAAACAATACGAAAAAAACCCTAATTTCCGGAAGCGTTTCCGGTTCGTGTTTTTTTCTGGATTCCACTCGAGCGCGCCTCGTTGCATTGTGGTATGTGCCACTACCAGTATACTCGAGTCTTAGAAGAAATGCGGCTCGCAGGAAAACATTTTCGAAAGGAAAACTGTATCGCGCGTAAAAATTTTAAAAAGAAAATAAATACCCGGAAGAAGATCATCTTTTGTACGGTAATTTCGTAATTTTTAACGCAGATGTTATGGCATCCGGTCTTGGCGTCGCGTACCAGTTTGACATATGAGACGATGTCACGTTATTCTTTTTTACCTTATATCGATCAAGGGTGTTTCGTGGGTTTCGTATTATTAGGAACGTGTCGCTCAGTATGTATCGTATTCATTATCGAAAGGCGAATAGGTCCATGTCATGATTTGGTCAAATCCGACCAACAAACAGGACATGATAAAAATTATTGTTGCTATTCGTCCTAATACCGTTCACAATCACAATAGCGAATTTAATTGTATAAAAAGACATCTTCAAGAGAATATTCATTCGTGTACATATTTTTCTTCAAAATGTTTTTAATCGCTTTTTCCATTTCGTGGATTTTATTTTTAATTTTTCAAAGGATAAATTCTGGAATTATTATTATTATCATTATTATTGTTTTTTTTTTTTTTTTTTTTTTTTTTGTAAATAAATTGTAAACAAAAATAAAAAAATAAAGAATAGGAATGATCAGAAATCTGTTTTTTTTTTTCTCTCAAAACTTGATCATTAAGAACTTGAAAAATGTAAATGAATTTTTTTCTCACTTTCTTTTTGAAAATTCAAACTCATAAATACAGACTCAGATTTTAAGCTGTTGAGATGAGGGTCCAAAAGTTTTATTAACATTTAAAAACAATACTCTACAAGTTTATAAAAACTGTTTTCGATTTTAAGTTTCCACTTCAACAAGTGATCAATTTTCCTGTTACTTGACAGAACATTAAAATATCGAAGATGTTTGAAAATTATTTTAGAATATATGGAGTTATTAGAAGCTTATAAAGGGTGTAGGGCCTAGGGTGGAAAGAATTTTGGTTTTTTTCGAAAATCGATGACCCTTAGGCAAAAAAAGTTGTCAAATGGGCTTAAAAGAATGCTCAAGAAATTTCAACCTTCTAGGTTAATATTTACCTTCCCCATATTGGGGTCAAAGTTTTGAAATTTTGATGTTTTATTCGTTATTTCGAAAAAATTATTTTTATGCCAAATAATTTTGGTTTCGAGATATTCTTTTTGTATTGCCATCCAAAAATCATAAAAAAAATAATTTATACAATTTTTTCAATTTTTAAGGGTTCTAAAAATATTTTTATAGTTTGCTATATTCGTTGAATTTCGCCCTTTTTCGTCTTATACACATAATTATAATAAAACTACAAATAAATGGTACAGACTACTGATTCAGTGAATGGTATCGCTTAAACTAAATTAGAGGTCACATTTATTAAGTGTTCTCTTCCTCAGGGGTCCCCAAAACATATCGTATAACATAAAAATCACGTAGATGTGTTTCTTTCATCTTTAATCTATTTGTTAATTAATAAATGCTGTCTCAAAAATAAAATAGCAAGTTTTCAACGAACGTTCAAATGATATGATATGACAATAACAAACTTACACGCAAACAATTATTTATTCGTGTCTTGGGGACCTCTGAGGAAGAGAACACTTAATAAATGTGACCTCCAATTTAGTTTAAGCGATACCACTCACTGAATCAGTGGTCTGTACCATTTATTTATAGTTTTATCATAATTATGTGTATAAGACGAAAAAGGGCGAAATTCAACGAATATAGCAAACTATAAAAATATTTTTAGAAAGCCTAAAAATTGAAAAAAATTGTATAAATAATTTTTTTATGATTTTAGGATGGCAATACAAAAAGAATATCTCGAAACCAATATTATTTGGCATAAAAATAATTTTTTCGAAATAACGAATAAAACATCAAAATTTCAAAACTTTGATCCAAATATGGGGAAGGTAAATATTAACCTAGAAGGTTGAAATTTTTTGAGCATTCTTTTAGGACCATTTGACAACTTTTTTTTGCCTAAGAGTTATCGATTTTCGAAAAAACCAAAATTCTTTCCACCCTAGTAGGGCCCCATTCTCTTATGCTTTAATTATGAAATTCCAAGTTTTGCTTTTGAATAACAAATTCATATTAGACTCAATGAATATTAGCAATTTGGAGAAGAGTGGGCAAGGAGGAAGACAGATAACCTTTCGACATTCTAATTGGATTTAAGAAAAAAATTAAGATATAGTTAGGTCGGTAGCAAGCCCCTCATTTCGGGAAAAAGGGCTAATCAAATCCTAAGGAGAGCGTGTATTGAATACAGAATTTTACTAGTGAGCTTCAATTTTTTCCTAAAGGAGTCAAGTCTCCTTAGCTCTACTGTGGCTAAAGGTCTAAATATAATATCCTATAAACCTAAGTAAACTTGTTTTACATGTAGATATACAGAGCGTTAATTAAGATAGTTCAAAAATATAAAATGAAAAATTTTTAGCTTTTCTTTGCTCATAATCTCAAAAATGTTTTTTTTTTTTTTTTTTTTTTTAATTAAAAAAAATTACGACCCTAATTTTGATGCTGAAAAATAATTCGAAGTGATGGTGCATGGTCGTCGTATGATAATTTAATTTTCTGCAAATTAAAAAAAAATTGTATTTTTTTTTTTTGTTTTTTAATGTATTCCAAAATTTTTCTTTCTTTTTCATCTAATAAACAGATCTTTTTATAACGCATCAATTTTCCCATTTTGTGGCACTATTTTCATATTAAATGAAATGCCGATGTTTCAACTCCGATGGGCCAACTCTAAATTTTTTTGACTTAATTTTTTTTTTCATGTTTTTTCGAAATGAAACTTATAATGTTAGAAATTATGATATTGAAATTACAAAAAAAAAAAAAAAAAAAAACTAAAGTTTGAACCATGCTAGTGCACGCTTCCTATTAGCAAATAATTTTGGATTAAAATTTAATAAAATCTAAAATATTAATATTTTACTTTTTCTCCTTCAATTTTTAAATTTGAGAGTTCTTTTTTGATAATAGCGACAACATAGACATAGCAGTTTCAAAACAATTTGATGGTTTTCTTTAGTCGTGGAAAAAACAATTTTGTCAAAATGAAATGAAGGAGAAAGTGGCAGAGGTTTTTTTCACCATACATTGGCAAGGTTGACAATAACTTATGTGAGCAACGTCTTGAAAAAAAGCATTATTTTTCGTGAACTTCAATCCATACCGGAGAGCCCTGCAATTTTTAATTATACTCATCTGATTTCAAATCTGAGATGAGTGACCAGCAGTCAAAAGCTCTGCAATTTTTCGTATTACCTATATCTTTTTTCTCATTTAAAAAATTTTTAGAGGTACCTTAATACCTATGTACACGAAAACTGCATTTATAATAATAGGAAGCAACGAAGGGCAATGTAAAGTGGGATATAGATGATATATGCAAGTAACACTCGTACTTTCCCCGTACTATTCTTCGAATACGCAAATATTCGACTTACGAAGGTTACCTATTATCTAATCAATCGTATTCGTTGTACTTTTTTTCAAAACGAAATGTGAAATTTTCATGAAAAAAGAATACCAACAAATCATCAATTTTCAAGGCAAAACTCATAATGAATGTGTTGGTGAATAAATTTCAAGGCTGGAAAATTTACCTACATAACTACACAGCGCTAGTCTGTTCAGTGAGCGAATAAAATTGAAATTAGAAACAAATTTTTACCTATCTGCTTCAAAAGTGGAACGTTACCAGATAAAGCGGTCGATTTTGTGTTACGTTCACTCGTTCGGAAAACATATGCTCATTATTGCTTTTAATGTAATAAAATCACGTAAAATTCGATAAAATATCAATAAGTACATACAACGCAGAATTCTTTTTGGTGCTCGATCGCTCTCTACGTAAGCTGCATGCGATGATTCACTTCTCATCATCAAAGCACGTATTACACATGCCCATTAATGGTATGAGACTTCGTCATCATTATCGAATCCAAAATTACTCGAATGAGGACCGTCATTAGAATTTGCCTTTCCAAAATTCCCAATCATTCGTTATCTAAATTTATTATGTACACATAGGTACAATGTCAATACACAAGTATGCAGTATGTATAATTAGGTACGACTATGTACCTTACGTACACATTTCTAATGCCAATTCGTTCACTGCATACGTAAAGAAATCGAAAAAAATACTCGTCTTCTAATTGTGATTGCGAGCCAGATTTTTGAAATTCTTAGATACAACCAAGTTCATTAACACACGTCCTGCTATTGTTGCAAAAGTATGCGAGTAAAAGAAAATTACCAGCGTTGTTTTCTCAGCAATTCGTATCTATACGAATACGATCGTATATGCTTTCCAGGTATTGTTGAATGATGAACGTTCAGTTACCAATAGATAGAAGACGATTGGCATTGTTCTGGTGGAGGTACTTGTTACAACTAAGGTATTTCTTCCAATGGGACAAAAGCCTATTCGACAACATTCGATTATTCGATTACTGTATAAAATTGAAAGAAAACGTATTCGATAACCTCATCATTCGATAATGATGTACCATCAGTCCATCAGTGAAGGTACATTGTGCACTGGAGCCCAGAATCAGTGATGGCGGAGGCTTGATGCTGAGAGGAGATGCAGTGATTGAAAATGTTATTAGATTTTAAATTAAACGCCAAAATTTTTATCATTACGCTTGTATTGTACGTGATTGAGAAAAAAAAATTTTTCTAGCAATTTTTCAATTTGAATAAAATTGAAATAATCATGAAAAAATTTTGAGTTGGAATGGGGTAGAAATTATTTATGTTCCTCCACCTTCCTCCGCCACAGTCCAGAGTCATAATGTAATATGATGTTTTTTGAATTTATACAGCTCTTATAAGCATCAACAGAAGTCAATATATCCTTAGCACGAGTAGCACTAAAAACATAGGTGATTAGAATTGAACAAGAAGTTGTTTAAATGATCAAGATTCCTTTTAATTACCGAGTAGTGAATATTTACCTAGGTATTTGGAAAGCTTCAAGCCTATTAAAAACGTCGCAAGAATATGTTTGCCTTTATGGTATTATGGGGATGATTCAGGACATTATGTTGTATGGTTATGTGTTGAATGGACAAGAGTATGCATGTTAAGAATGGACACAGCATGTTTCGCGAAACATCTTCTTCCTTGGTGTAGTAGTAGTAAACAGTCAATTGTCATAGAGTAAATGAAGTATTGATATCTAGTATCTACCTCCTCAAAACGTCGAAGGGAAGGAGATATACCGCTTAAATATATAAAAAAATGCCTCGAATAACGATCTTCTATGAAAAATACGTATCTCGGGATCGATTGGTAACAGACACGTGCAATTTGCATCAACGCGTAGGAGTGGGATAGGAAATAATGTGAAATGAGCGCAAGAAAACGTGCCGAAAAGCACCAAATATTTTTAGTTATTCATGAATAATTTCTGATAATGCTCTATTAAGTAACCCTTTTAAAAATTCCAAACGAAATCTGTATTCAGGTCCATGCTTGCTTGGGCACTAGCTATGAAAATTTATAATTCAGGATCTATAAATAATAGAAATGGGTGAGTTACTACAAAAAGTAGAATTTATGACGTAATATTATCGATTAAAAAATAGTATGGTGGTGAAAGAGAAAAAATATCGAAAAAAGATGAAATAATTCATACGAAAAAACGAACGAGCAGATAATATAAAATTCTTACTATGAGAGAATTAAAAAACACCAACTAGCGCCGTAGGGTATGGGCGAAAATCATTCAGAATTTGGTGAGAGAGTTATGGTGTGAATATACATAAATTATTAGCTGAGTTTTTAACAAAACGATAGCTATTAGAGCCTACCTGATTTGGGAAGGGAAGGTCGGGGGAGGGTGGGGTCTTCAAATATTTGCGTTTCAGACCATTTGTAATCATCTGGCAAATGTCCAACTGTTTGGTATATATATACATTTTTCCCCCACGCGTAGCGCCGGCGAGTATTCATAAAATTCGCTCAAAATTTGGTGAGGAACTCTTCTTGAAAATGCGCAGAAGTGTTTTTTTTTGTTTTTTCGAAAAATTTCAAAATGGCGGATCACTCAAATTTTGAAGGGGGGTTCAAATTTTTCGTTTTTGATCTCATATGAAAGAGTGAGTCACGGACACCAACATATTTAAATTTCAGCTTCCTAAGTGCATTTTGAGGAAAGTTAAAGCAAAAACCTGTTTTTGAGGAAATTTCGTTTTTTGTGTTGCTCGCCTAGCGCAGGCGGGTGTGGATAAAATTCGCTCAAAATTCGGTGAGGGACTTTCCTTGAAAATACGCAAAAATAGTTTTTTTGTTTTTTCGATAAATTTCAAAATGGCGGATCACTCAAATTGTGAGGGAGGCTGGAGAAGGGGCAAATAGCTCAAATTTTTCTTTTTTGATTTCATACGAAAGAATGAATCACAGACATCAACATGTCTAAATTTCAACTTCCAACGTGTATTTGGAGGGAAGTTACAGCAAAAAACGGTTTTTTCAGGAAGTTTTGAGAGATAAAATTTCTTGAATTTTCTACATCTCCTTACCAAATCAACGTAGAAAAAGCATACTTTGTGTGTGGGGTTGGTTTGAGACCAGAATATAACAAGTTGAATCTGGGTCAAAATTGATGCAAAATGGCCGATTGTCAAAATTTGAGGAGAGCTTGAGGAGCCTCAAAGTTGTAAAAATGTAATTAATATGGACCCATATGATTGTAGGATGTAAGAAGTATACCATATCGCAAATTAAGCTTCACACATAATGTCAGAGGGGAGGAGAGATTATCAACCTCAAAATATGGTGGGGGTACACGGGAAGTTGAAAATTTTTTATTATGGTGACATATATAATAGAATAAGCACAAGAAACTAACCCATTCTAACTTTAGCTTACTTAATGAATTTCGAGGGGAGTTGAAACAAAAAACGGTTTTTGGAGGGAAAAGTAACAGGAAACTGCACGAATCCCTTCGTACCAAATTTACCTAGAGAATTCAATCTTTGTATGCAAGATTACTGGATGACCAGAATGTAACCTCTTGAAGTGAGGTCAAAATGTATCCGAAAAACTTCAGGAGTCCCGAATTTCTAAAATTTGAAAAATATAGCTCATATGATTATTTTTATTGCAGGTAAGACATACTACCTACATATTCTAAATTTAATTTCTTTAATGGTTTTTGGAAGGGATAGGGTAGTCGTTTTTCAGACTTGGTAGCGGGTGTGGCCTTTGTACATGAATGGATTAGCAACGTCATTTTGCAAACCAAAACAAGCCCGAGTTAAAAACTCAGCTCTAGTAATGCGGCACTGCTACTTACATTTTTTTGAACCCTGGAAACGCACAGGAATTTTAACACCTTCATTACGCACTGTGGGGTCCTGGGAGCCCAAGGTAAAAAATCAACTTAAATTCTATTAGACTGATAATGCTACCTTTAAATTTATTTTCTGAAGTAACGAACATAAAATTTGTCATATTATTGCTCCCCTCTCTAATTTCTCCTCTTCCATAATTTTTTTATTACTTAGCAAATTGAAAAAATTCACGGTATACCTTAATGAAAATCCACACTTCGATCAATTTCTTATTTACATTCCTCAAATCAATAAAAAATGAGAGCATCTACGTCATCACAAGACGATATCACGAATTACTTTAAAAAAAATATTCGAAAAAATAATTTTTTTAATGAATAAATAAATTTTGAAAAGGCATGTAGTGTGACAGGTTATGCAATATGTTTTACACAGATGGTTTAAAATTGCCTAATGTTGAATATTTTTTAGCGCTAGGTAGCACTTTACAAGAGGGACTTATAGAAGTTGTAAGAGAGGTGAAATTGAACTTGGGGTCCCAGGGACCCCACGTGAGTTTCCAGGGTTAAACATAGTTATATTATATTATATTATGTACATATTGAGGGACTTTGCGATGCAATTCAAACCAACTTTTGAGCTGATCTAGGACCACTGAAATTACAGATGGTTTACCCTTTTAGACTTTTTCCTATCTAGCCTAGAATGGGTACCTACAGCACTTCACTAATCCTTTTCATGCACTCTGAAAATTCGATCAAATGCCTTAGCAAGGTCATAACAAATTCCAAAGGTGAATTTTTTTCCATCGAACAACCGTAGAATATTATGGAGTATGGAGTGGAACATAGATACTCGTAGCACGTACGATGCATTTGTATATGTGTGTTCAAAATCCAAATTCATTTTCCTGCCATGTAATAATGTATAAGAGGCAACAACAAAGCTACGGATGTAATATACATCCACGATGTAAACACAGTCTTAATTTCCATGTGGTAACACTGACTAAGACAATCATATCAACGCACAACAGGTACAAAATCCCTTTGTAAAATGCGACCTGACGTCTGATACCTCATGGCGCTGGCGCTGCCACTACGACTGCCTAGTGCTTTACAAAGCGTACGAAAATAAATATTATTCCGTTGCGTTGGAGGGGAATAGTATAAAGAGTTTCAGAAGTACATAAACTGGTTTCTACCTATAGCCGGACACGAAGTGAACTCCAAAAGAGAATAGCGTCGTTGCTATTCACTACCTCTGTAGTCACGCTGAAGGTATTTTCCGTTCTCCGAAGCGAGAACTCTAAAAACACCACAAACGTTACACCGCAAACGCGCTAGAATATGGTAACGGTGACACTCGTACTACGAGTATTTGGGTTTGTTGCCAAATCGAAACGGATGCAACGTTTTACTTTTAACCTATACCTAATTGAAAAATCTGGTGTGAATATAAAAAACAAAGCGACGTTTTTGTAATGCAGCTTGTAGTTGCTTTCTTATCTCTTTTAAGCGGCATACTATACGTACTACGATTTGTTATCATCTTTGATATGTGGGTCAGCGAATATTCGCACGAGTAATCGTACGGAATATATGTAAATTTATAAAATAGTCAACCAAGTAGAAGGTGATTTGCATTCGATACTTTCGGCAAATTCGGCATAAATATTTACCCAGGCAACAATAAATTACCACTCGACGGTTAATTAAGATCATTATGGTACGTGCCAATTAGCTCTTCTGGCAACGTCTGGCTGCCATTGTTTTGATGAATTTGACGACATATCCGAATTAATTTGCTTATAATTTGAACGAGAAAATCGTCATTTTTATAGGCGCACGAATCGGTAAGACGGAGTGTAAGTAATCAAACCAGAGGGAATCCTCATCAGGTATCGAATTATTAGTTAATGAAAAAGTTTCGGGTGCTAAACGACCGAAAGGTAAATTACACCGGAGTCGTAAATAATTCAATTAATACTCAAGTACTCACGCTGAGGTGGTTGGAGAAATGAAAGTATCGAATATGATATTTTATAGAATGAAAGTAAATCAATGTACCTACCTACATTATCCACATTGTTACGATATGAAAGAAGATATCGATTTTTTAACAGTCATCAATCATTAATATTACAACTGCCTATCTAAGCGGGAAACCTGAAGGTGTGTTCGAGGTTCCCAAAAACCTGTACAGATCTTACAGAAATTGGTCACGAATTTTTACAGTAGCTCTTTAGGTAGGTAAGTAAGAGGAATTTCTCCCTCCAAAAAAAACAAGTCATATATTTCGTATTTGGACGACAGTACACATTTTAGGAACTTGGAACTTACCTATAGAAAGTTAAATTTTCGAAAACCCTTGAAAATGAGAATAATTGCATAGCTGCATATCACTTGTTCTCAAAGTATTTCACGACTAGCTACTGAAGCGTACCTATAGCTCTTACACTTACCCACCATTGTTTTGTAAGCTGTAAATTCAACTTATTAATGAAATTTTACACCTTATCACTTGGAAAAAAAAAGAAGACTTATCAAACAAATAATAATAACGATAAAACACCAGGAAGAAAATAATAACCTAATGGTACATAAACAATAAAAATTGAGTATTTGCCAATTAGTATGCGTAATCCAAACGTCGCGTCGGTTGTACAAATGCTTATAAGAATATTAATCACTTTGGGTAGTTTGCCTACTTGTATAGTATGTAAACAATACTATAGTAGATACTTAATGTATGTTCTGGCGCAGCGTTTATTTCATCTTGCATAACCTCTTTTTTGAACTTTTAAAATAAGCTAACAAACAACATAAAAGTGGGTCGAACGTGTTTTAAGGTGGCGCGGTGCTTTCGTAACAAAAATAAATAGAAATATGTAGGTAAAAAATCTAAACAAGGGAGTTAGTTTTTCGTCCCAACTATTGAGTAAAATGGACTGAATTTTCAAATTTTCATTATTTAGACATTACTTAATGGTGCTGAGAAATAAGATTTTCGAAATTTTTGATTCAACTCTTCCGGCAATGTACCAAAACAATCGCACATTTTCAAATTTTTGAATACACCTTCTAGCTTTTTTACTCTTATTTTTTTCTATTTTTAATAAGTCATTGTTTTGCTCAAATTTCAAATCAGAAATCATTTTTATCAATTTAATTTCAAAATATGACATCAAGGTTACAGTTTTGGCCTGTTCTTTTCAGAACCTACTCGTTGGAAGAATAAGCACGATTTTAAAAATAAATTCAGATTCAGAACAACAATGGATCGTGCATAAGCCTAAAATAAGTTGTAAATAAATTTCGAAGTTTCAAAATTGCTTGCCTCGTCAAGCACAATCTTTTCTTTTTTATTCCTTTTTTCACACATTTTTCAATTTTCCTTCTTGTTTTTGCTTTTTTTACTATTTAATATTTCTTCTTTATCTTCATTACCATCATCATCTTATTCTTTTTCTACCGAAGATGCTTTTTTATTGTTTTCTTCATCATTCTTTGATTTACTTTTTTTTACATTGTCTCGTATTCATCTATGTATTCATTTTCTTTCTTCATTACTCATTAGGTGTCATATAATAATGCTTTCTTGACAACAATATCTTTCAAGAGTTGAATAATTGTAATTTTCTTCAACGGTGATAACAATTCTTGCGATAACATACCAAAACATAACAAGTTCTTTAATGCGTGCATACGAAGAAGCAAATCCCACCAACCCCATCCTCATCGATGCCTTAGGCCTTACATTTCAGTACAGTTATGAGCAATCTATTTTATATAGTCTATGACTTCTGAACTAATGAATGAAGCTGAGAAAGGGGCTGATTATGCAAAATAAAGTGAACACAGCGTCAGAATGTACATTCAGTATATCTAGCTAATATATGAAAGTTTTTGAGGATTAAGATTTACTTCATAAGTGAACGCTAGGATGTAAGATACCCAGTTTGTGAGGTATTCCATGATTTAACAATAGCCTGCAATTTCTTAGAAATACATTTCGAATGTATAGTTTGAAATACAAACATAATACCGGCATATCAAACAGCAGCGAATACCTCATTCTACAGTGACTGAAAGACGATACATTAATATTGTAGGTGTACCGTTAGGTGGTATAGATACCGAAGAACGAAAACTATCTAGCTGTAGTTGACTTATCGCAAATCAGCATTTGATAGCTCTACTATAAAATAGTCAATTTTTGCAAACTACGACTAAATAGGTTTCTAATTATACTTCACAGGCAAGTAGATATATATGAAATAATTCACTTACATTCGATTGTCAATTTTCGAAGGAATTATTACTCGAACACTTTGCGTATCTAATTGAACGGGAAACGGTTTACGATACATTTACTGTATGTATTGCGATATGTAGATATTTCACTGACGACCATAGTTTTATGATCATTGAGTCTTAGACACAGAACTAATCACATTACAAGAGCAGATTTACCGTATTGAATGCATAGAATTGTATGTAAAAAATGAAAGGAACATATGGCACTGGCGGTAGGTATTACGTTAATACATAAGTTAAACAAACTGGCAATTACATTCAAAAAAACGATCTAATTTATCATTAAATACGAAATCACGCACGTATCGAACAAGGCTTAATAAATTAGGGTCAACAAATAAAAAATTCAACGAGCTACACGTAGGTGCACGATTACATACAAAAATCGTGAAAAAATATAAAAACGTAGACGTTATAATCGAAATTTAACGCGAATACTTACAAAATTTTTACGTACAGGGACGAAACACACAACACCTAACACCATAGTCTCGTGTGTACCATGACTTGATTAAATGATTAGAGACGTTGTAGTCTTGACTGGCGAAGAGAACGAGGAAAATAACAACGCAGTGTTGCCATGATGCGAACGTTAATACGTTTTCAACGAATCAAAATTTTCAATTAAGTAACTATCTTTCAAAAGTAAGCACTTTTTTTGTGAATGAGTAATGAATTCGCTTCGAATTAAATCATTTGATTATCTATTTATCTATAGTAAATTTCTCAACGATACTATAGAAAGAATTGAATGTTGATTTCTACTGGTTATCATCGTTGAACTTCGTGCTTTTTCGTCAGGACTTATAAAATTCAGTTTTTTCTTCGGACTTCTTGGCCCAGAAGACTTTAAGATTTTTTCAATGATTAAAATTACAACTTTTTTGTAGAGTAGGACTACTTTTTATACATGAACCGGAAAGGCGATATTTTCATAATCATATTATGGATTCCTGAGTGGAGCCAACACCTAAGCTTTTTCGCATCAATCCATTACCCATGCTTATTGAAAGTTCCTCTTGTTTTACAATTAATAGATGGTCCATCACTGTTTTCGATATTATGTTTGACTTCCATTAGTGAGTATCTGTCTATTTCATAATGAAGCGGTTTATCAAAATTTTGGCAGGAAAACATAAAAGTAGGTATAAGCTAAACCTACATATACTAATTTGATAAAAGTGAAAAAAAGTAATTGCCATCATATGATTTTGACATTTTTGACATATACTTGTTTGCAAAATCTGCCAAACTGCCTCCTATTTTCTTCATTATTATTTTGATAGAGACTGGCAGAGTGGTTTAAAATTCCAATGAGTCAGTTTTTCATGAAAAGCATCGCTGTAAATGATTTATACATGAGTAGTAATAAATTTTTGAATGTTTATAAACTGTAAATACCTATGTTATGTGGGAGAAATTTTTTGGTGTTTGAATCGTTTCGGTACTTATAAAATGGAAATGTATACATACGTAGGTATTTCTAATACCTATATGTATGCAACAAAAAGAAAACATGATCTCCTTGAAGAATACTACTCCAAGTTCATGCAGACGATTAAAACAAGTTGTATGTTTTGGTTGATGGTAAAAACGATTAATTTTTTTCAAATACTGGATGCAAATTGTGTGTGGGAACGTGTTTCTTTGCGCAGATAAACATTTCATATATTGAATCTAAAAATCGGGATGATTAAGTATTTAAATTAAAACCTCTTTTTGAATTACGTTTTATCTTTTCAGTGTTTTATCTACGACGTAGATTTGAATCCGTTTGAAAAAACACAATTTCATTCCACCAGATCACAGGGCTTACTTTGATAGTATTGTCGAGGAACATTATACTTAGTTTTATTTTTGAACAAAAACTGATTTTCTTACTCTTGAGTCTCAATATTAAATTCTTTGTATTGCATCAAAATATTTCATTGAGAGATAGAAAGAGAAGAACGCTAACAGTGCAATGCTATAGATAATTTTTGAATAGAGCAGGTAATAAAATAAATACTTGTACATAATATTGCTGTTTTAAAAGTCACATCTACAACATACTCAAACTGCATATGAGTCATATGGTCACATCAAACTTCTACTTAATCCAAAGTTGCCAGTACTATCGATAATGGTGAACAGATTAAGAGTAATTTTAATTTTATTTACATAAAAATGCAGCTTGAATGGGGCATCACTCATGGGATGTAGTTTCTTAAGTACCTACCTAATTACTGGTAATAGAATCAAGATGAATTCATTTTTCGAAGAACATTTTTAACATGTATTTGCGACTAACAAATTTTTAAAAAATACAAACACAACCGGGAAAACTAAATAAACAATCACAATCTTATAAATAATGATAATACCTCACATCTCTTAATCAGAGAATTAGATAATAACATTTCATTATTTATTCAAAAGTTGATAATATCCAACAAATTATTGTCATAAATTACTATAACAAATGGACAGATGTAGATAGTCGCCATTCACAGTGGACAAGTATTTCGTACAATTTTAAAAACACAAGCAACAGTGAAAATTTGATATGACGTTTCATATCTTTAGATATGGTTATAAATTTTTGATATTTATGTGATATGTTAAAATTTAGATTTAACAGGATATGTTATTATTTTTTCCTTCAGTTACGTACATCAAAGGATATAGGTAAAGCTATTATTCAATAGTTGGTTACTTTGAAATTCGATAATTTTTTATTCAAAATTGCAACATAAATATATTATATACTTGTTAATGTACTATTACAAGATCCACCATATATACAGCCACTGCGAGGTCCGATTTGAGATTTTACAGAATAGTAATTGAAATGATGAATACAGTTTTTTGATACAAAAATTTTTAAAGAAAGAGCATGTCAAGATCAAAAGTTTAAATTATCTATGATGCGCACTTTTTAAAAATTTCGATGAACAACAAACAAATAAAGACTCATTAGACTCCTAAGTAACCGTTTAAATCAACGCCGGATCTCTCTTAGCACTGTGTTACAGGGGGGAGTAGGAATTCAGTTGGGTCTCGCTTATACTGTCAAACATATACGAAATATACAAAATATATCCGTACATAAATCATCGCTAACCCAAGATCCAGCTAAAAACTTGCCTGCACGATGTACTGTAACTCGCAAGCAATGTGCTTCTAAAACATAGCGAGATCCAGCAAACACATTTCATGATCTCGCAATAACTCTATATGTATAAAATGATCTTGTTATAGACGAAAAATATACGTGGACATATATATATATACGTACATAGTATACACATAAATATCGAATTAATTCATAAAAAATTGTCATATTCATGAATGTAGTTTTCAAAGCAGGCCTATAGCCAGCAGATCATTCAACGTGACCAAATCCAACAGGGAGCTTTGATTTTGTTTGTATTGGCAAGCACTCTTGTATTGAATTCAAAATTTTAGTATGGTGGCTCAGCCCTCCTAGCCCCCTCTGACTACGGGCCTGCTTTAAATGCATAGAGGTATAGTACTTGGGAATGTGCGATTGTATATGGATGGCAACTCGAAATACGTTGCATTAGTATGCACGGGTAAAACTTGAATTTTCCATAAAACGACCAAAGAAACTATTTTTAAAGAATGCTGAAACTTTAGAATTTTTCTTTACCTTACTTCAACATTCCTGATACCTAATACTTTTTAAATAAAAAATAACTGATACTTGAGCTATGATTACGAAGTTTTAGTTTTATATCAGGTATAATTTTTTTTTTAATTGTGATTAAATTCGATATATTGTTACAATTAATTTTTTTAAATTTTTAATTCATGCAGAAAATTTTGATTTTTTGAGCTTTTTTTATTTTATATCAGTAAGGTTGATTATTAATTTATATAAATGAGCAATACATTGGAAATAAACAAGTTGCCATTCATAATATTGTAAGTTACTTCGCTGCTAAATGTAATAATAAATAATAATGCATTATCCTTTCAATAAGAGTTACATTTCTTGCACCAGAAGGAGTAAAGTTCGCAGGGTTGTCTATATGAGTAGAACTTGATCAAAGACTTACCAACAAAATATTTTATAGGAATGCAAAGTTTAAACAAAATCTGAAGGTGTACATTTTTAAATTTTGTGGGGAATTAATGGCATGCAACAGAAAACTGGTAAATCAATATGAAATACCTAAATATAGGTACATATAATAAGTAATAATAGTAACAATAGGTAATAATAATAGTAATAATAGTAATGATATAATAAGTAATAATAATAGTATCAATAATAGAAACAACAACAACAACAACAACAACACGCAAAAATAACAAATTGACTGAAAAAAGAGTTAATAAAACGTGGACATTAATTGCTTCTCAACATTTGTAAGTATCAGAAGGATGCGGATTACCCCTTGACATATTTCCATTTAGGTACTTAAACAGAAAATACGAGTTGGATATTAGGTACCTATAAAGCTGTCAGGTTGAAAAATATTTTCATTATTTTCAAATATATCCTTCCATGCTCATTGGAGTATGTTTTCTTATAGGATAGATTAAGCTAATAATTATGCTGTCAAAGATGAAAAAGAAGAAAATAACTAGTGTAATGAAAATATATAGGGGATTATACAAAGCAGTGAAATAAAAGGCACGGAGGATAATCTTCTTCGGAAACGTTTAACGATAAATATTCGTATTCGGTGTTCGTATAGCATCTGTACTCTGTTAGCTGTATTAAATTTTCAACTCGCCATTTCACAACTCGTCATCTTCGAAATCATTCACGACGCCTTGGTATTGCGTCTCCGTTTGTGTTGGATAACATAACCCTTCGCTTCCATCGGGTCGTATGCAAAATAGCATCGATTCTGTAGCGCTGACTTCGTGATTAGCTATACCGTAGAATTCTTTTAAATCTTCTGCTGGGAACCAAGCCTTTTCGTTATCTTCCACAACTACAATACCTAAGGATCTGAATTTTTCGTAATAAATTATTAATTAAATTATACGCATTTCCTGGTTACATAAATAATACACGACGAATGGGTCGTTGAAAGAGGTGCTGAAGTACGTAAAATAAACTATAGCATCAGCTATCAACTAATTTGTTGTGTTGATGCATAAAATGAGAAGGGATATTGTAAGGTAGGTACTACAGGTATTTAGCTATCTTAGAATTTCAACGTTCGTCGCATAACTACGTGTAATTTATTCGCCAACGTGTCTTTCGAGTACATTAGCCGTGAAGTGGTAAGGGCACATTGTTGTAATTTAAATCAACAAACGTGATGAACGATTATGGAAAGTTGACTCACTATTTTTCATAATCTATTCTTATTCTTTATATTCTCGTATCTTGCTTGAAGATAATGGTACCTAGGTACCTACGTATCTAATGCAAAGGATTCATAATGTTGTGAAACTCGAAAATATAGAATTCTTTGTCCTCGATATCGTGTACATATATTTAATCATATCGTTAAATATTGTCATTTGTCATAAAAAAAATTAGATCTAAAAATATTGGTACCTAAGTATATACTATGCAGAGGCGTACCGAGGACATTCTTCAGGGAGGGGAGAAAGCCAAAAATTGCCAACTAATACCATGAAATTTTACCAACTGTTGACTTTTTTTTTTCTTTGCTCCAAGGAAATAAGATGTTAAATAAGATGTCACAGTTTTGTTAGCCTTCAAAAAATTTAAAAATAGCTGTAATAATACTACGCAGGTGGTCAAGTTTACCAACTTTACGCTAAAACTCCAAATTTACCAACTTTCCAAAAGCCAAGTGGGGGAAGCTCCCCCTCCCCCCTTTCGGTACGTCCCTGATACTATGCCAGACATTACTACTATTTATTAAGCATTATTACTAACAGTATCACGTGCTCATATAAAGTGGTGCAATAAATCTCAAAAAGTGCTGAAATAGAGGTGCAAGTGAAAGAAAAATGGTGCAAATTTAAATTAGAAATCAGTGCAGTAACACAGATTCGACCTACTTCATCCTAAATAAAATTTTATTTTGAAATGTTCAACTCGTAAACACCCTTTCTCAAGACTTCTCATTAACATTCCTTGTATTGTATAAAATGTCTGTCGATGGAAATTCTTTATTTTGCTGCAATAATCGATTAGAATTTTTAATGTAGTTTTCATTTTTGTTTTTTTGTTTGTTTTTTTTTAAACCAAGAACATATAGCGGTAATCATCGTTATATCGTTTAGTTAAATAATTCGTATTCATACCTTAATATGGCAACTCCGGGTATCCATAATATCGATACTGATATTAGGAATAATATCAAGAATATAGCCCATCCAGGCCATTCGTGTAGCTCTGTTTTTCCTTTCTCTGGAACCCAGGCTGGATATCCACTACCTTTAACCATTATATCTATGAAACTGGCGGTCAATATCAGAATCATTGCCAAAGGAGATAGATATTTCCAGCATATTTGCCAATATAAACTAGGACGAGATCCAATCATCAGTTCTATGTCATCGGAAAATCTACACAACGAAAGGAGAAAGAAAAAGACAACTTATAACATAAAATTTTCAAATATAATTTCTACTACATCTGTGATTTGTAAACTAATGGCTGACCTCTTTACACCGTAAACGTAGGAAATAGCGATGCACTCGAAAAATGCAATAATGAGCAGAGGGAAGTTACCGCTGAAATCATCGAACAATGTGAAAACGTAATTTCCAGCTCCGTGCGCAAAACACATCGAAATAAGGCAACAAAACGAACACAGAACTCCTGAAACACAAAGCCATCCTCAACTGGTATTATAAACGTTCGCGATACTACAGTCATCTAATTCACGTCCTAACCTGTCAAAATTTCTTTACGCAAATTCGGAAATAATTTCATATCAACAATAGATGTCACAACGCCTTCGAGCGTACCGAATTGGGAGTCTATACCCAATGTAAATAACATCAAGAAGAACAATACCGCCCAAAACTGAGCTCCTGGAAATTGATTTATGGCTTCGGTGAATATTATAAACGCTAATCCTGTTCCAGAAGCCGTCTGAAAGTTTCAATCATTAATCAATTTTCGTTTCTGTGTTACTCATATACCTATGAATAATGAATCGTTTAAACAGTGTGAACCGTACATTATCCAATTCTTTCTGCAGGTCGCATTCAGGAAGTGAAATTTCGGTGAAAAAGGACGAATTGTAATGCATCGTCACAGGACCCTGACCTTCTTTTTTCACTCCCGTATGATTCAAGTATCTGAAATGAGGATTGCTCATAGAGGCCAAAGTTAATCGGTCTCGCTCTTTTAGACAATCTTCGTAGGTCATTCTAGCTTTAAAACCTGAATCCATAACAATCGAAAGCAATAGGTTAATTATGTATCTCAAAATAATATCTGGAGTGTTTTACCTCAATAAGAATTTCTTTATAGCAAATATAGCAGTACTCAATACTCGTGCGACATTTAATAATCGTAGTACGCCTATCCTAATTGCTGAAGGATCAGAGGTTCCTAGGTTTGAATAAAAATGTTTTCACCTCGATGACTACCAATATCAACATTTCTTATTTATCATCTAAATAAGTTATGTAGGTAAGTAAACGGTTTTTATCAAAATGTAAAGTACCTATTCAATGTATTATTACTGACAAAAAGTGGAAAGAACTGGTGGAGAGAAGGGAGAGATGTATTTCTGCTCTTTCAACAATTAGGGTAGGAAAAATATCGTACATGAGTCATATGAGTAGCCTGCTGTATATTGTATGAAAAACATCATACTGCGGTGAAACACTCTGTATATTATCATAGATATTTTGCTTATATTTGATAAAAGTAGAAGGTATGGCTCACCTATGATCGAAAATACTACTATTCCGGCAAACATGGATGTAAAGCAGTTAGTCAACGAAACGGTAATAGCATCTCGATAGCAATTGTTATTCACAGGATTATAGGAAGAAAATGCAATCAGTCCACCAAATGCCAAACCGAGACTGAAAAATATTTGAGTTCCAGCTTCTAACCACACAACTGGGTCTGTTAGCATATACCATTTGGGAGTAAAAAGATGCCATAATCCGTCTGACATCCCTTTAAGCGTGATTCCTCGAAAGAAAAATATGACTAGAACTATATACGGGAATGTCGCAGTAACGTACACAACCTGAGGACACAGAATCCGCAATGAATTAGAATATTTTCCACTTTTATGTTGCGAGTTTAAAGAAATCAAAAATCGTTTACTTTTCCAGAAGATGCGATACCCTTGATCATGCATAAGTACACCAAAATCCAAGCGACTACAAGAGCGATGGCTATTTTCCAATTGAATACTTCCGGACTGTTAATGTCTTCTGATATCATTAAAGTCGTTCTGTACCAAAAGTACTGTGTTGGAGTGCTTTTCTACAAAATAAAATCCGATGTAAGGCTTTCCATTCGTAAACACTACGAAGTAAGAAGCATAATAAATATTTACCACACATTCAGGTTCAGGCATGTATGAGCCATTGGGAAAAAACACGTTGGGGCAAGTTGCCCAAGGTAGTTGGGCCTGGAAACTCTACAAACATATTTCAAAAGTGTTAGATACCAGGTACAACGGTGATTTAAAAAAACCAATCACAATAGCATTTAAAATTTCATACCTGAACAAAATAAAACAAACACCAAGCGATTATAGTGTTGTAGTACAATGCCACATTAAAGGAAACTACAGCGCTGCTAATTCCAATACCACCTAAATAAGGGGATACTTCGTTCCACGCCCCAATAGCACCCTTTCGTAAGCGTTGTCCGATGGCTAATTCTAAATAAAAAATTGGAATTCCTTCGATCGCTAACATGATAAAATAAGGTATCAGAAATGCCCCTGAAATCAACAAACGTAGATGTGAGACTACATCAAAAGGAACCCAACTTGATGAGTTACTATTCATTTCTACGCACTCACCTCCACCATTTTTTTGAGCCAAATAAGGAAATCGCCAAACATTTCCCAAACCCACTGCATATCCCACAGTTGCCAGTAAGAATGTTAACTTGCTATCCCAGCTTTCCCGTTCTTCTTCTCCATTCTCTGGATGGAATATAGGTTTAGTTTCAGATTTCGTGTCCAAGAATCCAGCACTACTGGATGACTTCAGTAGTGTCCCCTAAAAGCATTTTTTCAGAATTATAAAAATATTTTTCTAATACTATGTGTTTTAATCATCTATGAATACGTCCAAAGCTTACCTCAGGTTTTTCTTCTTCGAATTTATCAGTATTGCTTGTAGTACCATAAGTACTTTTAGAATAACCTCCGTTTTCTAGTATGAGACGATTTTTCATATCTTTTAGTTCTAAACGGTCTAAGGATCTTTGCGGATTCAAATCTCTAGAGCTTTGTCTACGAACTAAATGAGCGGAATTGGCCATGGTTTATAACTTTTTCATCGTCATTTTAAAGCTATAAATGAAAAGGAAAATACAATTTTTGAAATAAAATTATGATCCTTGTATGTTTTACTAAAAAATATTTTTTAAAGGCGCGCAAATTGTTCCTTAATTGTTGCCGTAGAATTCCTTTGTGCGAGTAGCGAGACAATGAGGGGATCTAGGCGTAGCTGAAGTTAAATAATAAAGTAAACATATCTCATAACATAAATGTTTTTCAACGTAAATTTTTGAATTAATTATTTTGCGCGTAACACTATGCAACTTATTTAACGTGCATATTTTATAACTTCTACTTGTTGCGAACATTTTGAAGCTCATCGCATTATTGCGAAGAATAAGACAAAATTAAATCTAATATGCGATTATTTTTTTCTGTAAGTTTATAAGATGTAGGTATGCCTGTCTTATTAACGCAGTTTACAATTTATAGGTAGGTAATTAATATTGTATGACTTGCATATTTTTCCATCCATTGCTCGTTTATATTTGAAAATTACGAATCGAAACATTATAATTATTTTTAGAAATTTAATATCTACGATCATAGGCGTTTCAATCAGGAAGGAAATTAAAAAAAAGTATTCATAAGCAATATTTTTAAAAAATCATTTGATAGGTACCTTACTTTCAAAATATAGGATTATATTTCCACTCAGAAAAATTAAGCATTTAGCTCACTTATGCGATAGATCCACGAAAAAAAAATTAAAAAAATGAATTGTGAATTACACTTAAAAAAAACGTAACACTTGGATTATCATTAGAATCTTTATTACGGAGCAAAACAATACATAAGGATACGAAGCTTTGTTCTTTTACAGAAAATTCTTTAAAATGGAGGTTAAATTAAGCGAAGCGAAAAGTCCCAGTTTCATCCCAACCCCTAGGGAGCTTGCGCTGATCAATAAACAACCTAGTATAACACAGCTGGTTAACAAGCACACTGTAGCGAAGATGAAAATTTCTCAAATCCATATCCGTGTTCACACTTGAAATAGGAAACTTTTTCAATAACATCGTCTGTAGGTATGTGAATTAGGAAAACCATATAGGGTGTAAACAATCTTCAAAATACCTCAAATATTGTGAAAAATTGACTTCATCTTTCGCCTTTAATTAAATATCTTCATTATTTACAAGGAAGAGTGAAATGCGAAACAACCTTTTGGAATATAGAAATGAAAAATTTTCCTATAACTTGGAAAGTATTTCATGCCGACAAGTGTTTTGGGAACGCTAAAGGCAGTTTTCTGGAAAGGCTTAAAAAGAAAATTTAATTTCGTTCCAGTGTATTTTATACACGTGTATAAAAGGGTTTTTCATGTTTCGTTGAATTTTCTTCATTTTTATTACGTAGATACCTAACTTCTCTCGAGGATGAGGTAATTTTAATACGTTCTTATTTTCGAGTACCTGTAGGTATACAAGATGTTTCACATTAATATGATCTCCTACCTACCATGCTTAGAGCTACTCATAAGACACCTATGCCGGATTGTTTGCCTACTTACAGAAATGAAAAAAAATTTTCGAGTATATTTTTATCTCGGTAATAATAAATTTTCAACATTTTTATATTATCATCCAAAACAGATGAAAATATGCAGTTTGTACCGAAATGTATAATGTGCTATAATATAACTAAGCAAGAATTGGTAACAATGAAAGGAATAAATGAAAAAAATTGTAAAAAAGCCCAAAAATATGCAAAAAAATGACTATTTTTTCATATTGTTTGCAAATAACTTTGAAATAAGCTCTACTAATTGGGCATTTTAAAAATGTTTATGAATCAGTGGAGCCCCCATCCCCACTATACACCCCAAGTCGATACAAAAGTATTACCAATTCTTCCAATATTGATCTTTACTCCTTTCCCCTACCATCATATTTTTAAAACTTTGGCAGATAAGCCAGTGCCGGTTTTAGAATCGCTGCTTTGGGGGGATTTTAGTTTTAAAAGTCAAGTGAGAAAGATAGTAAATTGTTTAAATTACCGAAAAGTTTATTTAACGCCTAAAAAAAAGCTCTTGAGAAAACCAGCTATGATCATAATTATGAAAATTTCTACACATGTGATGTAAAAGAGCTCGTATTAAAGTAAATCACAAGATGCTTGAACTTGAAAAAAAGTAATAGTGATAAGAAAACCTGAAAAAAGTAACATACCATATTCAGTGTGATGTACTTGTATAACTTTTAATGTCAAAGCTTTCACAAACATTTAATGAACAATTTAAGAAAAAACAATCTATTAAGGATAGGTATAAATATACAAAATATGTTAAGGAATGAATGTAGAAATCTGTTAAGAATAAGGATTGTCGGTAAATTCTATGCTTCCCATATCATCGATACTGTAATTCTTCAACGAATCTCCATCGTTTATGATACCATTTACCTTGAAAAATATGTAAAATTTTAGCGAGTAGCTCATTACCTTGCAAAAATATTCATTCAATTAATTTTATGAGTGCATAGAATAACATCTTACGTTAAGTATATCATTAAATTTATATACATTCGCCTACTTCTTAATTGCTTATTATTATAAATATATATGCATAATTAATTATGTATTTCATTATATTATTTTGTGATGAAGGTACTCACTTTGTACTTTTTGTAAATTGAAAAATCATTATGATCATCCTGATTATTGTTTTCATGAAAAATTCTGTGATTAATTAGAAAATTGGGAAGTTCTTTTACCTCCACAGGCTTGTTCATATCTCCATTACATAATTCATTTGTGGACTGTAGGACAAAAAAAATTGTAATATTCTATAATATAATATCATAAAGTTCAACAGCTTTATGCGCTAAATATTAAGACTTGAAATTACTAGATGTCGTCAGTTATTGAGAACAAACGCAATTTAGTTTCGAACAAGTACCATAGATCGCTGCATTGTACTATTATTTCGAATAATGTAAATATTGCGAATTTATTAGGTACTATTAGGGTAAAAAGCGTTAGACCGTTTTCGCCTACACGCTTGGAAAATTCGTCAGTTCGAAGGCTTATCTTGTACGAATGTATTTCGATATTTCTGCCACGTTCTATTGTTTTCAATTTAACCATTCTAGCGGAAAAACTGAATTCCCATTGTGCTCTTTTTTTCGAATAATATTTTCATTTATTCTGTATAGCCGAGGAATTCAATGAATTCGAACTACGTAGGTAGATACGACATTTTACTCTTTGATGGTAGAAGATTTTTTTTTTTTGGATCAGAAATCCATGGAAAATATTGATTATAATTTCACGATATAAGATGGTTAGGATTTTCAATACGTAGGTAGGTATTAATATTTTTCACTTTTAATACCTCTTCATGCGTTTCAGCTACTTCTTCTATCGATTCATACATGAGGTCTCGGTCATTCCTGTTTCGATCTGTAAACAAATCAAGATATTTTTAACTTATGAAGATAATTAGCTCATACATATACATATTGTTTTATCTCAATATGAGCTCTATACGTATCATATGTGGCATTTCTCATTTGACATTCATGTATTATGGCTTGCTTACTTTACTCGATGAAGGAATCGAGTTGTGAAAATTTAGAAAATATTTTCTTAAGCTTGGACCTTGACGGTGATTAACTTTGAAAATGCTTATTTCATCATTCGAGTCAGATAAAAAATATATGCCATTTTTATCAAATGTGGAACAGATAATGTACTTGGTATTACTGACAAAAAAATTTGACAGCAGAGGAAAGGGTAAGCGCGGATGTTTTTTTATCATAAGTAATAAATACAATATGGGTAATTCTCTGAAAATGTCCATATTTCGATGTCTTTATTTTTCTGAAAAAAAAAGTTGATATTGGGAATTTTTTTGATTGGGATAGTGAGTATATGTGTCCTTGATGTCATTTATGCCATTCGGCTCAAGTCATGTCCCCCTGGGGGGGGTAGGGGGACTTTTTGAAATTTTATTACCCAAAACCTAAGAACTTCTTAGGCCGTGGCTGTTGATTCTCGATTTTGTGGCTTATTGTAACTCAGCCGTAAGACGTCCTAGGAACTTGAAATAAAAGGGATATCGAAGATTAGTAAGTACATATAATATTCACCTATTCAATATTCTCTTAAACTGACTGTTAGGAGCTCCTTAGTAAATTTTTGGCGAATTCTCTCAGGTCGTGGCTGGTTGGTTTTAATCTTGAGCCGTGGCGAAGTGTCTTTTTATGACCATGGCCTAAGAACTAGTGTCTTTTTTCGAGAGACAGCCATTAACACCTAAATTAATAACATCTTTGTTAGTGTATCCCCATTAAAATTGATTTAGAATGGCAAAAAGACACTAATTCCTAGGCCGTGGTCGTAAAAAAAAACACTTCGCCACGGCCTAAGATGAAAACCAACCAGCCACGGCCTAAGAGAATTCGCCAAAAATTTATTAAGGAGCTTCTAACAGTTAATTTAAGAGAATATTGAATAGGTGAATATTATATGTACTTACTAATCTTCGATATCCCTTTTGTTCCAGGTTCCTAGGACATTTGATGGCTGAGTTAGAATAAGCCACGGCCTAATACCACAAAAACCGGGAATCAACAATTTTTACGAATTTTGCTTTCCGACTGTGATAAATAAATGACATTTCAC
Organism: Phenacoccus solenopsis; assembly: GCA_009761765.1. Classification (NCBI taxonomy): domain Eukaryota; kingdom Metazoa; phylum Arthropoda; class Insecta; order Hemiptera; family Pseudococcidae; genus Phenacoccus; species Phenacoccus solenopsis. Next base: position 44,473,782 of record CM019754.1, on the reverse strand, counting down.
ATTTCGAATGCTGGCAGTGTATTCTCATGATGTCAAGGAAGCATTGTAACCGCAAAGAAAAACGAATTATAAAATCATTGCCGCAGGAGAAGCAAACAAAAAACGCCACGGCCTAGGAGTGTATAAACCATTTACAGGTCTTTGAACCTTCCTGGAGGTCAAGCAGGGAAACTTTGGACATCATTTTGAGCGTTAACATACACACTCAACTATCCTGAGCAACTTTGCTAAGTTTTTCCTCAAAAAAATATTAATTTAATATCATTTATGTGACATTGAAAATTCAAAACGTGACCATTTACATGCCACGGCCTAAGAACTTTTGACCTTTGGGTTGAAAAAAACCCCATTTAGGGGGGGTGGAGGACAATTTCAATCGATGGGAAAGTTAGAGGAGATACTCATATAAATATAGAAAAAAAAATAAATTCAATTGTAGCGTAATTCTTCAAAAAAAACATCGATTACAGAAATATGGACATTTTCAGAGAATTACCCATATGAGTTTCAATTTGGGATGAAACACTTTGTACATGTAGGGACCTACACATTTACAAAACATAAGGGGATAATGAAACATACTTCGAATTATTTTCGATCTGTCTTTCTCCTTATGCTCTCGTATTTCATTTTCTCCATCATCTTTATCAGCTAATTTATAATATTTGGTAGAAGGTACGGTCAAATTTTGTTTATTTATATTCGGCTTTGCGTCAACACCGTTGAGAACAGGTCTTTTAGAATCATCTTCATGAGACATCTGTAACATTTGAAAAGCGTAAATATCATCACAGACTTTTCATTACTGCGTTAGAAGTATGGTCGACAGTTAATTCATTCTCCGGTCCCGCTTGCACTCACTGATTGTTTATAACTGACGACAATTAACGGAGTTGATAGGACGGATTCTTGGTACTGTAAAGATTGTCGTTTACTTCTCCTAATTTCCATTTCTGTCTCTTGCTCCTTTCTTCGTTTCCATTTTAGATTTGTAATATAGCCGTGGTACATTACGCTAACGATTAATGTGACCAGGATACTCGATGATAGTACAAAAATAACTACGGAAAAAAGAGAAAGAATGAAGAAATTAGAGATGAATACAAAATACATAAAATATAGCTTATTTAGTCCACTTCAGTTTTCAAAAGATACCAACATATTAATTTGTATAGAAGCTTCGAACCATTGAAAATGAAATATCGTCCGACTGTTTTTTAACCTAGATACCCGTATATCTAAGTATAATGCTTATATCTCAATTAAAATTGAAAAAAACATGCTTTTGAACGGATTACAAAAGGATTATTTAATGGAATCACATTAATCCTCGAATTGTTCAAGCGCGAAGATTATTTAAGCTAATTTTTCAATTAAAATGTCGCTAAATTTATAACCCTTTAAAGGTTGATTGCATTGAAAAATACCTCGAAGCGGCACGTGTTCGTTCAACAAAAAAAAGATGATAAATTATTTTTTTTCTTTCATAATTTTATTCCAACGAAAATTAGTTCTTACTTGTGCTGGCACTTTCTTCTTCTTCAGACGTGTCTGCATACAAAGAAGTGTACTGAACTCTTTCCGGCGGGTCCTCTACCCATGTTTGTTCCTCTGCCTGAAATCAATATACGAGTATGTATGGGTAGACTACTCTCATTACTTGAGCGCATGAAATTCATAAAAGGATATCAACTGATTTTTTTCGCAATGATATCTAGTATAATTCGTTCTAATATATCATTATAGCTTATTTTATAATAAGCTTTCAATTAAGAAGGGTACCAATCTTTTACGTATTTACTATTGACAAAGAGTTTGAAAAATATACCTATACCTAAGTACATACATGCAAACTACCAAGCATTTATCTATGCCTGCTTTCAAGCAATTATAAATTACGAAGAACTGAATACAAAGTTCAAATAACTCACGTAACTAATGTTAAGAGATGGTCCTGATTGAGGTTTATGCATGACGTCAAAGAAAGCACATTGAGCGCTGCGAACACCTTGAGAATTCGTTATATTAACTTTTTCACTACCAGCTTTCGTGAATAACATATATTCATCCAAAGGTTTCATCGAATTATTATTGACTTCGATAAAAACGTCTAAAAATCGAATATTATTTATACAAAACATTTCGCGAAGTCGTTATTGCCTGTAACCAAGTTCGTATAGAGTATAGGCATAGGATAAAGCTGAAGTAGAAAATGATACATACTGGAAAGACAACCGCTGTAGCTTTTATAAGAGCCGAATCTCGGATCAGATGTATTCACACCTCCTATTTGAACCTCATTATCTCCAACGCTGATATCTTGAGTTTCGTCATCGTTACTGAAGCTTAAATACGGTATCGGGCCAACAGCTACTGCTTCGCGATCTACCTACATCGAGTAAATTTTTTTATTCTGTGAAAACACTCTTTGCTCCTTGGCTATAGTGAGAATAAGAACGATTCAATTGTACAGAAAATTTAATAAACTTTGATACTTTAGGTGTTTCGAGCTTTAGCGGTTGTGGTTAATTAAGCAACGATGAAAACTTTAAGTGGCCTGCGCTCGATGCCAAATCATGTCGGTGTACCGATAGAAATTGGCAATTTATTAGAAAACTTTTGTAACGCTCGAGGACTATTTGATCTTTAGAAGTCGCCAATTTGAATAAATAAGTAAACAAACAAAGTGCCAACTTGTAAGAAGTAAAGGCCAGAGGGTGTGAATAATGCTTTGAGGCTTTGTGATTACGAGTTGGAACAATGCAATCAACATTTAGATACTATCAAAAATTCTATTTGCATTATTTTATCCTACTTAATTGCGACAACAATGAGAAATTAGAAAAACAGGGTATCGAAACAGATATTATTGAGACTTTAGACATTATTATTGCTTAATGGATGTTGAAAGGATGAAAGAGGAACTTCACTTATGAAAAATTGCCTCATATGA
>CM019754.1:44399506-44464075 GCA_009761765.1 Phenacoccus solenopsis | reverse complement strand
GTGATGATTAGTTTTGAAAATTATTATTTCTTCATCTAAGGCATAAACATATGCTGGTTGTGCTAAAATTTAGGCATACAATGTAGTATTATTGATAAGAAATAGATATCAGTGGAAGAAATAGATGGGAAGAAATAACAAAGAAGGATGAAAGTAATGGAAAAAATTATCAATAGAAGCTTTTCTTTATCTTTAAAGTTGTCTGTGTGATATAATAAAAAATAAAAAAAAAATGCGGAAGAGGAAGTTTCCCGAACATTTTTTAGACTTTTTCATCATCTCTCCGCATTTATCTTATTCACTTGCATAAATTTTTTATCAATAATAAATTGCATACTCTACATTTTGGCACAGCCGATAAATTTTCATCTGTTTTAGATGATAAAATTGAAATTTTCAAAGTTGATCATCACCAAGTTGAAAAAAATAATTCTGACGTTTTATATTTTGGCCTTTTCAGCTAGCAGGATAGGCAAATCATTATACATTAGTGTCACAGGAGTTTACTTACATTTAGCATGAAGGAAATTCTATTATGTTGAAACACCCTATATAGATACTGTCTGTAATATAACTTGAGACTTTTTGACAGCGCAAGGTTAGGCAACAATTCGTGCATGGTTACTCAAAATGTGGATTGTATTACAAAATAGGTTAATGTTTTATTACCTATCAGTTCACCGAATTTAACTGGAAACGTATTCACCGTGCTTGTTTGTGCTTTACTATTTCGACTATTTGGCCAGCATTTTCAATTTGAAAACATTTTGGGAAGTAATGAAATCGTGAAATTGTCGCGCTTTTTGCCTATCCTTGTCCTGCTAAAAAGTGTCAAGTTATTTTTGACAGACAGTAGATACTCACTATTTGACTTGGCAGATTATGTTCTACTATAGTTTTAGTTTTCCAGTCCTCTAAAGATTGAAATTCGCATTTCACGTGAGCTGGAGGGAATCTACCGTTTCCGTCGATATCTATCAAATATACGTCAGGTTTCGTGTACCCAAGTAGAGCTAGTTCCTCGCAAGTTTTTTTAAATTGTGCTACGATCATTTGATCAAGTTAGGGAATAGCTATTGGTCTTGAAGAATTTGTATGACGATATTAGTAACATAGTAGAGACATACCGAAGTGACAATTTTTTCCTATGTAACCAGTGCCGCTACAATCACAAAAAACTTTGTCATCTTTAATGGAGCATTTCCCTCCGTGTTTGCATGCATTTGGCCTCTTACATGGATCCACCAACTGACAATTGTCGATGGAAACTTCGCCAACCATGTGAGTAGTTCGAACGATGTAACGAGGTTCCAGTAAAACATCGTTGACAGTTATATTACGCAGACAGCCGATTAAACCTACGAAGAGTGCAGATATAGGCGATCACTATTCGTCTTTGCGTATCATTCTCTACTTTGTTGTGCAAAATTGGGTAGATATAGTAATAATCTTGGATGAATTCTTAAAACTGCATTAAAACTCACCTACATTGGGTTTCCCATTTATTCCACTCCCCATAGTGATTTGGTCGCTAAAGTTGAATCTTAAAGCGAATATATGATTTGTTTTATGTTTGTAGTCGATCGTCAAATTCAATTCGCTATTACAATATTGTAAATCTAGCTGAAAAGGAAGTAACGCACAGTACTTTTATACTCGTAGAAAAAGTAAATAAATTGCGCGAGGTTTACCGGACGCCGAGTCGATCAAATGAATGGAAAATATTTACACGAGTTATGGTATGAAGGGCGAACACACGTATATTGAATTTTTATCAAGTACGCTGCGAGTGTAGTAAATAGCTATTCAAAGGTACTACTGGCACGATCGACAACATTGTTTCGCTATTTTGAAGTTCATTGTAAATCAAGATATTTGACTAAACACGAGCATCCCAAGGAGAAACAATTGTATGAAAAGTTACTCAAGTTATTTGTTTGTATTGCGACGCGGTGCTAAAATGTTTATGTCTCGGTAAAGATAGGCAACATATTTAACTTTGTAGTGAAGGTTTTTGTGGAAACTATGTTTACCAACGGTGTAAACATATTTTGAGTATAAAAATTTTCCTATATAATATATCACGGCGTAAGTTGTTTGAATTTTGGAAATTACGTATACAAACTTACGGAATGCCACATATTTTTCGTGTTATCGTATTTTACAGTAACGAGCTGGGTGTTATTCAAAACCATGTTGGAAACCAGTTCGAATCTAACTTCTTCATTCACCACACGAACCTAAGAGCAAAAATGCGATTAATTTCGAGCCCTTCGATTTTCAAGATGAAAATGAGTAATAAGATGAGTGATGAGTTCGTTTTTATTTTTTGTTAATTTTCTTTTTTTTTTCTTTCCTTCTTCTTCCTCTTCCTCTTCTTTTTTTTTGAAAAAGGAAAGAAACTGTAGAGCCATTTTATTGCCACTCAAGAAAAAGTTGGAAAATTAAGTTTTCAAAAATTAATTTTTATTTTTCAAATGGAGAAAATATTTGCCATTAGCATATAGAGTCGACCAAAAAATCATTCTTGAGTCACATCAAAACTTTGATTTAGACTTTTAACTCCGGAGTCAACAAAAAAAAAACGTAAGCAGCCATGCCGTTATACTGGAGCTGAGTTTTTAACTGGAGCTTGTTTTGATTTACTAATAACCTTGCTTAACCATTCATGACTACAGGCCAACCCTATCCTTTCCAAAAACACTTAAGAAGTTGAATTTGGCACAAATGTAGTATTTCTTGTCATGAAATAATCATGCGAACACATATTTCTCAAATTATAACTATTTGAGGGTCCTCAAATTATCTTCAAATCATGATAATCCGCCATTTTGGATCCATTTTGACTCAAAATTTAAGTGGTTATATTCTGGTCACAAACTAATCCTACACACAAAGTTTGACCATTCTAGGCCGATTTGGTGATGAGATATGGAAGATTCATGAAATTTCCTGCAGCAATTTCCCCTCCAAAAGCCGTTTTTTGCTCTAACTCCCCTCCAAAATCACTGAGGAAGCTAAAATCAAAATACGTTTGTCACTTGGGCTCATTTTATCATATGACACAGCAATAAAAAATTTTCGACCCCTCCTGTACCCCCACCACTATTTTAGGTTGGTAACCCCGCCTTCCCCCTCCAACATCATGTATGGAAGTGAATTCGGGATATAGTATACAACTTATCCCCAATAACCATATGAATTCATATTAATTACATTTTTACCAACTTGAGGCTCCTCAAGCTCTACTCAAAATTTTGATAATCCGCCATTTTGAATCCATTTTGATCCAAATTCAAGAGGTCATATTGTGGTCACCAACTAACCTCACACACAAAATTTGACCTTTTTAACTTGATTTGGTGGGGAGATATGGAAGATTCAAGAAATTTCATGACTCAAAACTTCCTCAAAAAGCCGTTTTTTGATCTAACTCCTCTCAATATGCACTTAAGAAGCTGAAATTTGGATATGTTAGTATCCGTGACTCACTCTTTCATATGAAATCAAAAACGAAAAATTTGAGCTATTTGCCCCTTCTCCAGCCCCCTCAAAATTTGAGTGATCCGCCATTTTGAAATTTATCGAAAAAACAAAAAAACTATTTTTGCGTATTTTCAAGAAGAGTTCCTCACCGAATTTTGAGCGAATTTTATCCACACCCGCCTGCGCAAGGCGAGTGACACAAAAAACGAATTTCCTCAAAAACAGGTTTTTGCTAACTCTCCTCAAAATGCACTTAGGAAGCTGAAATTTAAATATGTTGGTGTCCGTGACTCACTCTTTCATATGAGATCAAAAACGAAAAATTTGAGCTATTTGCCTCTTCTCCAGCCCCCTCAAAATTTGAGTGATCCGCCATTTTGAAATTTTTCGAAAAAACAAAAAAAACACTTCTGCGCATTTTCAAGAAGAGTTCCTCACCAAATTTTGAGCGAATTTTATGAATACTCGCCGGCGCTACGCGTGGGGAAAAAAAATATATATATGCCAAAAAGTTGGACATTTGCCAGATGATTACAAATGGTCTGAAACGCAAAGATTTGAAGACCCCACCCTCCCCCGACCTTCCCTTCCCAAATCAGGTAGGCTGTAATAGCTATCGTTTTGTTAAAAACTCAGCTAAAAATTGACTCCGACCCTACTTTGACTCCAGAATTAGTGATGTATGGGTTTCAAAGTCATGTTTTGACTGCGTGAGCTGGAGTCAAATTTATGTCTCTTTAACTCATTGTACGTTACTACTTTTGAAATAAATTATAAAACAGACATGGACGTTCTGTATATTATGTAATCTTACTCCCTTACCCTAATTCCCAAACTTTACAAGATCAACATAACTTGTTTCGAAAGACACAAAATGACTCCAACAGTGGAGTCAAAAATAGGGACTTCAGAGTCAACAAAAAAATTAACTCTTACTCCAGCTCTTGACTCCAGAACAACTCTTAAAACTTAACTCGTAATTTTACTTCGACTCCGGAGTCAATCTTAAAATTTGATTCTGAAGCAAGTAAGAATTTAGAGTTACTTTGGTGTCATGCTTACTCAATTATAAAATAATGCTCATGTGTAAACTTACTTCCCAATACCCTTGTCCGCTTTCAGTAGTCACAGCAGCAGCAGCCAATACCGCAAGATTCTTATAGCTGCGAAAATCAAACTTAAGAGAGAGACAGCCGGAGGTATTGTAATTATAATTGTACCACCAAATATGCGACGAATAAAAAGGAAATGTTAGTGGAATTGATTCAACATCCACGTCGCCAAATTCAGGCTCCAGAAGGCCAATGTAGTGCACTTTTGGACTGCCTTTTTTTAGTTCATACAGTATGGAAATTTCGTTGAAGAACACATATTTTAGGGATCCAGCGAAGTAATTATTAGACTTCAAGCCTACGAGTGAAAAAACTCATATTTATTATACTTTAAGGTGGAAGGGTATTGTTGTTGTTTTTTTTTTTTTTTTTGTTGGAAATGTAGTTGCTAACAGACCTGCAAAAAATGTATAAAAAATTTAAGTCCTCAATGTTGATAGAAACAACATTTTTCAAAATTTTCATATTCCAACATTTCAAATGAAAAAAAAAAAATTATTTTTGGAAAATCGATATTCGCATGTTATAGACGAAACATTTAAAAAATGTAAGCTTATAAATTTTTTCAAAATATAAATATGTAAATCTTTTCAAAATTTTTTTATACTTTCGATTTTGAATTTTAACTCCCCAGAGTTTCCCAAAGTATAAGCTACTTATTTAATGGTGAAACATCAAAATGATATCATTTTTAAGCAAGAGGTTGTTATGTACTTTGAAAATCCCTGTGAGATAAAAGTTGCCTATACTTTATGTTCCGAGTCTAAAAGAGTCCATATTATTCCTAACATTTGAGATTTCCTATATTTATCATTCATTTCTTGAAAGCAAAAAAAATGACTAGTTATTGAAAAATAATTAGATTTTAAAATTTAAAAAAAATACCGCTTGAATTTTTTCAAATTATTAGACAACAAAATGTTAAGAATGAACGCAAAAAACTCAAATTAGAGAAAAATTAATTTTTATGAAATTTGACAGCTGTTCTTATCAACTTTGAGCATTTATTACTATTTTCTGATTTTCTTCTATTCAATTATTCATTTAGGAACTACTTTCCCTTCGTCCATTCTACCTTTCGAAAAAAAAACAGCGAAATTCACCCCTACTTCTATGATACACACTACACCTACACTACCCCAGATAAATAAAATTGCGAATATAATCGTCTCTGGCAGTCAGTGTATTCTTGTATCGTATTCTCGTAATTAAGGAACGCAGTTTACTTTGAATTTTCGTTGACAAGATTTTCATCGTAGCATGTGGGTTTACGCTTTTAATGTAGCCTCACGAAATACGTATATAAGGTGGCGTTAACGCGTTTCGGTAATAATTACGTTCGCGCTTATACGATAAATACTTTCTTAATGAAAATTATGTTCTTGGAAACGCACGCGTACCAACTACGAAGTGTTTTCAAAGCGACATTTCGCAGGCACTAAAGAGATATATAGTCTACGCTAATGAGTACTGGTATTCGTGGTAAAACTATATTCGTACAAAATGATGTAGCTAGCTAGCTACGTAGGTGTTATATTACCTTTTTTCTTATGCAACTCCGGGCCTCCAGCTATGTAGATTTCCGGATCGATGTATAAGTAGTTCATCGATCCTTCGATGTACAATGTTCTTTTGATACTGTTTAACGACACGTTTACGACGTTATAGCTGTGCGATATAGTTAAATTGAACCATCGGTTGGAGTTCACATTGTGGCCCAAGGTGGTATTCACAGCGTTTCCATCACCCATATCAATTTCAACGACAACCGTTCCGTTCTGTATGGACGCCGAAATATAATGAAATTTCTCGTGTTCGCCGCTGGCGTAAAATAATGCCGAATCGTCGAATCTCGTCTGAAAAAACAAAACGGAATAATTCCCGATTGGGTTTTAGTTACACCGTTTTATGTTTGAAAATGAAAAATATAAGCTCGAAGTAGAATCGAATGGCATTGTTTTATAATAGCGTTAATTATTCATTCTTACTTTGAAATGCAGACTAACGCGATTAACGCTAGAGTGTACTCTATCCTTCCAATCGTAAACTCTGTACGATACGTAAGACGAGCCGCGTAGTGTGAGAATCGTAGCCGCTGCGAAAAAATGTTTACCGTCTCGGATGAATCGGAGCGAAAAATATCTAGCGGAATGATTTTAAATTCAACTCACTGTAAATATCGCATAATTCGCCCTCGTATAACGTTCCGAAGCAGTCGCACGTTGACTCGCTGTAATGGTTAATGCATTTGCTGCCGAAAAAACATAAATTTTGTTTTGTGTGGCATCTGAAAATGAAGAATGGTAACTAGAAAAATGTCGTCGTGATTTCGCTCGCCATTTTTACTCGTGGTGCGCGAATTACCATTAACGAATATACGAAAAAAACTCACTTGTTGATGCATCCTTCTTGTACATTTTCGTGTTTTGTTGCTATCAAAGGATTTATAGGTAGAAGAGCGGATGCTGCTTTTCCGGCGCTTAATATTATATCCTTAATGCAGCCGACAAACGATTCTATTATATATTTTACTCCGTGGAGTTTCTCCTCTGGACTCAAGCCTTCGGGAAGTAAAATATACACACGAGATATTTAAACAAATCAAACATTTTTTTTGCGTAGATACATAATATTATATACTACTTCACTCATACATTACTTCTAGTCATAAGTTCTCTAAAATTAAGTAAACAAATAGATAACCAAATCAAAGCAGTTCTTCGTTTTTAAATGGAAAAATGTCTTTAACACGCTTTCTCCATATGATTATTATTATTATCAATGTTTTGAAGAAATCTCTATGCTCTCGTGCATTTTTTCCTCGTTTTGCTTTCATCTTATGTTATTCTCCTTCTTTATTTATGTACGAGATACTGAATCTCATTAAAGAAGCTAACTCTCTGGCTTGAAGGTTCAATTATTCAGGCATTCTGAAGCAAAGCATGAAATAGTCTGGCTGTTTCAGACCCTGTTCTCTAAAATGTCTTAGCGAGGTAATTTAATTTGTGCAAATCTAAGCAATAGTTTTAACGATAAAAGTTGAATCTTTTACTAAACAAATCAGGAAGAAAAGTGAGAAAAATGTGTAGACAATTTTAAAGAAAAGTTTCCATATTGTAAGAGGATATATACTTATTGTACTAATATGGACTTATGGCATACAGCTGTGTGGTACAGTCAGCCTATCCAGTGTCAAGATAATTCAGCCTTTTCAAGCTCAAGTCCTGCGAACTATCATCAGTTTTCCATGGTTTCTTACAGGTATCAAAACAAAATTTGTGAAAATGATGATACAAAATTATCTCTATTATATTAAAATCAAAATGGAATTGGTTTTGAGATGCGCGCGCATCCTTGTTTTGAATAGCAGGTATAAAAGGTATGTAAAGGATAGCACGTATACAAAGGGAAAATAGGTTGTAAATTTTAATAAAAGCCTTGTACATGCATAGGGTAAGTTATAAAATTGTTTTGAGTGGCAGGTATAAAAAGTACGAAGGATAGCAGGTACACAAAAGGAAAAAAATGTGATGGGTAATTCTCTGAAAATGTCTATATTTCGATGTCTTTATTTCCTGAAAAAAAAAAGTTGATATTGGGAAATTTTTTGATTGGGATAGTGAGTATATGTGTCCTTGATGTCATTTATGCCATTCGGCTCAAGTCATGTCTCCCTGGGGGGGTAGGGGGACTTTTTGAAATTTTATTACCCACAACCTAAGAACTTCTTAGGCCGTGGCTGTTGATTCTCGATTTTGTGGCTTATTGTAACTCAGCCGTAAGATGTCTTAGGAACCTGAAACAAAAGGGATATCGAAGATTAGTAAGTACATATAATATTCACCTATTCAATATTCTCTAAAATTGACTGTTAAAAGCTCCTTAGTAAATTTTTGCCGAATTCTCTCAGGCCGTGGCGAAGTGTCTTTTTATGACCACGGCTTAAGAACTAGTGTCTTTTTTCGAGAGACAGCCATTAACACCTAAATTAATAACATCTTTGTTAGTGTATCCCCATTAAAATTGATTTAGAATGGCAAAAAGACACTAATTCCTAGGCCGTGGTCGTAAAAAAAAACACTTCGCCACGGCCTAAGATGAAAACCAACCAGCCACGGCCTGAGAGAATTCGCCAAAAATTTATTAAGGAGCTTCTAACAGTTAATTTAAGAGAATATTGAATAGGTGAATATTATATGTACTTACTAATTTTCGATAACCCTTTTGTTCCAGGTTCCTAGGACATTTTATGGCTGAGTTAGAATAAGCCACGACCTAATACTGCGAAAACTGGGAATCAGTAATTTTTACGAATTTTGCTTTCCGACTGTGATGAATAAATGACATTTCACATTTCGAATGCTGGCAGTGTATTCTCATGAAGTCAAGAAAGCACTGTGACCGCACAGAAAAACGAATTATAAAATCAGTGCTGCAGGAGAAGCAAACAAAAAACGCCACGGCCTAGGAGTGTATAAACCATATACAGGTCTTTGAATCATCCTGGAGGTCATGCAGGGGAACTTTGGACATCATTTTGAGCATTAACATACACACTCAACTATCCTGAGCAACTTTGCTAAGTTTTTACTCAAAAAAATATTAATTTAATATCATTTATGTGACATTGAAAATTCAAAACCTGACCATATATATGCCACACGGGCTTGGAACTTTTGCCCTTTGGGTTGAAAAAACCCCATTAAGGGGGGTGGAGGACAATATGGGAAAGTTAGAGGAGATACTCTTCTAAATATAGAAAAAAAAAATTCATTGTAGCGTAATTCTTGGAAAAAAACATCGAATACAGAAATATGGACATTTTCAGAGAATTACCCTGATAAATTTCAGTAAAAGCTTTGTACATAGGCAAGAGTAAGGGTAAAGTTGTAAAATTGTTTGAAATTGCAGGTATACAAAGGTATAAAAAGGCGAGCCTATCCTGAAAGGAAGAACTCTTAGTGGGTGTAACAAATAAGAATAAATTGGGTTGTGCAGTTTGGAATGTAGGAGTACTTGTCTGATAAAATAACTTTTTTTCTTAGTGGGTGTAACAAATAAGAATAAATTGAGTTGTGCAGTTTGGAATGTAGGAGTACTTGTCTGATAAAATAACTTTTTTCTTCATTTAATTTTTATTACGAGCCCCGAAGGGGCGAGGAGGCACTAGTAATTTATTAAAATACTTTAAACGACTAGAAGCTTGTAATTTTGCGAATGCTACATATAAAGCTTTTAGATAAGAGACACTGCCTGGCAGTAATAATTTTTCGTAATTTTCATAATGAATGAAATCTCGTGAGTTGTGTGCCCGCAGTTTTCTTTAATCAAATAATGCCTTAGCTATGCAAAGATGCCTCGAGTTTGCCAAGCTTATATTCTTTAGATGCGAATTCCGGAAGAGACACGAATTGTTAAAATAAAGTTTATTATGATTAGAAAATGGTATAATTGTATAATATCTAATGCCTTATGAGAAAATTAGGATAATATATGGCGAGTTGAATGTAGCAGTAAAATATATTGAAATGATATTAAATTTCTAGTATGTAGGTATTTGCTATCAATAAGCTATAACTTTCAGCTGACCAAATGTAGTTCAAATTATAAAAATACAAGTGCCTCCAGCAATAAAAATTAAATGAAGAAAAAAGTTGTTTTACCAGACGAGTACTGCTATATCCGAAACTGCACAACCCAATTTATTCTTATTTGTTACCCCCCACCAAGAGTTCTTCCTTTCAGGATAGGCTTGCCCCTTTATACCTTTGTATACCTGCCATTTTAAACAATTTTACAACTTTACCCTTACTCTTGCCTATGTACAAAGCTTTTATTGAAATTTATCACCTTTTTTTCCTTTTGTATACCTGCTATCCTTTATACTTTTTATACCTGCTACTCAAAACAATTTTATAACTTACCCTTGTGCGTGTACAAGGCTTTTATCAACATTTACAACCTTTTTTCCCTTTGTATGGCTGCTATTCAAAACAAGGATGCGCGCGCATCTCAAAACCAATTCCATTTTGATTTTAATATAAAGAGAGATAATTGGTCTCCCTCATTATGTGGGTAATGCGAGTTCTGGGAATATCTACCACTTTACTTATAAGTATACAAAGGATATAATACACTGTGTATAACTGATTTCAACACTCCCCAGCGCCAAATTCTCTTCATCCACAAAAGGTATTCGTTATTTCATTTCCTTTCATTTCTTTTTACCTGATTGAGAAATTAACACATAAATAATTGTTTATCTATGATTTCAATCCATAATTTGCAAGATTACGAATGTTGTTAAACATTCAACGTTTCATTCCAGTTAATTTTGCAACACTAATTTTGGAAAAAATGAATTCAAATCAATAAAATAACCAGTAAAACATTATTTAAATCATAGAATTATTCATTATGCCGTAATGAAGTCAAACAAAACGAAATGGGTGATATTTTTTTCATGAAAGGGAATTTCGCGCTCGGGTGTGTTAAAATCAGTTAGACACAATCTTTGACTATATACTAGATGGACTGAGCTAGCAACAAACAAATGCCAACCCAAAAACACTGATATATTACACAGATTTTCTTAGAACACTCGTTACTAAATTCTAAATGCGCATGCGCAAATTTATTTCGCGCTAATAGTGCGGCAACGAGACATCGATAGTACTGCTTAAAATCAGAATAACATGAAAGCGATAAAGGACTTCAGGCATGCGCAAGATATAAAGTTGCCGCGAGTGTTCCGATTCTGATGCATGTAATGTTTCACCGCACTTTTCCAACATATAACTCGGTCCATCTAGTATATTATTGGGATCCTTCAGCGAAAGAGTCGGTACCTGGTGGTAGAACGATGAACTACTGAAAATGGGGATTTCAATAATATTGATAACGTATCATTATTGGTAACAAATTAATAATTCTGTACTGAGCTGAATTATTTTGAATATAATTAATTGTTTTTTGTTCAATTGTAAAGATAAATTGAATTCCAGTGTTATTATTAAGAAATAAATTGATTATTTTTCATGCACTTCACCAACGACGAGTGATACAGATACATATAATATATCGCGAATATCATAAATACTATGCGAAAGAATCTCATGTATAAACCAAAATGATGGATGCGTATTAAATTAGCCAAACCCAATTCATTCATTTCATGTATTCGATTTATTATCAAATAATTTAAACATTTCACTGTGTGAGTCCGCAACTGGCGGCAAGAATTCCCCGTTTTCAGAACTGATAATATCATTTACATATAAACACGACACTAGCGCGCCACTGCTCTGAAGGGTCCCAATAGTCAACGGACACAATGCATACATATGCCAGAGTGTGTTACGCAACGATATCTGTAAGCTGAAATATACCTACAGAAAGGTTATTTATACAATTATAAGATTCTCATAGATATGCTGCCCATTTCCTTTTCAATAAGTATAAGTGTATAATATTTTATTGATAACTTTATATAGATTTGTATATCCGTATAATATTTATTAGCTATGTATCGCACCCCTACTGCAACAACATTACATCTCAAAACAAGTCAAATAACCCAAACTCAAGATAATTGCTTTTTATTTGCATTGTAAATAACGAAATATGAATTCAAATTCATTTTTTTTCATTGATCCTTACTAGTTTTTCACGTTCTTTCCAATGGTGAAGGCAGATTTTCGCAACGCAAATTATTTTTGCTAGCTTTTTGAAATGTGGTGTTTTTGCAGTAGGGGTGCGATATGAGATAGAAAAGTTGCAGAACTACTATCAGTAATACATATAAGTATCTACAGTTCTAAGTTGATGATGATAATAAATTGTAGCGACGCGAGATGTGCATGGCGCATCATTTCTTATTTATAACTATTTTTCATGTACACGCTGTGGCCACACTGCACTGTTGTCGTGGCTTATTTACCATTATATAAACTCTGCACACGCAATGTTGTTACTCAGTTGTCTTGTGATCTCGAATAAACTAATTCAAACTTGACTAAGCGTAAGCTTCCTTTCAACATTTTCCCCTCGCACGAGCAACTGGGTGTATACATTTTGTATGTGTAAGGTAAGTTGAAATAGTCTTTCCAGCACGGACTACCGTCTGGGCTCGCACGTATTATACTGGCGAGGGGTATAAATACCTATCTTTAACCATACTGTTAGTAGCCTACATAACGTCCTACTACAACATATTCCGTAGCTATAGTATTAGCAAAGCTGTGTAGTGTCATTAACATTTCCTATCCAAAGATTTAGGAAATTTTTCACTATTTCTTAGGAAATCTAAAAGTCAAGGAATTAAGCGGTCATAATTTTCTTCTCAAGTTCCATAATTTTTGAGGAACCTATGGAAAATCTCTTTAAAAACTACATTTTTGCTGTAGGAGCCTTTATATTATTAGTGATATTGGTCAGTGGCCGCTCGTTAGCTGACACTGAAATGTTGTTTTGTTGTCTTCCTTGCTTTCTTAGCCTTTTATAAGTTAGCATATTCTAGAATTTGGAGAAATAAGAGTACCTATGTTATTGCTTGAAATTCGATGCGAAGACCGAAGGGAACATCTTCGACCATTAATGTGGGAGAAAAAATGGGAAATTGCGTTTCACTGTACTTTGTAACTTTATAATGGAACTAATAAGGTGGCGTTGATCCACAATAATAGTGATGAAGAAATATCACCAGTAGAGAGTAAACATGATTCGAAGTTTCATTTTGAGGAATTGAATAAATATAGGATAAAGTTCAGTAATTGAGTATACCTATATCTTTATATATCATATGTACATAGATGGTACTCGCTACTCGAAAATAATCTAAACACGAAACCTCTCGAAAACGTGGTATCGGTACGTGCGTAACGGCTAAATCGTGCGAGTATTTGAAATTTGCGATCACGTTCTGACATTTTCTCGCCATCGCTTTAATTTCTAGTGAGAGCGTTTTCCTGTTTATAAGGTTAATACGACGGCGCCCGCGCCCGACTAGGGCTAATCTATATCGTATTTCAGGGGCTGTAGCTAGAAAATAAATGGCTTGGCGCTCACCTCCTATTAATACCACAGATGTAAGATCGGTTGATATGCCATAATTGCTGGACACGTGGAGTCCTTGTAAATTAATTTCGGCCGATTCATTATCCACTTTGGCCAGCAATCGGGCTCCGTGTACGTCGATGCGAACGATCACGCTGTGCCACATGTCGCGATTAAGACCTGTTAGCAAAAAATGTAATTCATTAGTCGAATATCTGATTATAAGATTCATAACTGAGTACTGGTTGTGCACAAAAGTATCTGCGTGGACTATTTGATTTCATACCTTTTCCAACTGTTACTGATGTTAAATGTTTGCCAAATACGTGGACAACTTTGAGTTCCCCTTTTTCAACAATAACGTACAGTGCATACGGAGGTGATCCTTCGGGTCTATTTTTCACACTATGATATACCAATAATCCGTGAGGCAAACGTGTTCTGAACTGGAACGAAATCTCGCGACACAACCTGCAAGTACGAAAGCAGAATATCGTTGGATTCGTTTTTAATAGACATATCGAATTTAGCACGTTGAATTTATCGGGTAAAATGGATTAAAGGGTTATCGTAGTTGAGCTGGCCGCAATTATAAAGCAAATAAAATCTCGTGCCACCCTTTCTGCGTTGCCTGCACGCTATAATGAATAATATTGC
Organism: Phenacoccus solenopsis; assembly: GCA_009761765.1. Classification (NCBI taxonomy): domain Eukaryota; kingdom Metazoa; phylum Arthropoda; class Insecta; order Hemiptera; family Pseudococcidae; genus Phenacoccus; species Phenacoccus solenopsis. Next base: position 44,449,766 of record CM019754.1, on the reverse strand, counting down.
CATACCAAGTATTACCAAGCCTTTTCGATACTTTGTATCGAATTCCTGTTACCAAAGATAAACTGAAAAGCAGATTAGTCTCGTTTAATTATACCGACGCGACCTCCCAGTGACGTTGCGATGCATTAAGTTTTATTTAAACTGGCAGCAAGAAATGTTACAATAATTCAATTGCGTTATATTCGATCTTCGGTGGAATACGACACATTTCCAAAACTTTCGCGACATTTACCGCTTTTTTTTGACATATGGAAAGGATGAAATGGAAAGTTATTTTCTGTTTGGGTCGTATACACAGTATACACGTATACATGTGTACGTATGGTACACGGGCCTCAGAGCTATTTTCAAAAATTTGTATCGTTCGTAAAGTTTAAATAATTGCTGGATTCGGTGCATGGAAATAGGAGTTTACTCGTAAATGTACGTAAATTTCAGTTTAATAGCAGGTTTACATTTACGTATTACCTGTAATGTTACACTAGTATAACAATTCGGAATGCGCGATTTTTCCGCAAATCCTTCGTTTATAAATTCGATCTAAAATGACATCGATTTATGTTTGAGGCTTGTTTATGTTTTCAGACGATATCATTCGTATGTACGAAGTACGCTACAATTTGTACTAGTACTTCATTAACGCACGTGCAAAACGTTAAAAAGTTTTCCTCGGTGATATTATTCCATCTTAAAAAACACTTACATCTTTTTTAACGTTTGGAAAACTTGTGCCAACACATGGCGATAATGTGTGTTCCTGGAGAAGTTATTCGATCAGAGGTTTTTTCGAATACAAATTCAGCAACACTTAAAACGTGGTCTAGTTGGTAAATCGTTCAGATTAATACGTAACCCATATAATATGTTTATCGATTTTAAAAGAAACTGTGGTTGAACTTTTAGTTTTCTTTTGTGTCGTGCAAAAATCTAAAAAAGACTTTGCAAGTTTTGTTCTCCAATCTTGTATGGTAGTACGCTCTTTGTGGTCTATTTTTGTTTAGTAAAAGTTTGAAAAGATGGGTAAAAAGTAACGCACAAAAAATAAATTCACGGAAGCTTAAAATTGATTTATATACGATGTCCTTAACTTCAAGTGTGCATAATAAGGGGTGGATAAGGCTCTTAAAAAGTCAAAATTTGGTCTACCTTGTAAGGTTTTTTTGATGACCATGAGGACATTGGTTTTTTCTATAAAGGGTTTCTCTGTCATGAAAATGATGAGGTATTCAAAACTAGGTGGAGACAAAATGGGTTACGGTACACAAATAATTATCGGGTCCTCTTTTCAATTTTTTCTTCAATCTAATGAAAATTTCGAAAAAAATAAAAAAACAACTGAAATTTCTTGAAGAAAATTTAATGTAGATCAATTTCTTTATGAACTATTTTTTTCGTATCTGGCACTGTAACGAAGAAAAATGCAAAAAACTCTTTAATGGACAACAACTGGTCATGTTATTTGATGGACTATCTTCAAAGTTGTTTTGTTGATGAACGGTAAATGACAGAAAAAAATGCGTTAGACACAATTTGTGGGTAATTTTATGTAAATCAACTTATTATGTATCTAATTTACTCGTATCTGTCATTATGAGTGGAAAAACCTCAAAAAACTCGTTTTTGTGAGGTTCAAACTTGCGTAGAGGAACACGCTTCAACGCTACATATGGGGAGTTGTAATAATGTTATTTGTGGCATTACTTTTCACAACTATACCAAAAATCAGCGTGATTGCAATTATGTCCCATCAAATGTCTAGAATGCCTGGAGTATAATACGTAGGGACATTAGAAAAAAATGCTGCGAAACTCCTCGCAACGAACAATATTTATTTTCAAAATTTATAGAATGGCTACTTTTTTAAATTTATTCCCATACTAGGGGGCTCCGCCCCCTGGTCGCTTCGCGGCCCAACCCCCATAGTAGTCCTCACAATTCGTAGAGAATAAATTGACTGTCAATAAGAATACAACCAAACCTACCTCTAAAAATTTTTTTATTGATGAAATATTACAACTGAATTATCCTGATTAAGTTCCTTTTTTTAATTTTGAATTTTTTCGTGAGAAAACAAAAGAAAATAAATTACTCCACTGTGTGATCACCCGCCTTTTTTTTATGCGAAAAAAATTTGCCAAATATGTTGAAATTCAACAAATGAGAATTAACTCTAGAAACTTTATTTTAGTGTGTGTGTGTTTTTTTTAATAATAAAATAATTATAACATAGAAAAATCATTCTCTCACCCAATTTCTGACAATCGCGAACTAAAATTACAAATAAAAGCACAAAAAATATAAAGTGTTATAGGTAAATAGGACTACACATGTATTTTACAACTCCCGTACACAAATACAAAATTCACCCTGTTACTCGCAAACGAAATTCAACCCTATCTATAAGAAAACCAATCCATTGTTGACACTATGTTTATCAGAAATCCATCAAAAAATTCATCTTATCAATGTACAAAAAATTTTTTATGCTTTCTATTATTACGTTGGTAAAGCACTATTATGTAATTCAGAGTCAACTAAGCCAAAAAATTTTATTACTAAATGAAAACATAAACTTTTATTATTTTATGGTATGAGGTTAATAATACATTTTTATTCTTTCCTTGGTAAAGCACTATACCTGCGCTTTTCAGTACAATAGCTTCCTTTCAAATTCGATGTTGCCCTTTTTTTCCTTCAAATTTTGTTCGCGTACTTTTTCAACCTTTCTTTCGGGATGCGCGCGCATCTCAAAACCGATTTTATTTTGATTTTAATATATAGAGAGATAATGTTCAACTTCCGAAATTTAGTAATCTTCCGGGTTTGCAATGATCTCAAGAGAAGATTACATATATCCTACGTGATGAGGAAATCACTAATAAATTAATTCTCAGAGCAAAAGTCAAATTTTCCTTAATTTTATTTTGATATAAAGAAGCACACATATTTATGTCTTTCATTCCATTTACCTACGTAGATTGAAAAAATAAGTAACGAATGCTTAGCATCTTTGCAGGAATCTTATTACGGATACATATAATCAAAAAGCACGCGTTTTTAATGGTTTCACTAAAGTTTTTCAAAGGCACCAAGAAATGTCATTACCACTGAAGAATGAAAATAAAGTCTGATGAAGTCGATCTTCCAATAACAAGGTCACAAATCATACGAAAAACACCTGTTGGAGTTACAAAGCAAATATAGTGGCACAAGGCGCACACGACGACGTTCAAAAATTTTACTTTAATTCGTATACTATTACGTCACAACCAACACATACATAGGCTTGCGTTCCTATAAACTTAAATCCAATTTTTATTGCGTTTCTTTCAACACGAAATACGACCAAAACGTATGAATTTTCTTTCACTTAAGAGTTATCGATAAACGTAGTCATGGCTTTCGCAGTAATATTGTTCTCTGTGATGATAGTTCTTTATGCAACATACGTAGTTAATCCTGTTGAAGCCGACTGTGAGTATCTTTTTAACAAATTTTCAATCTTATGAACTACGAACATTTTTTATTCTTTTATCGTAAATTTTAGCCACAGGCCTATGTTTCAAGAAAAACGTCAGCAAAAACGATGTGCTACTAGTGTTTCCCGAAAAAGTTCAAATTGACAATGAAGGTAATTTGAATGTTGAAAAATGGTCCCTAGATAGTGGCGAAGAAGTAAGATGCGCATGCATCTCTCAAACTGACGCTGACGGCGGCAGCGAAAATTTATCATTATGTGAATATAGTAAGGACTGCCCTTGTAAATGCCCATTTGAAGTTAAACCAAGTCATGAAATCCAGATCTCAAGCCATGAAATTCAGAACTCAGGTCATGCGAAATATTATTCCTTAGCCATGGGTTTCAAGGTAAATAATTCATGTTTTTTTTTTAAAGGAAGCAACTTTTAAAGATAAAAAGTTACTAAAGTGATAGGTGATTTGATCCTTGAAATAGATTATACTCAACTTACATGATCCGAAACAAGTAATAATTTGTTATTTCCACTTTTACTTCTTATAATTTTGCCGCCTGATGACATCTTCGTTTAATTATGATTTTTGGTCTACTTTCAGAAAACATCCTTCTTGACCGGCATGAATGTGTATGTATTTGAAGAAGACAACAGCTTTTACGTGTTGAGCCGCCATAGTAAGTTATTGCCTGAGAAATCATTGGAAGTTGATTTGAAACTTTATCAACCACTTCCACCCAAATACTTCGAAAACTTTGAAAACTTGGCGTCATTTTCTAATAAAATGGTAAATTTTTTCGCGTATTGAATTATCTTATGCATTACTCCCCGTTGAATTTATTTTTAGAAAAACGATTCGCGAGTATTCGCATTTTATGTTGTAGGATGAACAAAAGACAATTTTTGAAACTATTATTCAGAAACCTGAGGGGAATCACGAAGATCAAGAATCATATCTAACCCTTCAACAACTTGTTCGAGAAGAACATATGATGGAAGAATGGAAACCTTTAACTCGTTATAATTTCAACCTAATCGCTGTTTGGAACAAAATCGCAGTATATCGAAATTATATTCTAAATAAAATCTTGACACGTCACCAAGAGGTAAGATGTATTTGCAATTCCTATTTGTATCTATTCGCATCAAAAGATATCTTTAAGCTGTGGGTGAATGAAGTGTGTTTCTTTTTTCTGAAAATTAATGTTAACAGACAAAAAAAAAACGTAAGCAGCCATGCCGCATTACTGGAGCTGAGTTTCTAACTGGGGCTTGTTTTGATTTAGTAATAACCTTGCTTAACCGTTCATCACTACAGGCCACACCCAATACCAAGTCTGAAAACCCCTACCCTATCCTTTCATCGTATACCATATACTTATTTTATTCATCAATTGACCATTTAATGATCATTATAAAAAAACAAAAAAAAAACAATAGCCATCACCATACTGAAACGTATAATATTACTTTGAAAATTTTTTAGATTTCTATAATACCTGTGCAAGAAATTAATGACTAATTTTTTCTTAAACTTTTGAATAACACAAAATAGCCTCTGCTTAAGTTTTTCGAATTTCTCAATGAAACTTGGAATGTTCGACTTTTGAAAATGACACTATAATCAAAAATCAAATTTTTAAACTATCTTCCAGGGTAGCACAAATTACCAATTGGATATTATAAGTGGAACCAGTGGGGAATACGAGTATCAGAATAAAGCAATAATACCTAACTATTTATGGAATTTGTACACAGTGGTCAACAGTAAAGGCGAAAAGAAATCGATTTTCCTCATAATTCATAACGATCCCAGTCCTGAACTACCTGAATGTTCCGAAAGAAGAAAAAAATGTTCCGAGAGAAAAAAAAAAATCTGTGAAAGATCCGTTTGTGAAGAATATGATTCATTCAAAGGCATCATTGATAAGTGGGAAACAGTAGCTTATTGTTGTACTGTTGACCAAAATACAACGAAAACACTTTTCAATAATTCAACATCGCAAGATTTAATAATGCAAACGTTTTTATCGAAAAATACGGTGAAACAACGTATTGAAGCTTTGAAGGAAAGAAATAAGCAATCAAATAATAGGAGATCCGATAGAAGACACTAAGTTAGTTCAGTTACCCCTGTACCAGCATGGAGTTGATGGATAAAACTACGCGCATTAGCAAGCATTTAATATTTCATCATTTATCTGATTTGAATATTTTCCATCAGGATTCTATTTTTTATTTATTTCATAATAAAATGAATTTTCTTGAGAATTTAACATTTTTTAATTAATTAAATTCATAAGATTTTGTAAAATTTCAATAGCAGTAAGTATTAAGTAGCTAAAAGGAATATACATACCCATATAAAAAAAAAATGTCAAACATAATATGTTAAAATAAACGTGTACATTCGCTTGGGAATTCATTTTTCTGTCTGACAAAAAGTTAAAAAAAAGCCTTATTGTTTATTCGCCATCCCTCATGTTTCCTCCTTCCAAAAACCAGATACGAAGAAATAAAGTTGAAATTTTCTTACGAAAACTCCAACAAAAAGAAAATAGGAAAAAATACTCTCCACCTAAAACTCTTTGTGCACGTAAAACAAACTCGATTGATTGATCGATTTATAGAAGCAACGCAATTACTTTAAATTGTTTACTGAGTCATGAAAAAAAAAACGAACAAACGGACGCGGACGTTTCTGCTTTCTGGTATAGACACAAACGCGTTATGGGAGATAATCATTGCTTTCATTCGCGGACGAATGAATACCGTGCGATTACGTTTGAATATGACTAAAAATAGTGCATTATGTTGGCTATATTTTTGCTATACAAAATACTTAATTTTGCGTAAATTTTGCACAATTTTCGCGTAATTTTTTCACCACATCGAGGGTGAAAATTGCATCGTCACTTGATCGTATTATTGACGACCAAGCCTCCGTTAATGTGGTTAGTTTATGTATCTACCTTGTATTACCTACCTCAGTTGAAACGTGGGAATAGCTTCACCATCTAGTTGTATGAAAGCATTGCCACGAACCATCATGAATACTTTGATTTCACCGGTCTCAGCAAACGTTAGTTGTATTCCACGATCGCCATGAGGGACGTAAGAATCGGTCATTCGTGAAGTGATATTCAGTTTTGGCTTTGATTGTTGTTTGAGTGGTCTAGAATTGGCGAAACCAGAACGTAATGATTTGTCGTTTTTTACCGATATTACGTCCGTTCTTGAAGGTTTTTCTGTTTTTGTTGAGTTGAAGCGTGAGTTTTTCTGGGACCCTGAAGGTCTTGGTTTCGGTTGATCGGCACTCTTGGGTGACGCGGGAGAGTCATTGGTATGTTTTATTGTTGGTGAGATATATTTTTCATTGTGTTCTGAAAAGGTCGCATGCGTTGAAAAGAAGAGCTGGATTTTTTCATCAACTTGAATGTACTCACCACTAATATTGAATGTTGCCGGACTTGTAATTTCATCAAATTGCTCTACACACGATGTGAATACGATATTTAAGGCTATAATAAGGCAACTAAAACACGCCAATTTGCTCATGTTGTATTTAGATGTATCTTGGTATTTTCTGTAAAAGCAAACATCGAGTAATTACTTACTACATGAACACGTAAACTTTTTTCGAAAAGTACATCTTATAGTCCTACTCGAAAAGTTTGAAAAAGGATTACTCGCTAGCTTAAGCTCCTGCGTTAAAAATAAATATTTATTTTAACGAGCCAGCTAAGGTTCACGTTACATCATAAATGGTTGCAGGTTAAGATAAGTACGAGAAAACTGGCAAAAAATAATAATACCGTATAATAATGCGCCTCTAATACGACGACATTTTCATCATTTTAAAACAACGCGAAATGACGACGTTTACGCATCCGTTTTATCCGTTGTGTTTTTTCATTCTTTTGTTGAATAAAAACTGTACGAAAAAATAGATCGCGAATTATAACCCCGCTGTATAATGATTATAGTAAGTGGAGTTGGGAAACAAGCAATAATGCTGTAGAAGTGAGACGAATAATTTTTATCGGACAAATTTTAACGAAAATTATCAAAAGGATTTGGTAATAGTAAATATTCGCTGTGAGATGAAAAATCCATTGAATAGTTTGCATTTTTATTTGCACTTTTGAAGATGAATGCAGGATATGCCCTCGTAACACACAGATTCCGTTTCGGTAACATCTTTCATATCAAATGCAGGGACGTACCGAAAGGGGGGAGAGGGGAGCTTTCCCCCTTGGCTTTTGGAAAGTTGGTAAACTTGACCACTTGCGCAGTATTATTACAGCTATTTTTAAAATGTTTTGAAGACTAACTAACAAGAGTGCGACATACATCGTTTTTAACATCTTATTTTCGTGGAGCAAAAAAAAAAACAAAAAAAAAAGTCAACAGTTGGTAAAACTTCATGATATTAGTTGGCAATTTTGGTTTTCTCCCCCCCCCCCTGAAGAATGTCCTCGATACGCCCCTGATCAAATTTGCTGAAGGGATTGAGATATAAAAATTTGGAGTAGATTTTGCTTCGCTTCGCTTCATTCTACGAGTACTATGGAAAAATTTCGTGATGAAGGAACCGAAAAAATACGGATCCCGTTCTTTCGGTTTCGTTTCTAAAAATTTCGGTTCTCAGTTTCCGTTCCGATTCCATTCTTCAAATTTATCGTTCTTCTTTGAGTTTTCGTTTCAGTTCTTCAAAGATTATTTGATTCTTCATTATTCGTTTTTTATATGATTTCCGTTCGCTTTCAGTTTAAAAAAAAAAACAGTTTCCTTTTCGTTTCCGTTCTGTTCTTCCATCACTGAAGAAAATCTGAATAATAAAAGCTTATAGCTCAACGTCTGGCTTTGCGAATAGATTCAGCTGGCTTACAGCTTCGGCTTAGCGTACTGATATTCGATGGCTTTCGGCTCAATTTCCATCTTTGATTATTCATTATAAATCATAAATCTTCGCTCATTAAGAAAAGTTGGGCATGTTGATGAGTAGTTAAGTTTACTTTTTCACGAGCTTCTTAGCATATAAGTATTGGAGTGGAATACGTTGGGTCTTGACTTTGCACCTTAGTACCTATGCTGCTATGAAAATGCTAAAAAAAGTTTTAAGTAACGCTTTTGAAGATAGAATAAGATAAAAATATCGCATTGGACATTGACTAGTCAATTGCAAATGACCTGGAACGCGAAGATATGAAGATCCCTCCTCTCACCGTTCATTCATTCCCAAAGAAGGTATGCTGTAATAGCCCTGCTTAAAAGTGTTATCTCAGTTCATAGCAGAGGCGGATTTAGGTATGGGCAAGGAGGGCAGCTGCCCATGGCGGCAAAATTCCAGGGGCGGCAAATTCTGGAGCTAAATATATTATGACGATTGTTTAAAAAAAAATATGATGGTCAGTTGGATGAACTTATAACATATTCAGAAATCAATTTGAAAAAAGATTATGAAAAATTGAAAATTATAATAAAAATTAAAACTGTTATTTTTTTTTTGGCTGAGTTTTTTCAACTTCAAAACGATAGGCGGCTATAAGTTTTTTCACCCCTAGCGCCGGCAGGTATTCGCATGAAATTTGTTTAAAATTTTGTGAAAGACTCTTCTTAAAAGTGTAAAAATAGTATATTTCACAACTAGGGAGGTAAAAGTGATTCTTGACGAGTGTGTGGTTTGTTACCCGAGGGAAGCGAGGGTGATAAGTCACACTAGCGAAGAATCACTTTTTCTCCCGAGTAGTGAACGAAATTTTTCCTAAATGCGGAAGAAAACGCTCATTTGAGTACTCGAGCGATTAGCGAGCGGGAGGTAAAGTAGAGTTTTGCTCCCGCAAGCATGAAAATTTCTTTTTTGTTTTTTCGATAAAATTTTGAGGAAGGCTGAAGAAAAGGCAAATAGCCCAAATTTTTTGTTTTTGATCTCATATGAAAGAGTGAGTCACGCAGACCGACATATCCAAATTTCAGCTTCATAAATTTATTTAGGGGGAGAGTAAGAGCAGAAAATGGGCTTTTGAAGAAGTTTTAAGTCATAAAATTTCTTGAATCTTCCACATCTCCGCACCAAATCAATCTAAAAATGTCAAACATTGTGCGTGTATGGTTAAATGTTGACTAAAATATGACCTCTTGAATTTGATAAAAAATTGCAAATTATCAAAATCAGAGTAGAGCTTGAGGAAGCTCAACTTAGTGGTAATGTAATTAATCTTAATTCATTCGATTGTTGGGAATAAGAAGTGTATTACATCTCAAATTTACTTTCACAGATGTTATTGGTGGAGAGGAGAAGGGGTTATGCGCGAGAGATTGAAATTTTTTTATTGTGGTGTCATATGATAAAATGAGCCCTAGTGACTAACCTATTTTCATTCTATCTTTCTATGTGCATTTAAAGAGGAATTAGAATTTGAAGATAATTTGAGGAACCTCAAGTAGATAAAATTTAAAAAATATGTGTTCATATACTTGTTGCCTAGCAAGAAACACTACATTTGTTCTAAATTAAAGTTCTTAAGTGGTTTTTGTAAAAAGATAGGGCAGAGTTTTTCAAACTTGGTATTTGTTGTGGCCTGTAGATTTGAAGGGCGTAGCAACGTTATTTCCAAACCTGTTCAAGCCTTAGTTGAAAACTCAGCTCTAGTAATGTGGCATGGCTGCTTACATTTAAAAAAAAATTTAAATCAAACTTGAAAGTTTGGATTATGTACCAAAATAAACATTAAAACAAAAATATTCTGTATGAAAATTTTTCATAATTTTTTTTGGGGGGGGAGGGGGCAGTAGCAAAAATTTACTGCCCACAGGCGGCAAAATTCCAAGTCCGCCTCTGGTTCATAGCTTGAAATAATGTACATGTATAAATATTTTTGAGTATGAACTTTTAGATTTGTGCTTCTTTAAAGTCTGAAACGTGAAGATATCCGACCTTCGCCTTTCCTTTAGCCTTCCTGAGAAACGTATCGTAGTAATAGCTCAAAAATTCATTCAGTAAAAAGCTAATGCACCTACATATGCCTTGAAGATTACTTGAATGAATTGAAAAGTTCATTAACTTGAAAGAAAATTTTCATGCGAATAATGAGTGACAATCTTGTGGTAAATTATGGCGCACATTCACACGTTAATAATTCCGAAGATTTGTATGATATTTGAACTACCCGACACATTCGTTACTTGTTGAGAGGATTGTTGAACTTTGAAGAAGAGGCGTAGAAAAGTTATTAAAAGTTATTTGTTTATATCTTCCAAATAAGATCAAAAAGTTTACACAGCTTTCAGTTCAACTATACCATTTTCAAAAGGTACGTTAAGTTTTAGTTCCAACACTTTTATGAGTTATATATAGGAAAATATACGTTAAAGGATCTAGCTACTTCGCCGAGATGATTTTACAATTTTCATCATCATTATGTAGGCAGACTTGGTAAATGAGAAGGTCAATTTTCCCACCATATTCGTCTTTGAATTGCAAAAACTAAAAGCTTTTTCAAGTAATTTCATCAACACGCTCCTATAGTCGTCTTAATTCAACAAAAATGAAATTAATTCGGATCGTTTGAAAACTTTGTATAAATTTGAGTTCAAAGTTGAACTGTATTTTGATACCAAGAGCGATGGCCCAGCTGACGGCCGTCGCATCTACATTTTATATGGGGAAACAAACGTGCTTTACTTTACCATCATGGACACTGTTCTAAGGCTACAAATTACGAGCAATTTATACGGCGGCGTTATTATTTTCTTAATTTCCTCCGCGTAAATGGTATTATGCGCGAAGCATTTCAACGCATATAGCACACATTCGCAGCGAAACAGCGCATTTTTCAATTTCACGTAAATTACCCCGGTGTCCGGTAATTATAACGGTATTGTGTGGATGTAATGCTGTAAAATTTTCACTACTTGGGCGCCCCATTGTGTGAGTTGGAAAGTTAAGACATTCTCGCTCGGTGTAAAGTCATCGTTCCTCGTTAATCAGAATTCAATTTAGGAACTTTCAAGTTCATTTTGTCGAAAATTGTTTCATTAACGACGAACATGAAATATAAATATTGATTAGGCTATTCTAGACCTTATTTCGTGTCGCTTGATAATAAATAAATGTTTACTAATCGAACCTTAATCGTTTCCTCGCTTTTGTATCGGGTAGATACCTAATGTGGTTTTCGAATTTTCCTGATGATTATTAAGTACCTATGTAAATATTGAAAAGAATTAATATTTTGAACATTTTAATTAGGTATATCCATGTAATTATCACCGAAACGATGTCCTTAGACATCATTTATGCTATTAATAAAAAAAAATAGTAATATTTCCTTTAAATTAAATTAATATTTAATTCGTGAATTATTTGAATGGGCTGCACTGTGCGTGTTGTAGGGATGGAATATCAAAATGGTAATATCGATATATATCGATGTCTTTGAATATCGATATATATCAATATCACAAAATGTATCGATATTCCAAAAAAAAAAAAAAAAAAAAAAAAAACGCTGGAAATATTGTTGGAGTATCTGCATCAAAATCGACTTAATTTTTATCAAATTTTTTTCGTACCTACGTATTTTTGATGTGATTTCAGATTTAATAAAATAATTAAATTGTGAAATTTTTAATTTTTATAATGAAAACCTTAAATAGCTATTGCACAGGTTTATGTAAGTAAATGCATAAAAAAGTAAATATCGATATTGGTATATCGATATATATCGATATGTATCGCTGATATCGATATGATATCGATATGTTTTTTTGGTCGATATTCCCATCACTAGCGTGTTGATGATAGAAGTAATGAAATATTAGCAGTCAATCATTATATGAATAGTCTCCACTTTCCCCCTCATTCGATCACAAAAAGATTCAAACTAGGTATTCTTCATATTTTAATAGGAACTCTCATACTTTTTATCAGTAATAAATTTTAAGTAGGTAACGGTTTAAATGTTGTTTTTTCTTCTACTCACGTTCGTTAATTTCCATGCACAATTATACAGAAATTTGTGCCTAAAAGATTAGACGCCTTAATTTAAAATTTCGCCCCACTAAAGAAATTAGTTTGAAGTACCTACTTGGTGTTGAAAATTTGCATTATTTGTCCACTACGAATTGATGACGCGACAACGCAGCGTCCCGCGTAAACAGATTTGTATTCCTACGTAACAAGCTTTAATTGATTGTGTCCTACCTAAAGTCGTCTCATTCAATTTACGTCGAGTTGTGAAAAGCGATGCAAAGCTTTACTGCCCATTTCCTGTAATTTAATACGAACAAGATTACTTCTATTGCATATAATAACGTATTTTACGCGGCCATGTAAAAATTGTAATAGATTTATCAAGTGTACTGTATCGCATACGAGTGTTTTCCAAAATTTCGTTACCTATTTAAAGATCTTCTTTGTAAAACCCCTCTCCACAGTTGAAGGTTATGATACAATTAATCATATGAAAGCATGGGAATACAAGAGGATATGCTGCAGGTGCGTTCTTATATGATATTCTGCGAAATAAAATTGTAAATTCATATTTCACTAGATAAAGATTATTCATTCCTCCCCCCACCCCCTCCCCAAAGGTGACTGTAAGAAGCATTGAACATTTCATATCGTTGATTCAAAAAAAAAAAAAATGAAAAATTCAGGTTCTCCGATAAAGTTAATGGTGTCAATAATAATAAATTAATTAAATGCATTGGAACAGCATGACAAGTGGATACCTACCTATATTTTGTATGGTGAGGAGACAGTGGTGATGCAGTTTCTGCGGAATGGAGTAATTGTGACTTAATATTTGAATTTAGATGAAGAGTTTTAACTGAAATTTATTCTGCTAAATTTAGAGACGGTTTGGGGTAGTTTTAGTCTTACACACACATTTACAATAATTAATAATTAGCCATTCCTTTTAGGGCATCCAAATGAAAAATTATAAAATAAAATTTATTAAGTAAGTAAAGAATAGGAATTTAATTCTTCTCATCAAATTAATTATAAGTCTCGTTTCATAGAATTAAATTTTTTGAGATGAATTCAAGCTTTAATAGGGATACAGTACCTAAACGCCTCATTTCGTAATATAGCTCGGTGTTATTTTATCCGTTTTTTTTTGTCATATCTTCAAGAATATGCATCTATAATGACGTAATCAGGTATCTGTAATAGTATATACTTTCAATGTTTTATTCATCGCAAATATGTGAACCTTGAGCGAAAACGAGGTTCTATGAATTAAGTACCTGAAAACTAACTATTGAGAAATCTTAGCATCAAGGTAGCCTATCTACGTATTATTCGATTAAAATATTCCCGTTCGTGTTCCGAGAAAGAAACGACAATAAATCAGCATTTTTTCAATGACCGAAGAAATCCGCAAAATGAATCCTTAATCAAGCGAGCATGTAGAGACCTCGAGTAGAATGTATTACAAAATTACAGCTTTTCAAATTCGCATCGAATTTAACGAGCTATGCGTATGAATGTGATTGAGACCGGAAAGCGATGTGAAAATTGAGTCACTTCTTTCCATTATATAAATGCAAATAAGCCTCCTAATTTTGAAAATATTCACGGCAAGCTTAACATGTCGTTGGAGACCGTGTGACTCGGCGAAGAAAAAAATAACGACGGAAAAATTTGAATTATAAATTATCGAAATGCCTACGAAAAGGATTAGGGCGGAATTTATGTACGTTTTTTTTTTCGCCATTGTTCGTACATACCTAGCGGAGAAAATTTCCTGGATTTGACGTTTTAAAAGCCTTTTTACCGTTTAATATTTTACAAAATTGGTTCGCACTGACGTACGTATAGTACGCATTGAGGTGGTTTTTGTATGGCAGTGTTTTGTGGAAATCTTGATTCTTAAATCTCTTCAATTATTTTTACCCGATGAGTTTTGAAAATTATGAAATTCTTTCCTCATTGGTTTTGGTTTGGTTTTAATTTCAGTTTTTGAGAAATTCAGTTTTGGTTAAGTGTTGGTTCGGTTGTTGAAAAAAAAAGTAAGCAGCCATGCCGCATTACTGGAGCTGAGTTTTTAATTGGAGCTTGTTTTGATTTACTAATAACCGACTACAGGCCACACCCAATACCAAGTCTGAAAACCCCTACCTTATCCTCTCCAAAAACACTTAAGAAGTTGAATTTGGCACAAATGTAGTATTTCTTGCCATGAAATAATCATGTGAATACATATTTCTCAAATTATAACTATTTGAGGGTGCTCAAATTATCTTCAAATCTTGATAATCCGCTATTTTGGATCCATTTTGACTCAAATTTAAGAGGTTATATTCTGGTCACAAACTAATCCTACACACAAAGTTTGACCATTCTAGGCCGATTTGGTGATGAGATATGGAAGATTCATGAAATTTCCTGCAGCAATTTCCCCTCCAAAAGCCGTTTTTTGCTCTAACTCCCCTCCAAAATCACTGAGGAAGCTAAAATCAAAATACGTTTGTCACTTGGGCTCATTTTATCATATGACACAGCAATAAAAAATTTTCGACCCCTCCTGTACCCCCACCACTATTTTAGGTTGATAACCCCGCCTTCCCCCTCCAACATCATGTATGGAAGTGAATTCGGGATATAGTATACAACTTATCCCCAATAACCATATGAATTCATATTAATTACATTTTTACCAACTTGAGGCTCCTCAAGCTCTACTCAAAATTTTGATAATCCGCCATTTTGAATCCATTTTGATCCAAATTCAAGAGGTCATATTGTGGTCACCAACTAACCTCACACACAAAATTTGACCTCTTTAACTTGATTTGGTGGGGAGATATGGAAGATTCAAGAAATTTCATGACTCAAAACTTCCTCAAAAAGCCGTTTTTTGATCTAACTCCTCTCAATATGCACTTAGGAAGCTGAAATTTGGATATGTTAGTATCCGTGACTCACTCTTTCATATGAAATCAAAAACGAAAAATTTGAGCTATTTGCCCTTCTCCAGCCCCCTCAAAATTTGAGTGATCCGCCATTTTGAAATTTTCGAAAAAACAAAAAAACACTTTGCGCATTTTCAAGAAGAGTTCCTCACCAAATTTTGAGCGAATTTTATGAACACTCGCCGGCGCTACGCGTGGGAAAAAAATATATATACCAAAAAGTTGCACATTTGCCAGATGATTACAAATGGTCTGAAACGCAAAGATTTGAAGAACCCACCCTCCCCCGACCTTCCCTTCCCAAATCAGGTAGGCTGTAATAGCTATCGTTTTTATTAAAAACTCAGCTAAAAAAGAAAAAAAACTACCACCGCCACTGTGCATATGGTTTTGGTTTTGAGATTGAAAGTATCCAGTTCTGTTTCTTTATTTCCTTAAGTTTTGTAGCTTATGTAGTAGTTTTTTTTCTCTACTTTATATTAATGTGTATCTGTATGTGTACAATATACACCTGGTTTTGTTTTCTGTTTGAAAAGTATTCAAATATACAATTCCATTTCTTTGTTTCATCGCATATTGTACTTTTTCTTGCTGTTTTATTTCCTCTATATTACTGTGTATCATATATATACAATAGGTATGCGTATGGTTTTGGTTTTGCGTTTGAAAAGTATTCAACTATTCAATTCCATTTTTTTTTTTTTTGTTTTATTGTGTGTTGTAGTTTTTCTTGCGGTTTGCTTTTCTCTATATTACTACGTATGTATACTACAATAGGTACGCTTATAATTATGGTTTTGGTTTTGTGTTTGAAAAGTATCAACTATTCAATTCTACGTGTATTTTTTTGTTTCATTGTGTGTTGTGGTTTTTCTTGCGGTTTTGTTTCCTCTGATTATATCATTGTATGTAAATATATGCTTTTAATTTAGCGTTTAAAAAGTACACGTCTTATTGTTTTCCTTTATTTCGTTTTATGTTTAGTTTCTCTGACGGTTTTGCTTCCTTTCATTATAATTATATGAATATAGCATGTAGCTTCTAGCTAGGCGATAAGCACATTAATATGATGAAGATTTCTATGCTGAAAAATCTAGTTTCCGAAACTATGCAATGACGTTGTTGATTATATCAATTGTTTATCTCTGATTTCATCAGTTGTGAATACCAATTTAGAGGATACTATATTGGAAAAAACAACATACATATGTTCAAAATTCCTTTGAACAAATCCAAGAAAATGGAAGCTTTACTGTGAAAAACCATAACGTGGTTTTCAATTAAGAAACTGCTCAGGAACCACTGGCTTCATTAAGATATAATAGAAAATTAGGCATAACAGGTAACAAAGCTTTATTCTCTTCCAAGGTGAAAAAAAATCACCAAAAGAAATCACTGCTAGCTAGAGGCTGTTCGTTATAATTTGGCAAATATGCCTCATTTCTTCATCGTATAAGTACACAAGGGCGAATTAAAATTCGCCATAAGCAACGAAATCACGAGAAACTAAACATTCTTATGCGATGCGCGTGAGGTAAAATTTTATCCTCGAATTAGGTTAACGGCTTCGTGTACGAGGTAATATTTTAGCTCGCAGGTGTTATAATTTTTTCATTTGAATCTCGCGTATAAGAGAGGAAGGTACGCCGTCGAGTAAAAAGGAAATGTGCCTGGCTGTTTATTGATAAAACTTTTTACCATTCGCCAATAAAACAGAATGCTTATCTGAGTAAAATGGAAAACTTGTTAGCGTCGAATACATTCGAGACGTTGCGTTGGTTTCCTAACAATGCTATCTAAATTTAGCTATCTTGATTCCTTCTCGCTGGCTTCACCGTATACGGAGCAAAATTGATGGCATTTGAATTTAGCTTTCGTTTGCATATTTTTGATTTTTTTTCTCTCCTTTCTTTTTCTCTTGGTGTCGCAGGTCGCACCGACACGAAATGTAACGAAGGGTTTCCTATAGGGTGTTGGAAAATCGAGGTAATGTTTGACATATATCCGCTGTATATCGTGTCCCTGTGTTATATGTATGCTATGAAAGATTATATGACATATATGGCAATCACCGTAATCGATATTATTTACGAGAGCGATATTTGCATACCTATAGTTGTGTAGTAGAAAAAAACTCGAAAGCTATTTCCATGACGGCGGTATTTACTTACCCATATTCTGGTATACCTATACGCATATAGTGTAAAATTAATTTTGTTACGATGGAAAACATTTTTTTTTTTTTTTTTTTTTTTGTATTCTAGGTATGGTATGCAAACTAAAGAATACCACATACTTTGGTACATATTCACGCACGTTGTTAATAACTAGGTATAATTTTTCACGTAAACATAATGCGAGTAAAATGTTAAATTTAAGGCTTACCTATTTTCTCGTAAAATCCCTCATTTTACCCTATTCGTGCATAGTAGATGTTCACCTCTTACGTATATATCTGCTTCGGAAGCTAACACACACCGTAACACTTATGACATGATATTTAATATTTTATTCATTCTGAAAATGCTACTAATTCTCGATTCTGTAGTAGGAGTTGAGCGGTTAAGCAAATAATTTATTACGTTCAACAGTGTTACCAGTTTCAGTGATAATAAAATTAACGAAGATGCCTTGAGAAAAAAATACCGGTTGGCGTAAAAAGAAAAAAAGCTAAAAATTCAATAAATAGAGAATAAAAAAAATCACATAACATAGCTTGATTAGAAGTGAAGACGTGAATATCCTTAGTAAGCAAAGAAATATTTGAAGACTATGTTTCGTTAATCAGTCAATAGTCATAATTTAAGACCCACTCTTCTCATGTGCCTGATTGCTTCGAACCGCTTCAACTTGAAAGTACATCTATCCACAACTTCGTCTAATTTTTCGCGAATTTTCGGTTCGAATATATGTTTCCCGCATCTTTTCTTACGTTGAATACGGCAACGAGGTGGCTCAAAGCATGCTTAAAGCATTTGTTTCGACGAGGTCGAATATTCGTATACTTAATTCCCTTTGATGTATCCTTATAACGATTCTTACCATCTGGTAAAATGGTACGTTGCGTAGTTCAAATATGGGTTGCAAAACCCTAAGAAAATCAAACAAGGAGAACTGCGGTTGATAGTCGGTGGTTTAACCCTTTTTTCGATAGGCCGATGTAAAAAAAAATATAACATCTGTTCAATTTTTCATATAATTTTTGTTTTGCGCAGCGCGGCTATTTTTTCAAAGTATAAAGTTTTCGATATGGACAGAAAGCTTTTTGTGTAAATAAAAAGACGAGTTTTGTTATTTTTCAATTTTTTGCCCCCAGCTTTTGTATAAATGAGCATAAGCCGAATAATTCGGCCGAGAAAAGCGCGTTTTCCTGGAGATTAAAATTACGCGTATTTTTTGTGGCATTGTATGGTGCGAAAAAATACATAGATATCTACCGTTGATGTTTTCTTTTAGCTAGTCGAGTAGAGAGCGTTCTATTTACACTGTGTAGATCGCTGCATGAAAGCCTGGATATCATGGCGTCGCGTAAAAATTCTCTTTTTTAGTCGCATTTTTGGTGAAAAGAATGGCCATTACAGCCTATTTAATTTGGAAAGGCGGCAGGGGGAGGAGCCTTTTTATGTTCGTATTTCAGACCATTTGCAAATTTGTAATCATATAGGAAATGTCCAACCTTTTTTTCATCATATATGTACGCGCCTAACCATCTCTAAGATAGGCTCCAGCTTGGACAGGATTGAGTGAGACGACATCCTCCTTCTTATCCAAGATGTATTCCATGATAGTATAGTGTGTCGAGGTCTTATGATGGTGTTGTTAATCCCTCTCTCTACTAATTCAGTAAGTAACACAAACTCCAACCTCTTTCATAATATATTCCCCCTCCTTTCCCCTTTACAATTGTAAACCCCTCCTGTGGTATCCTTTATACACCTGTCGGAAGTTTATCGTTTCCGACCTTAATTCTGGGAATCAGAATTAATTCTTAAATAAAAAACAATTCATCCTATCATAGGATTCTTATTCTTGATTTGTTTATGTCCCACTCGTGATATAGCGTTCTTTAAAAACAGCTAGTTGCTGTTTAAACGCACCTTAAACTACCTTCATTTTACCTCATTTTATC
The DNA here is from genome assembly GCA_009761765.1 of Phenacoccus solenopsis. Taxonomy (NCBI): domain Eukaryota; kingdom Metazoa; phylum Arthropoda; class Insecta; order Hemiptera; family Pseudococcidae; genus Phenacoccus; species Phenacoccus solenopsis. The sequence goes on along the minus strand of CM019754.1, from coordinate 44,430,239 downwards.
ACTTCTCCTTTCGAATTGTCATTACGAGAAAAAACAAAAACTACGAATAAATTATACGATGACTACATTAAATGAAAACGAAGAGGAGCAGTTGCTCGACGAAATGGATACCATGGCGATTGCGGTGAGTCTTTTAATACGATATTCCTTCAATATTCGGTCTTTTTTCTTCTCGTTTCTCAATGTCATGTCTCTCTGACAAATTCGTATCCTTTTTTTCTTCTTTGGTTTTTTCTTCCATCTCGTCGCCTTCTCAACACCTAATCGTTCAAACAACGTAAGCGTTCTTTAAATCACGCCATCTTATGCGCGAATATTACTCTTAAATTATGAGCCATGTCTTAGCCTAATTGTAGTTCATACTACTTTGGGCTAAGACTCGGCTTTCTTTCTTTCTTTTCAGGTTCGAACAACGAGGAGATGGACACCAATTAAGGACGACGCAATAAAAAATTAATTTATTACTTATTATGTATTGGAATAATAAAATTTCTTGCCGAGATGTAGTTTTGATTCTTAAATGGGCCCAGCAACATTCCTAGAGTAAAAGACGAAATTATTTTTGCGCCCTTTGCAATACCCCCTTGTTTCGTCAACACCATCCCAATAATCCCAACTCACGCACATTTCCAAATGATATTTTATTATTCTCCCTGAATTATAATTTGTGCAAGTATATATAGGGTTACCGAAAAGTAGTTAGAGTGAAAGTTTTAAAAATTTATTTTAAAAGTATAAAAGCTTGGAAAAATGTTTAGATTATAGTTAGTGTTGTAACTGGCCACCACCTATTGTAAGGCAAGCATCCATATCCACTTTATCATATTTCTGAATACATTTTGGCACGTGTCTTGGGTCACAGAACCTATCTGGAACTCAATTTCTGTTCGTAATTCGGATATCGACGTTTATTGCGGTATACATTGTCCTTTAAGAATCCCACAGAAAGAAGTCTGCCAGTGACAAATCAGGACTTCGTGGCGGCCATTTGTAAGGTGAAATTGAGTCGTGATCTCCATTATCTGAGTGTACACCTGCATGATGGCTGTTCTAAAAATAATTTTCAAACCCTCACCTCATTAACACATTCTGGCTATGCCCTTAAGTTCATGAGATACCAAGGGAATAGATGGGCGGATTTTAGACTCGTTACTGAGTTCTGTGATTAGGTTAACTTATCTGCAAATTTGAACTAGCTCTCGATTAAAATCTCCGCTCTAGTAATTTTACATGGCTCTTTACGGATTTTTTTCTTCAAATAAATGTAAAAATTATGAGGTTACTTTATATTCTGAAGCTCCACCCAACATTCGCGTTAATTTCATTTGAAAAAATGGTGGAAAAAATTGGTGCTCGATGATATGATATGCACCGTGTAGGTACTAATTTAACCCGAAAACTTTTTCACTCACAGGAATCACAGATAATAATGTTTGATTTATTAAAGGACACTCGGTCAAAGGGACGAGAATCTCCCTTTAGGTGTATGATTCGCATGGACGATGCGATGGACCTCGCTGTAAGTAAATTAAAAAAGTTACTCGATTGCGATACGCACTGTAGGCAGTACCTCGTTACTTTTTATTCGCAACACTTATTGTCTATAGCAATAGCTGCGCATAATCTATTTACTTAACTTTGCAGTCAACTGGGAAAACGACGTTTGCGAATGTAGATTTTCATAGTCGGGAAGTTGCGCTCAAGGGAATCGACCGCGTTCACAGTCTCGGCTTATAAATTTTCCGCAGAGCTGAAAAGATTCGTCGATATTTACGTATTTTGGAGAGCCTTGTGTAACATTGAAAAATATATACATCTAGGTAGTAAATTATGCAACATGGTACTTATAGCTAGAGCTACCATATTCGCAGTGCATATTCGGGATGTTGGTGCGTTAAATCCAGCACTAATCTTCTAATGAACTTGGCCTTCTTAAAATACTTAACAAGTTGGTGTATTGTACTCGGCTTCGTGTTTGGCGTGAAATCAAGTCCCGATTATAGTCTCAAGTTGGCGACTTTACGCGACAATTAGTCGTGTAATTTTCATCGTCAATTCGCGTTAATTAATGATAAATTTATGTACTTAAACGAAATTATGCGAGCATTCGAAACGAATTGCAACGGATTTGCGTAGTTTTTAATTTGTTCAATAATATGGCATTAAATCGGCTGATCGTTTAAAATACGAGTATACTCCTTTAAAGTACCATAGCAGCGTTGAAATGATAAAGAACCGAATAAGTATACCGCCGCTTGTTTAGTTAACGCAGATAAATATGGACGTATTGCGGAAGTTTTAATTAACGGAGACCGCAACGGATAGCCATGATCGCGTGTTCGTAATTCTATGTGAAATAACGTCCATTCGTATGGCCCGAAATGAGATTTTTCTTCTATATTCTCTGTTGCAAATCATATATTCTTGTCGATTTTACTCGCCATAATTATTGTTTCGAAAAATCTATTAAATGCTTCACTATAGAAATTATCTGTACAGTTTTTCATCAGAAATATGATCGATGCAGCGTCCACAGTTTTCATATTTAATGGCTTCCCAAGTTACCATTTAGTCAGCACTAACATTGTTTCTGCTTTTATATTCATTGTATTGCCAAATTTTCGTTTAAGGCTGTTCTCTTGGGTTACATATATTTATGTTCTTTTATTCGAACTTGGACTACAGCTTATCTCCTTTTATACCCACTTTTTTCGTCACATAATTGATATCTACCATCTCTTTCTTTTTTCATGAGATCGTGAGGATCATAAACTTAAAACTATAAAATACAATATAATTTTATCGAAGATCGCGAGTTACTTTCATTAGCATTTATTATGAAAACTTGAAAAAAAAGAAGTGAAAATCCATTTTTTTTTTTTTTGTTGAAAATTTCAAAATATTCCAGTTATTTCTTCGTGTATAGAGTATTTATAATGACTGGTCTAGGTTCTAATTGGTCATACGTCACGCCTGTAACAACCAATCAGCAAGTTGGAATGTGATAAATTTACCTCGACTAACTCATAAAATAAAAACACAAAATCAGCTGATGATTCAAATCATAAACGAATTTTAGTCGTTCACAGAAAACTGAACGATATTATTTAGGAAGGTAGAAATGAAACTACCTACATTTTATCACATTCTAGCGTTATGATTGGTCATTACGCACGTAACATATGACCAATTATAACCTAGACCAGTCATTATAAATACTCTATTACAATAATATCTTTGAACTGTGCAATTGATCTGTGATGACCAATGACCATACTTTATGACTACTTAAATTTCACGATTGGCTACACTGTTTGCGACGTGTTCTTAGTACTACTTAACTGGTTAGTCAGGTTTCATTGGTGGAAGCGTGCGGTTGTCGTTACTCGCGTTTCATTTGTTATTCGAAAGTTCATAATCATCTATGTGTTTCAGTGTTCAACATTATGTAAATCAAGAGATGTTTTTTTGTCTACAATCCGTTGAATTTATACAGAGAGATCGCTAATACCAAAAAGTTATCATCTCTTTCACGCGTTGCTCAAATACCTAATCAAACTTAACGCTAACATATTCATGAGAATTTTTAACCGCGTGGTAACACGAGAGTGGCAATATTGTGCAACCTTGTCAATTCTCTGGTGAATGCGTTTATACGAAAAGTTCATATTACGAAAATTTAATTCTAACCGCAACTTGTCGCATGTAAATGCGACTAAAATCAAATTACACTCTATTTTGGTAGTTGCGTCAGCTTTTTGATGCGTTGTTAAAAATGTACGCGAATGTAACCTTTTACTCGGTTCTGATTTACATAAAAAATCAACTTCCCTCGATCATCTAATCAACGCGTTCGGTGTTTTCGATGAATTATTAATATCTCATATTTTGCTCTTGATAAATATTTCTTTTAAGAACATTTAGCGGTGTTTAATAAGTGCATATTTATGCGTTGAAATGCACACAATATGCATCATATCCTAATGATGGTAGAGTAAAGAAGGAAAAATAATAATATCGTAAGCAAAATATATTTAACACTACATAATCGCAATGCAACAATTTACAATTGTTCTCTTAACTCGTAGTAATTAAATTAAAGCCTTATCGGAGTAAAAGTTTGCTGTTCTATAACGTTGTAGAGGGAATGATGATCGATCAATGTTATCCTTTTGGTAAATATATCTGACTTAGGTGTAATTTCATAAAACGACAATAAAGTGAAATTAATTTTACGCCTTTCACTGCCGAAGCTAACGATAAAATGAAATTAGAAGAAAAGAAGAAGAAGAAAGAAAAGATTCGTCCTTTCAAACTAGTCCAATTTATTTTGTCGCTTTTCTGCATATTTACGCGCCCAATAGCGCCCTCGATTTGGCTCATCAATCATTCAGCAAACCCATCTATCGTGTAAGAAAAGATGCCTCGATAAAATATACCTAGCTGTTGGCTGTTCGTGCGTAACGGGAGTTTTTCTTTTTTAAACATTTTGCGGAAAATGTTAAAAATGGCCTAGACAGTGTTATGGCTCAAAAAAGTACTCTTGTTTGCGTATATTTAGGTAGCTACAGTCGGGTGCAAAATTATAACAATTTCAAACTTTCCTTGGTAGCCATTTGGAAAGCATTATTTGCAACGGATCAGCTAAAAAAGTTTTTTGAATTTCGAATTTTCCTCAGTAGAAAGAATGTAATTTCACTACGCAGCAAGTGTCTGTCAAATGGTTTTTGTTGAGTTTTTTTAAACCAGACAACTTTGACCATTCTTGTGGGCTTATCTCGTTTTCATGGCATTCAAAGGATACATAGGGGGAGATAAGAAGTTCTCTGATATTTTGCGCTCTTTGCTAGGACTAGGAGGCAGTCGATGTAACTAATAATATGTATCTGCGATGTTAAGTGTATCTTTTTTTGGAATCGATATATGATACGAATAGAGATGCTTTTACCTTTGGTAACCCTTTGTATACTTAACGCCGTTTATTTATCTTATTTCCGAAAACATTTGTGAGCACTTGAACCCGACTAGTTTTTGCATCTAATAAACGGCTAATGAATAACGATTTGTCTACTGAAATTTGACCTCGGTTAATCGTGGGTTCAAAGAAAACATATCCCGAAGACATTTAAGGGAGTGTACAGTAGCCGGTGATCATCAAATTAGTCAAGTACTTTATGATTTTGTAGACAACACCTTTCCTACTATCCGATTTCTTACCATCATGCTCTATAATGAGCCAATCACATTCGAGTGCTGCTTCTCTCTTATTGGTCGTTCAGCTTCTTAACTTTATTACTATAAATACTCACCATGCATTCAATTGATTAGTCAACACCCAACGAAAAAATCAACCTATGCTATCAAAAATAATAAGTTGGCTGCTCTCGTTACGTGACATCCTATATGTGAAATCAGTGCAGCCATATGACATCTTATAAAAAGTATTTTAAAAAGAGGTATTTTGCGCTAATTGTTAAGCACGGTATAGGGTACACTTGCACGTAGTAGTTACTATAGTAGTTACAACCAATATGATACAGTAACAGTTTCAGTACCTTTGTACTTACAGTTTGTGTTTGCCATCTAGAGACGTGAAACACACCACTTATTGAAAGGTTAAGCGTAGAGTACGCGGGCACTCTTGTTCGCTGCTGGATAAATCCTATCGCAACCTTATGATCCAAGGTCAGCAAGTTCTTTCCTTATGATATTTGAAAACTTCGTTTTATGATACATTTTAACCAATATATCATTTTTTCAACACTCTCGCTACATTTATTAGGATATTCAAAGCATCGCAGTTTTACAAACTTCCAAGAGAATTGGTAGAAAATGGTAAAAAAATTTCTCCAGCAAAAACCTCATCTCCGCCATCTGTTTATCACATCTATCTTGATTCTAAAAATTTCTTTCAGCTTCTCCATCATATCTGATGTTCTCTCGGACAGTATTCAGAGCTGTAGAAAGGTCTTCACTTTTCTCTAGAACTGCAATATCCCTCCAAAATCTAGTGTATCTTTCTTGATCATGCTTCTGGCCTCAGTAGTAGTGTATGGCATCAGTGGCGGCGAAAGGTGGAGTAGCATGGGTAATTTCTGCCCTCTCCTCTATAAAATTCTGAGAGATGAAAAATATCGTTTTGCCCCCTCTCTCCTCACAAATTCCATCTAATTACAATTTCACAGTGATATATGCTGAAATGATGAATCGCTCATTCATAGCTAGTCAACATAAACAAAAAATAATAATAATAATAATAATTTTCAAATTTTTTCAAATTCAAATTTATTTTGTGGAAAAATTTTTATAATAATAATATGTATATAATGACCCTCCACCAGAGCGCGTGCAGTGGGGGGGATTATTATCATTACAGCCAATGGAGACAAAACAAAACAAAACAAAACAAACTAAGTAAAGCAATGCCAGAAATGATGGTAACAGAAACAGTAAAATAGATATGGAGAATACTTGCATATAAATAAATAAATAAATAAATAAATAAGTAAATAAATAAATAAAGCAGATTATTAAAATTGCAAGCGCGGTTACAGGCGGTTACAATATGAGCAGCAGAACGCATGATAGAAAAAAAAAAAAAATAATAATAATAATAAATGAAAATTAGCATAATTTTTAGTAAATTTTGGTGCTGTAAATATTTTAATTTCATAAAAATAGTCAAATTGCCAAAAAAAAGTAACTGTCATATAGAAAAATCATTTTCACTTTAACAAAATTGTGGAGGAATTCATTAAAAAAAAAAAATGAATATTGAGTTGGAATTTTTGGAAAATATTAACTTGTATTCCAAAAGTATCAAATTAAATTATTATTTTTTTTTCAATTTCATTTGTTTGTCATTTATTAATCGTTGATGAAAAATTAATACCAGTTAGGATATAAGGTCTTCTGGGAGTAAAAGTAGGGAATACCTTGGCCACGATTTGAATGCTGTTTTGAGCACTGCTGAAAAGGTTTCAATTGGGCTTTAAACCTTTTTTCTTTCAGGTAAACTTCTTTCAACGCTTTTCCACCACAAAATATTTTTTTTAGTAATTTTTTCATTTTTGTCAAGTTTTTGAATTTTGACTCCTCCCTACCTCATCTCATATGTATTTCGGATGGTGAAATTTTAATGTTGAATCACTTTGGGTGGTGGTTTATACTTTTCAATAAATTATTCCCTCTCAAAATTCGTGGGCTACACTTTAGAACTTCTCCTTGTAAAGGATATAAACTAATAGTTACACACTGAGTGACCAAAACCCCCACTTCATGTAAAGTTATGTAACTCTGTACACTACAAAAGGACTAAAAATCTCTAATACAGTATTTTTTTTTTTCTGAAACCATCGCCCGTATTAAAAAGATTTCGCATAACTGTGGAAAATTTATACTTGGTTGAATAATTGGAAAAACTAAAATCTCGCAAATTTGCTCTTCGTTTCCATTTTATAAATTTCAGACTATTTACAAAAATTCGAATAAGAAAAGAATTCGATAAATATTTATTTTTTAATTTATTCATTTTTAAAATTCGAATACGATAAAATATTCAACGTTTTCTTTTAATTTGTCGAATATATCAACTCTATTAATATTACGCAAAAAAAAAAAACACGAAAAAAAGTTTGAAAGGAACATTTTTTAATATGGTTTGCGGATCTTTAGCGGTGGTAGCACTGATACGCTTTATTTTCGCCGACCTTTGAAGCTGAAAAAGCGGATTTCGCTTCAGTCGGAGTAACGTAGTTTTGAAGCCGGTGTTTCTTTTACATTATTTGTTCCTTTTTTTTACGTATTTTCACGTAACATTTGAAAGACATTTTGAGTAAATTTTTTTTCTGAAAATGTTTTGGGTTCTTAGGAGAAGCATATTTTCAGATAAGGCGGCCGCATTTTTCAACGTATTGAATAACAATAATAATTATAGTAATAATAATAGTAATGGAAATTCTACTTCTGCCGGTAAGGAAATGTTTGATTTTTAGTGAGTTTTTTTTTTCAGATGTACTAATTTATGCAAAGATTTTTTGAATCAAATTCAAACATACATTAATACAATTATATAACTATGCTTCTGTCGTAAATGATTTGGAGCAATTAGGCAATTTTGTTATTATTGAAATAATTGTAGCTTCATAGAGTGAGCTTTCCTTCATCTTTTTTGGTAGTTGAAAAAAAAAAACGATTTATAAAGATCGTGTACGTATTGACGATGCAACACTTCGTAAAAACCATAAGAATAAAACAAATAACATATTTTTCATTACCTAGAGTAACTTGAACGGAACGTATACCAATTTTTTTCGTGTCATAATAAACGTTCGATCCGACGATAAGTTTTGAAAAATGAAAAAAGAAATCGAAAAGAAAGGAAAAAAATAAATTTCATTTTTAAATCGAAATTCCCACGAGTCTACTTTGGGCGTAGATTATCAAAAGTAAATTTCATAATACGACCAAAGTTATAGGGCTAACCTTTTTACCATTTCTTTTCGCCAAGTATTTTAGCAACCTTGAAGCTTCGTCGAAAATGTCATTGGTTTAGAAAATTGAGTCCATATCAGATCAGCTATCAAATTACTCGATTCAACTGGGAGATGTAAGAGGTTACAGGTATTTACTATTTGGAACTAATTTAAAATGAAAAAAAAATTCTATTTTTGAACACAAGTCCAGCCTACGAAATACACATTTTAGTGGACGACTTCGATAATAAGCCAGAGAAATCATTTTTGAAAAGTAATATCTCGCTATTCAATTCAAAAATGTCACTCACCGGTGTCAATTTCGATAATCCTCGTTATATTTTTTTCATGCCGAAAGTGGGAATTTTTTCAACCACTTAGGGAACGTCAGTTCACCTAAATGGTCAGCTTGTGTCAACTTAAAAAAAATTAATTCGCAAAGTTCTCGCAGACGACCGCTCGGATGAAAATATTACCTTTGTAGCTTGGCCCTAATTTCTTTGGTAATTGCGTGAAGTTAAATTGAACGTGAAAGTAAAAAAGCTTTTTTCTCATTTTAACCCCGCCGAGAATTTTATTTATCAAAAATTTAGAAAAAGAATTACCGGTATCTTCCATTTTGAAAAATAAATAAGAATTTTCTCGACGCCAGTGTCACCTCTTCGGTTTCTTTTTTTTCTTCATCATTTTCCTTTTACTTGCATTATAAAAGTAATTTCGACGCCATTTGTATACTTTTTAATGTTGTTTAAGAATTTGATTTCGTGATTTCATCGCGAAAAATTAATTCACCGAGTTAAATGGGACGTTTGTCAAAGGCTATCGTATTATTTCATTGTTAACAAATAATGCGGCTTTTTTGTAAATTTCAATTTCAACCTTTTCGCGAATCTTAATTAATTTCATGGTGGATTTTTTGTTAAAGAATTAAATAGGTATTTTTTGTAGCACTGTTGCGCGAATGAAACTGGAAAAATTATTTTTTACGCCATCATTATAAGCTTAATAGATCGGCGACTGTTCCCCGATTAGTTTATTTTTGGTTACGAATTTGAGGTTGTGAAGCTGAAATAGCGATTATGTTTTCCCTTTGAAACGCCTTTATTACTTTTTGTTCATTATAAATACTCAACGAATTTGTAATCCGTTTGTCGTTTTATTGTGAGTGTGGCAAATTTATCGTGGGTCGCGATTTTCTATGCAGTAAAATAAACTCGGTTGGGTTCAACGGTATTATTTTGAAAGCAAGGATATGGTCGCTATTCATTGGTGATTGAACGATGAAATCAGTTATACCTACGGTATTTTTTTTAGTCAGGCGTTTAATTTGAGCAAAAAAAGGAAGAGGGATTCTTGAATAGATTTGTCGCACTTCGAACTCAAATCTCTATTCGAACAAATTAACGAAATTAAACGTAGGTACTCTTTGAACCAATTCGTCGTATTTGCTTTACATTTATCCATCTAGTACCTACTGGTGCTAATCATTGATCTGAAACAAATGAAGGTATCCCAAATGTGAGTTTTGTATCATCAAAGGTATTGACAAAGTTTATGAAAAGAATGTTCGTCTAATACGACTACGTGGGTTTTAAATTCCATTTTCAAGCTGTCGACTTATACGAATAAATGCTCCTCTTTGAATCAATTAATCTCCACTTCGTATTGAAAACATCTACGAAGATAAAAAAAAACGGTGTTAGGTGAATGAAATCAGTACCCATAGGTACTCGTTTTATATGTATATTGGTTCGGTATATGGTTGTATTTATTATGCGAATCCTTTTTTTTTTTTTTCACAAATGAAATGTTTTCATTATGCCGTGTGATTGAAGTTACGTAGCTTGAAAAAGATTTAATTAAATTTACTAGCATTCTCGCCGAAAGGGCAGATTTAATCGTCGATGAGAGTCGAAAATTAATTAAACTAGTAGAAAATTTTTTATCGTTGCCGTTACACTTTTAGCATTACTTTGCAAAAGTCATTAAGGCCCTTACGTATACCAAGTTTTTACGTTTCTCTACAATGGAATGCGATGCCCTACAATGCGGGTAGGATGAAACTTCTAACAATATTTTGAAGCGTTGTATTTTTGTATGCACGAGTTGTTAAATTATTAATTTTTGTTAATTAAGGAAAAAAGGAAAAAATTTCAACAGCTATCATTACTACATGTAAACAGATAGATACTCACCCTAGGGTGGAGCAATTTTTTACCTATTTTAAATGGTGAAAGATGTTGAACACGGAATAGTTGCTGCTGAGTGACTTTGAAAAATTTTAGTTACTACGTTCAGTCAAGAAATGATCTAAAGTCAGTGTATGGTTATAAACATTTTGTTAATTGGAGTTTTAAAAAATTCTAAAATTGATGATTTTTTGATGTTGGAAATTAAAAAAAGAAATTAGAATTTTTATTAAAAAAATCTAATTTTTTCTTTGCCTGTTTTACAAGTCAAGCGCAACGAATGAAGAAGTGCAAATGAGGACTTTTTATAGATTCATTTACTTTAGTGGAATATGGTCCTGAAGTTGCAGCATATGATAAGCCCAGTAAGGAACAGCTCCTACTTTGTAGCTAAAGAAGCGTCAAAGTTTTAACTTCCTAACATTTTTGGAACCAACATTCAAAAATTGGTGTTAAAATGGCGTTAATCCTATATTAAAGTTTCTTACGACCATTCCTAACATATAAATGTATGCACAGTGTGAGTAGGTTAAATACAGACCAATAAATATTGTCTCCAAGTATTCCAGAACCAATTTTAACAAAAATCAACTTTACAATAAAATGCCAATGAAAAGCAAAACTTCATTTAAAAAAATAAATAAATGACGTTTCGCTTTTTATCAGCGTTTTATTGTAAAAGTGATTTTTATTAAAGTTAGTGAGATGAATCCCTCGCAGAAAAACACTACTTGGTAACTATTAGTGAAACTTCACTAATAGTTTTTCGTCCAATAGTTTACTTTTAGTTCTGTGTACTACAAGTGATACTGATAATGTATTAGTAGTATTACACGTATAAATATCACTCGAAGTACTCTAATAGTGAACAACCACAAAACTAAAAGTAAACTATTGGACCAAAAAACTGTTAGTGAAGTTTCACTAATACTTACCAGTAGTGCTTTTCTACGAGAACGTTATTTTCATATATCATAGCGTTGTTATGGACTTCCTTATATATTATCTAGCGCGTCACTTTATCAGCGAGAAGCGTTGGAAAACTTAATCCAAGTAAAAATTAATTAAAAATAGGGTTAAACAAAGTAGAAAAGGGCTTAAAATGTGCATCGAAACTTCAACTACAAATTTTGTATAATTCCGTGCCCCAAAAATAAAACTATATTACATTAATTTCTTTAAAAATGCCGAAACTATTCGACATACTTTGAAAATCGACTAGATAGGGATATTAGTAGTGTTTTATGACCACTACTAATAGTGCCACTACTACTTTCAATACTTTTAGTACTGCTATTAGTGATACTGGTAGTGTTTCATTGTTACTACTACAGCGCTATTTATAAAGTTTCATCATCACTTCTAGTCACACTATGCATTCATGAACTGTACTATTAGTTCAGTAGTAATACGAATAGTAAAACTATTAGTTTTTCCAAAAACCAATAGTGTTTTTCTGCGAGGGATTTTATTAATGAATTCCAAAACAAGCTTGTATTATTATAGACTCTCCTTTTAGGTCCAGTTTCAATAGGGTAGTGCAAGCATAGTGCACTTTAGCCATTTATAGGCCACTATGCACCATACCTCATCATCACTTAGGTATGAAAAGGCCATAGGAGCCTCAGCTGATGATACAACAACTGCTGTGCGCTTATATGAGTTGAGTGGTGTCAGTAAGCGTTACCTTTTGCAGCGCCAACACTTATACGTCATGAACAGTGGCGGGATAGGCGGAAGCAGAGGAAGCAATGCTTGCAGGCGCCAAAGGTTGAGGGCTTCATCGTCATGCACCTCGCCCCAAAATACTCTCAGTTGAAATTCCTTTTTTTCATACTCGTATGTTTTGAAGAATTAAGCAAAATCACAAAATAGGTACAAACATTTTTTTTGAGTGGAGCGTCTTCTTCCATTTTTCTTACGGGAGCCAAAATCGTATCGCCGCCTCTGGTCTTGAAGTAACTTTCTTTTTAAGGATATATTTAAGCTACTATTTATTGTATTCTAATGCCCCAGATGGAGCATTCAAGGAATCCGACGCAGCAGAGCTTACAAACCCTGAAAAGCTTTTCCTTCAACCTCTATATCGATGTGATAACACATGTACCCTTTGCCAAGATATAGAAAGGAATTGAAGAAGCAGTACAGTGTGCTTTGGCACTAATCGAATAAATTCCTTTGATTGAAGCTGGAATTTTCCGCAACCACAGTTACTATGATACATAATGCAGCCCGCAGTTCCTGGAGAATTGAAAAACGAATAGTTCTGGCACGGAGAAATAAAAAATAATGCAAGAGCTAATAGGGTACCTCGGGTTTGCAAGGCTCCTATTCGTTAGATGCGAATCCTAGAGAAGTTCTAATTTCCCTTAGGTTTGCAAAAATAAGATACAGGAAGAACTAAACTTTTCTCTAATGAAAGATTTTACTTGATGATTCTCAAAAAGGTACATAGATAAACTTTAAGACCACGAGCTTTGAAAAATATTCAACTTGAAAAGGCCCTATCCCAGATGCCGAAGATTGAAATTCCATCACCAGCAAATAAGCTGAAACTCTAAGAGTTGGTTTAAAATCAAAACAATTTCAGTTAGTTACGCTATACTTAATACTACTTTGTGAAGTGGTGTAGTCGCTATCTATCTGTTTATCTATTCATCTATTTATCTATCTATCTGCCTCTCTCTTTCAAATTTCTCTCAAGTAGTCTAAAATGAATCAGTATGCCTCAAGGAATTTTGTAAACAAAATGATTTTAATAATCGTGGTAATCTAGGAACATGTTTGAGAAAATTGCTCATTTTGGAAAATTTTGAAAATATTTTTTTATTATTTTCTTGAAGGTGTGTTTCTTATAGTTGAAAGGCAACAAGGTATTTTAAGGGTACATGGTCCGTGCAAGTTTCAGCCCATTAAGAAGGTACGCTGGTACCGAAAGAATTGATTTTCAGTTTTTTTCCCTCTCACATCTAACCTCCTGTGATAGATATGGAGGTAAAATTTGCATTTATATTTTTGTTTTTGTCTTCCAAATTGATATTGATGACAAACGCTATCCTATTCTTGACAAAGTTTATTGGCTCAGAAGACATAAATTTGAAACCTCTTAAAATTATGTAAATTTCGTACGATGAAATATTTCATGTCAAGAATGCCATTTTCCGATCTTACAGCATGAAGATTACTTTTCTATATGAATACAGTAATTTATAAAGAAAAGTAGTCATAGTACTGTGAAATGAAGGCCATATACTTATTCAGGGCATAAAATGAGCGTTTTAGATTAAATGAACCGTTACAATTTTTATTTGGAATTTGATAGCGTTTGTCTTAGAATATCAATTTGCAAGACGAAAACAAACATATGTAAATTTTTTCCTTCTGCTCACCAGTGGGGGAAGGGAAGAAGTGAGGGGAACAAAAGCAACTGAAAATAATTTTTTCGACAACAGCCCATCTGCTTGTATGGGTTGTATGCATATTTAAAAAAAGTCTTGGTCATAAATACACGCAAGAACACCTTAAAAGAGAAAGTACTATGTGAAAAATTTTAGATCTAATTTGATCAAAAGGTTGATGCTGATCCATATTTTCATCCTGTTCGGTGAGATTGGATCCAAAACTTTTAATTAGGCGAAAAAAGGGATTTCAAAATTTTCAAAAATGAATCACGCCTCATTTCTTCAAATACTCGAAATTGACACCGGTGAGTGACATTTTTGAATTGAATAGCGAGATTACTTTTCGAAAATGATTTCTCTGGCTTATTATCGAAGTCGTGCCCTAAAATGTGTATTTCGTAGGCTGGACTTGTGTTCGAAAATAGATTTTTTTTTCATTTTAAATTAGTTCCAAATAGTAAATACCTGTAACCTCTTACATCTCCCAGTTGAACCGAGTAATTTGATCAGGATAATCGTTATTAAGGAATTCTTTGAATTATATTCAATCATTATTTAAGCTGTTTCAGGGAAAATTGATTTTTAACAGGGTTTCCAAAAATGTTTGTAGATTGTGTTGCGATTATGTAAATAAAATAAACATGAATGATGTGTACAGCACGAATATATTCAACAGACTAACTCAAAGATAAAAACATAGTTATGAAAAAGAGATGAATGCCGTTAACATCTAACACTTTCATGCATATACGTGTTGCCCAGATTGAACATAGATATCTATTCCAATATAATAAAATGTAAAAACCCAACATACGCCCCCCCAATCTGGCAACACTACAAAAATAAAATTAATATTCATATGATAATAGATAATTAAAAAATGACATATAAGTAATGACTAAAACACAAGACACAAGATTAAAACATTACACAAAATCAAACAGATAAATTTAACATTTTTACGAATTTTAAAAACAATTTTCCATTCAAACTTTTTGTAAACATATCTGCAACCATTAAGCTTGTATCGCAGTAAATTAGAGAAATATTTTTAAATTTAGAAACTTGTTCATATAAAAAACAATATTTAAGATCTAAGTATTTGCATCTACTATTATTTTTCCACTCTTTAGCTAAAGATATGCAACCCTGATTATCCTCAAATATACGAATAGGATCCTTAATATCTATTCCTAATTCAATCAATAAATTTTTAAATTGTAACACATAACATGTAATTTCAGATAAAGAAACGTATTCTGCTGCTGTAGATGACAAAGTAATTAGACTCTGTCTTTTAGACTTCCAAAAAATAGCATTACCATACATATTAATTAAACCTCCACTAATTGACCTTCGATCATAACCGTTTGCAAAATCCGCATCAGCATAGGCACATAACGCATCACCACTAAAATCTTCATATGTTAACTTATAGTTTACTGTACTAGCAAGATAACGTAAGCACCTTATTAGATATTTATAATGATTATCTGTAGGTTTAGCCTGAAAACGAGAAAAATAGCTTATGGCAAAACATAAATCCGGCCTAGTACCTAGCATTATATACATCAATGA
This sequence comes from Phenacoccus solenopsis, assembly GCA_009761765.1. Classification (NCBI taxonomy): domain Eukaryota; kingdom Metazoa; phylum Arthropoda; class Insecta; order Hemiptera; family Pseudococcidae; genus Phenacoccus; species Phenacoccus solenopsis. The sequence goes on along the minus strand of CM019754.1, from coordinate 44,414,597 downwards.
ACTAAAAGCTGCCTATAAGGCTTAACAGTTTCCATTTCATCATCACGACATGGTTCTAGCTTTAATCCTTGTTCCATAGGAGACATAATAGGTTTACATTTTTCCAAACCATATTTTTCCAATAACGACTTAATCGATTTAATTTGATTCATCTTTAAAATACCATTTTCTCTATTATATTCAATTTCAATACCTAAGAAGTATCTAATATCTCCTAAAATTTTCATTTTAAATTTAAGACTTAACTTATTAATTACATTCGATATTAGACATTCGTTATTTCCAATTACTAATAAATCATCGACATACAACACTAAATAAACAATACCGGAATTTACTTTTAATATAAATATACAATGATCCGATTTACATTGAACAAAACCTTCACTTGTGACAAATTTTGAGAAACATACATTCCATTGAAATGAGGACTGTTTTAAGCCGTAAATAGCCTTATTAAGTTTCAACATTTTTTTACGATTATCTATATTTAATCCCTTAGGTATTTTCAAATATAAATCCTCATCAATATCACTATTCAAAAAAGCACAATTTACATCAAGCTGTTTAATAAAGTAATTATTTTTACATGCCAATACTAATAATGCACGAATAGATTCTAACCTAACTACTGGACTATAAGTCGTCTCATAATCAACACCTTCCACCTGCATAAAGCCCTTTGCAACCAATCGAGCTTTATGGACTTCCTTTTCATTCTGTATATCAAATTTGCGCGTAAACACCCAAGTAGAATCAATTAAGTTGACACTTCTATCTAAATCGACAACTGACCAAACGCCATTTGATTCCATATTATTAATCTCTCGTTTAACTGCATCCATCCATAAAATTGAGTCTTTATCTTTCTCTGCTTCCTCGTACGAAGATGGTGCCATTTCCGTCATCATTGCCATAAGACCAACTTCATAATCATTGAACCTCTCTGGAAGTTTCGTATTTCTCCTTGGACGTTCTGAACCAATCACTTCACCAACTGATTTTTCCTCACGTTGTACAGTTTCACTTCTCAACTCACCTATTTTTGTTTTCTTTAACGATTCTATGAACATTGTAGATTCATCAAATATAACATCTACACTATTAATAACCTTACGCCGATTCGGATCATAAAACAAATAGCCATTAGGCGCATAACCAACAAATGCACACTTACGACTACGATCATCTAATTTATTACCAGGTTCATTATATTTGACATATGCAGTACAACCAAAAATTCTTAATTTATTATAATTAGGCATTTTATTATACCATTCATTAGCTGGAATTTTACAATTTTCATTCGGAGAGCGGTTTCTAGTATATGTAACATAAGCCATAGCTTCAGGCCATAATTTATTAGGTAAGTTACTATCTTTTAAAACAGATCGAGCACCTTCACATAAAGTACGATTATTTCTTTCGGCGACACCATTCATCTGAGGTGAAGAAGGAGTAGTATACTCTATAAAAATACCATTATTACTACAAAAGGCTTTAAAATCGTGTGATGTATACTCACCACCGTTATCACAACGAAGACGTTTAATACCTCTACCAAAATGGTTTTTAGTTAGCGCACAAAATTCCTTAAATTTATCAAGTACTTCTGATTTATTTTGTAAAAAATATATATGAATAAAACGTGAAAAATCGTCTATAAAAGTGACAAAATAGCGTTCACCTGATGCGGAAACCAAACCTGTTATTTCGCAAACATCACTATGAATTCGATCAAGAATGTTATTACTACGAGCAGCAGGATACTTATGACTACATTTTGTCTGTTTCGAAAGGACACAACATTCGCAAAAGAAATCGTCTACATTATCTTTAAAATATTCGAACCAAAAACATTCATATCATTCAATTTCCTGAGTCCACTAAGACCCAAATGAGCCAACCTTTTGTGCCATAAAACGCAATTACCATTTTCAACTTCAACTATATTCGAGGATTCACTTATACTTAAATCTAGTTTATATAAATCATCTTCAATATAACCTGTAGCGATTATTTCATTATTTTTAAGAATTTTTACAGTATTATTGCCAAAAACAACATTATAACCAGCTTTATCCATCTGTCTAACAGACAACAAATTTCGGCGCAAATCAGGTATAAAATAAACATTATCGAAAGTTCCAACATTACCATTATCAGTAACTACATCTAAAATACCCACACTAATTGCATCCATTGTAGTACCACCTTTAGCAACACCTACCTTTACAGGTTTACTTAATATTTTAGAACCACGTAAATATTTATCATCATTTATCATATGAGCAGTGGCACCTGAATCCATAGTACCAGCAATTTTATCAGATTTAACTACGTTTACATTATTTACATCAATATCAAATTCGGATAAGAAAGCAAATTTTGCATCACTACTCTCATTACTAGATTCAGCAATATTAGACTGTTTACTTTTATGATTATTATTTTGTTTATAGCGCCAACAATCCCGTTTTATGTGGCCCAATTTATTACAAAAATAACACCGTATAGATTGATTTGAATTAAAATTAGATTTCGAATGATTATGACTAGAATTAAAATTAGATTTCGAATGATTATGACTAGAATTAGAATAAAAACTACGCTTACTGGCACCTGAACGAAAATTACTACCACTCTTATTGTTGGAAGCTGTGAATGCGATCTGATGATTAGAACTGCTTGGACTATTTTTGCCATTTTCACCACCGTTGATACTGGCATCGTAATCTAAAATTCCTGAAGTCACACCATCCCATTGTAATTCGCCTGTAGTTCTCTCCATCGCCACTCTAAATTGCCGATATTCTTCGGGTAAACTTCTCAACAGCAACAAAATAAACTGACCATCAGTCATCCCATCATTCGCCAATTTCAACTTATTCGCGAGACTCCGAAAACGCATTACATAATCTATTAAAGATTCAGTTCCACCAATTTTGTATCGCATACCAAAAAGCTCCGTTCGAAGATCCAATGTACGCAAATCAGTTTTTCGAGCAAATGTGTTTTCAATGGCAGACCACATACCATAAGCCGTTTCCTTCGTGAATACAATTTCGAGATATTTATCCTCCATATTAGCGACTATTAATTCCATGGCTTTTGCATTTTTCGTATTCCATTCATCATTACGATTTCTCGCAGATGGAGCTACAGTTGTGGTTATGGAATGCACACCTTCCTTTTTTAATAAAAGGCTCATTCGGAACTTCCAGGACTCATAATTTGATCCATTTAATGGCTGAATGCCTCTATTGAAATTATCACCTCTCGTTGCCATCACATTAAAACAATTACACAAATTTTAAAATGAACACACATAACAAAAATTGACTAGAACAATAAAATTACACATAACGTGCAAGAAACGACTGGCCTCTGGGCCCATAACCATTGTTGCGATTATGTAAATAAAATAAACATGAATGATGTGTACAGCACGAATATATTCAACAGACTAACTCAAAGATAAAAACATAGTTATGAAAAAGAGATGAGTGCCGTTAACATCTTAACATTTCATGCATATACGTGTTGCCCAGATTGAACGTAGATATCTATTCCAATATAATAAAATGTAATAACCCAACACAAACACCATAGTCTACATTTTTCAGAAATTTGGTTAAAAAAACATGAAGTGGTGTAATGATAAATGCGTATCATCTAACGTTGCATATTTTAAAAGTACCTATATGTCTATTGTTTATTCTTTCAATTTGGTTTCATCGTTGATTGAAAATCATTTTTTTACTTTTTTTAACAATTTTCTTACATTTACAGTTTCGTTTTGCTATAGGTACCTAAACTTTTGTAATAAATGACAATACAAAAAAAATTGTTTGCAGTAGATTACTGAGCCCCTCCCCCTCAACATATTTCTTGGGAACACCGCTGGATATTACCGCTCTACAATTTACTGTGTTGGTAACATACTAGCAGTGTTGTGGTGCCATACTATAAATAAGAGCATTAGTAGTGCAGTAGAACCATTGTGTTGTAGTATAATGATGTGTTCTTTTATTTCCATATAAGGTAGGCGCGGGTAACACCGCCAGGTCGAGTATTACGGCAATTACGGCATGTATTAAAAAACATAGTAGTTCCTCATATAACCCCTAGGTAGAGCTAATTACTTATTCCTTATACTAAAACTATTACCCAGGTAAAGTTGCAGGTTTGTAGTGTTGTTTGTGCCGGTAATAAGAAAAAAAGACAATTTTGCCGAATTTTTTTATGATCTGTTAGTTTTTGGAAAAAAGAAATTTCATTTCAATGCTTCATAATAAATGTTCTACAAATGGTAAGTACAACTTGTCTTATATTTTCGGAACCGGATTTTCATGTGCTATTCGAGTGTATAATGACATTTCGAGTTATACTTACGAGCACCTCTACAAAAATTTTCAAAGCTTATCGAATTTTTCAAAAGTTGCCGAAATCATGTGTAGGTAAATACGCCATGTGAAAAAATTGGTGTTGGAAGAAGTAAAGGGCAAATAAAAGTTGATTTTTTGAGAAAAATTCCAACCAAAGAAAAAAATGTCCAAAACGAAATGACTGGATTTTCTTACCTGCGTATCAGAGACTGTTAGAATATTGATCCGGATCAAATTGTCGAGAATTTGAGAAGCCCTGTTGCTGAAAAACGAGGACGTTTATTTTTCAAAAACGATAAAAAATTTGTTCTGTGTTAATTTTTATTTGATGTGATTTTTTACAGTTTGTTTTACTTTTCACTTAGTACTTGTTCATTTTTTTTAAATTTAAAACTTAGAAAAGCCCTATTACCAAAAAAGTGAGTCTTTAAAAAAAAAAAAAAAAAAAAAAAAAACGAAAGCATTTATGTTCATTTTTTTGCTATTATTTCCTTACTCAAGTTTTTACTTTTTTTACTTTAATACTTAGGTGCTTGTTCATTTTTTAAATTTAAGATGCCCTGTTGTCAAACAACTGTTTTTTTTTAAACAGAATAACATTTTTTTTTATTTTAAAAATTACTTTTCTTTGAAAAAGGAAAAGCAAAGTAACTCGTTTCCGCAATAAATTACGTTTTTATTACCTTTTTTTTGCATTATCTGTGCTTCTTTTTCATGCAGAAATGCATTGGCGTAATTACCCTACCAGGGTGGGTAACACCGCCAATTGGTACTTTTTTGGAAATTTGTCCCCCCTACCCTCCAATGGGCCCCTACTGCTTCTCTATACCATAAATTAATACTAGACAGTTCTTGCTTTCACCTCAAACTTTTAATTTTAGGTTTGGGAAATTAGGGAACGAATGAGAACGAATCTCCCTTAGCATGGCGTTTTTACCCGCACCTACCTTATTTAAAAAAGGTTGGTATCATTTCACAATGCTGCTGTACCACTCCACTACTATACTCTTCACAAGGAGCACTGCCCTACCACACTATTATACCACCAACACAGTGTATTGTATAGCGGTATACCTTAAGTTGGAAATATTAGTGGTAAGTAGTAGTGTTGTGAAATTCGAGTGTTCTGTTAGGCACAATATTCCACTCCATACTCATTTTAAAACTCAACTCTGATCCTGACTAGACTAGGAAATCGTCTCTAATTTTCCCAACTTTAAATTTAAAATACTGATTCTAAATAACTTTGCAATCAATTGCCCATATCTTACTATTTACATCAGCAAACTCAATTTCGATCTGACTTCAATATTATTCTGCTAGTTGACTTTTGAAGTGGCCTAATTATAAAATAATTTTTGATTAGGAATAAGTTTAGAATCATTTTGATCAAAAATTCTGAGCAATTTTAAGTTATTGTTATTCGGAGTCAAATTCTGTTCAATGCTTTACTCCTACCTCGGATCCAACTAAATGATATAACCTAAAAATAATATTTCCTTTGTAAACCTAACCAAGTATAAAAGCTTATAACTCTCTACAATGTGAATGATCTCTTGCGGAGTATCAGTGGCCAATGAATCCATCGTTGTATTACACGTGGTGTTTTACCACAATAGAACATTCCATGTTTTATGATCTAGGACTTTAATGAAAATATGGGAGTTTTTTAACCAACTTCTATCTCCCTTCATTGTGTAAACAGTTAGCTGCATTTAGGTTGCATAAATAATGAAAATTTTAAGAAAAATGATATCAACATTTAATACCGAGTTAGTTTGAGATTACGTAAATACCCATAATTTAAAAATGGTGGTTTACCATAACGATAATAATGTTCCAGCGTATGACCCGATATGACTGGCGTCCTTTTATGTAATTTTTTTCTCATTTTATCGTATAATTTATATTTCATCGGAGGTTTGGGTTCTTGATGAACCAAAGTGATGGTATCATTTTGCTGAGTAATGCGTTCATATTTTCGTTGATCTTGTTTTCGAGAATCAATATTAATTTTCTCAGTGTCCTCAACTTTCTTTAAATGTTCCGTCGAACGGAATCTGACTGATTTTTTAATTCGAGAATGAGGCGATGTAACAGAGCAGTATATTCCATGCAGTTTCAAGTTTTGCTTGCATAATATTTCATCGGACTCGTTGAATGTGGTATATGAATGGGTATTTGGAATATCACTCGATATTTCTGATTCGTAAGACATGCTTACTTTTCTTTAAATTTCCGCGTATATGAGTTGCTTGTCTTGAACACTCCTTAAATGATGGATTATAATTTACTTGGCAAATTATATTATGCAGAATACTAAAGAATTCTTCGCAAACATTCTTCAGGTTATCAAATCAATCTCTTATATTTATACGCTGTGATTTAAAGGCATTTATTTTGGGAAACAATGAAAATAAACAATTTCATAATCTATCAATAATGCGATGATTTAGAAAAACTCAATGGGTGGTAAAAATATCGCAACGTCGCCGTTACGCTGTGAACATTATCTTTGTGATTACCTTAACTAGTAACTAATGTTTCCGAAACATGCAACGTGCAGTTCTGTTTTTGAATTTTTTTTCTCTTCTAATATCCCAGACCCTGGTAATACGGTCTACGTTCAATTGGTAAGTATAATTTATTGGATGTATTTTTCCCATTCTCATTTCACGTTATTAGTAAATATAATTTCTTTTCTGCATGAAATTATTCGAACCTACAATCGGGCATTGTTTAAAGCCACTTGTGTAGCCGACGCGACGCGTCTACTATATTTATCGGCAGTAGTAAAACGACTCGCAAAAATTGAGAGATTATGTTTTTATCTATTTTTTTTTATCGCATTAAGCCTGTTGACGAATCATAAGCATTATATTTCCTATGCTAATGGCGTACTCGTAAAAATTTTACTAGGTATTGGTTTTATAAGCTCGGGATTTTTTCACCCATATTGTTCGTCCGAAATGCGTTCGACTTCATCGCTATAATAAAATTTTGACTCGTTTTGTTTGGGTTTTAGTGTATTAAAATCTACATAAATGTGACAATAATCTTTTTTCCTGCGAGGTATTTCAATTTTTACAGTTCATTCGGGTTCGTTTATATTTTCACGAGAGTATAGCATCAGGATGCGTATATATGTTGTATTATTCATTTGGTAACTTATCGAGTGAATGCGTGTAATGCTGATTAACTCTATGTCAGATTTTCCACGTTTCAAAAGCCACTTCAGATGTGCGTAAAGATTCGTTTGGGATTTCTTTGAAGAATGATTTCGAAAGTAAATCAAAACGCGGAGCTAGTATGTGCTCGTTTAGTACTTATTTTTGGGAACGTATGATTAAAGGGGTGAGCATGGCGTGATTTAGTTAACATAACCGCGTTAGGTTGATTCAATGAAGCAAAATGTTATCGTTTATTTATTTGCTTCTCCGGGTGACTTGTTTATTGTGAAAAAAAAACTAACGATAGGAAATGGTACTCAAGAGTATTTTTTACACACTCTTGTTATCATATGTTTACATTAGAAAGGCTGGCAATAGGACCACCTTCGGTACCTTCAAAGCTAGCGTGCAATTATACCGCAACAGTATTCGTATTAACGTGAGGCGGTTCATACAGAAGGCAGATGTGATCACAAAGGGTGACCGGACGGTGTTAATGAAAAATTCTATAAGCGTGACTGGCGGCGGTAATGTAAAGAATAAACAACCGATGTCACCTCCATATAATGCCGATCACAGAGGGGAGAATGTGAATGAAATACCAAAGAAGGCAAACGCAGTGTTCTTTTTATTTTTTCGCGAACGATTTAATTGGACTGAAATTCGTACATCGAAAATCTTGGGTTTCTTTTTTTCTTCTCGTTCTAACTAGATACACTCAGTCGAATTGGTTATATAACAACATTATTATAGACGTGAATGGCTTACCGAATGATGTCATTCTTCCGGAAACGTGAACGGGTATTAGAGAAACATTATCTGTATACGGCGAATATTAGAGCGAATCGTTTTGATAGAAACGTGGTTGAATTATTTACACTGCGCAACCATATTTCGGTGCTGGATAGTAAATCTGGAATTTCATTCGAAATTGCTAGTTGGTCGGAAGGAGGTTATTTTTTTTAATGGTATCGGTTGACGAGACCCAAGGTCGTCGAAGGTACATTACTTTTCCCCATATGTCTCGCTTTTGTTAGCATTTCGCTGTGGCTAGTACATTAGCGGATTCGCGGTTGTCTTTTTGAGTCCGAGAACTGTATCGTCGCATATTTGTACCCGAATGTTTAACGTTGCGTGAATATTTTTGCCATCTTGGTTGTTGATTTTTCAATGCTATCTTTAAACTTGAAATTTGCACGGTTGAACGAATATTCAAAAGTGACTCGATCCGATGTTTTCTTTGTAAACCCAATTTTTTGTCCTGCTTCTGAAATAATAATGTGAAAAAAATTGATTTGCAGAATATCTTCTCGGTTGAAGGAAAAAAACATAAAAACATTGTTTTCAATGTTCTTCTCGCGCTTCGACCATATATACATGAACTGCTAATAGTATGTTAAAAACGAACACGGTTTTAAAACATACAACTTGGACGCACTTACGCAAAATCGATCTGCGCATGCGTCAAGTTACGGAACATATTATTGCTTATCAATCTATAATTTGCTATAAATTGGCGCGTTTTTAACTTTGACCACAAATAATTTGAAGCTATTTCTTGATCGTTAATTTGAGTTTAATATTACTTTAATTTCTTGAATTTCAACTTCGATGATATATAAAATTAAGTATAGATGAAGAAAATGAAGAATTTCAATTGTATGTATTTCTAATACTAATATTATTTTTACTATATTAATTCAAGCATTTGTTAGAATTCTACTTATTTTATGCCTTTAGAGGAAGAAAACGAAAAATTCTAGCTACAGATGTTTTTCCTACGGTAATAATTCTTCGGAAGCATTGTATTTCCGGTACATTTGATGAAATTGTTGAATGAATTTGTAAGTTGCATCACTTATTTATATCCAGCATGGTATGTTTTGTTTGTTATAATTTCCCTGATCTAGTATTACGCAAAAATGATAATGAAAAGTGGAATATTTCCTTACAGTTACAAAATAGTATAAAATTTCTAATAATACTAGAATTTGTAATCTCCATTTCCTAGCAAATGATTTCAATACAAATTCCACAAAAAAAAGAATGTTGAAAAAAGACGCAGTTCCATCTGTTATTCTTCCTAAAGTGGAGCCGTAAGTTTCATTTCAAATATGAACATTTATACTTAACTTGAATTAGTTTCTATTTTCATTTCACTTATATTGTAGGATAAAGAAATGTACAAAGAATAGTGTTTCATTTGTAAAAAACACGAAAATTGTCTGTTTTCATTTCCTGATGATGCTGATTTAAAATTAGAGTGGATTAAATTTATCATGTTTCTTTTATTATAACTTGATGCTGAATCATAACTATTTGCAGAAATAATTCTGAATAAATTAAAATATAATTAAAATACAATAAATTTGTTAATCCTCTTATCAATGAAAACAAACACCAATGGCAACATTTAGGGCATGCGCAGAACGATTTGGCGTATGTGCGTCTAAGTTGTATGTTTCAATTTCATTATTAGCAGTCCATGTATATATGGTCGAAGTTCTCGCGTCGAATTTTTCTTACATATGGGTATGAGTATTTTGTAGATCATTGTTTCATCCGTATGTAATGTTAGTAATACTATAAATATGTACTTATCCTGCCTTCCTTAATGATGATTCATTTTTTCACGTTAATGGTTGTATTCTCTACGAATTTATCTATTCTGAAGGAAATGGGTGTGCCAATTCAATCGACTACAGCAGCATGTCGAAGAGCAATCATTTCCATATCTTTTAAGAACCATGTAAGACTTATCCAAGTTAAATAAAGCAATTTGATGGCTTGATGAGGAAATGCTTACCAGACTAGCTGGATTTATCAATAATAGAATTTATGTATAGAAAACTATACCCTCTAACTGCTGAAAATATTGGTTGGTACATGTAAGAGTATTTTCAGAATATTACGAAGGATGCTACCTCGTGCTTTACCACTGGGTGGACGCTGTAACTGCCATGTTTATCAACAAATATGAATTCTTTCCTCTAAGCGGTTGTGTAATACGAAGTTTCTCAAAACAGGACCTAATTTTGATTATTCTATGTACAATGCATATCACTCAATCATCATTTCCACGTGATCATAGTAAAACTATAAAAACGTCCGACGTAGCAGTTAATTATATCACTCATTTCAAAAACCTGTTAATTGCAATGATCGAAAACAACGGCAAAAGTATGGGAAAAACAGGCTTCGAAAAATTGACGAGTGTAATTCGAGAGATAATCTCGAATATTTCGCTCCTCAATTGAATTTCAGAGAATGAGAATATCGCTATTTAATACACTGATAGTGATTATACTTTCATTATTTTGAAGCATGTTGACGAAAAATATCAAAACATGCTGGATTCAGGCACAGGCAACTGAGGCTGGAGCCTTAATGGCAAAATGTTTCGAAGCAATTATCGAAAAAGATGATGAAAGAATTAATAATGCATTTTTTAGAACTTCCATTACAGTTTAATCAATATTTTTTTTATATTCGGATCTTTTTTGTTTGATCTTAAATTTTTTAAATACCTTTTTTGGTTTTCTTTTTGGATTTTTTTCGCATGTTCTGAATGATAACGAAACCTTGATCTTTATTTAGGTACATTACCTATTTTTATTTTATGTAAGAATTTAGTAATTGTGTATTTTACATATCACATGTGCCTATACCTGAAAGTTAGTCTTATTTTTAAATTGTCTCCAAAAAATTTGAATTGATTTTTCGCAATTTTGAAATGTCTTTGTAAAATTTAGAGTTTTTCTTAATTTTTAAAAATTTTCACGACTTTTTAAGGCATTTTTTTCATCACATTTGATTATGAAAAAATCTCTAAAAGTGAGATAGATTTTTAAATGATCTACGAGGCAAGTACATATTTTATTTCCTGTACTTATACTTACATGCAATTCACCTTCACAAGTTCGAAAAACCATCAAAAATGTTTGATTTTTCCGTTCTAACGATCTCTAGGGGGGAGGGGAGGGAGGAACAAAAATCATTTATAATTTTTAATTTATCAAGTATTGAATGAATTGTGTGAATATACCTCATTTACACGTATACCATCGAAATTGTATCGATTTTGAGATGATTTCACTCCATTTTAACGTTGCATGAAAAATGTTAAGAGTTCATAAATACAGAAAAAAGTCATCTTTGGCCTTCATTTTAGAAGCCATTAAAATTGAGCTCGCGACTGAAATTTTTATTCCATCTTTTGGTGATCATTTGAGAACTACTGATCACTCGCCTCCTCTATTTTTTGAAAAGAACCGAAATTTCGCCCACCTTAATCTACATACATACCTGGTAACACTGTTACTATATCCTACTCTTTATAAAACATAAGTTCTCTCTAACGAGAAATTAACAAAATTATATTTTAGAAAAAATATCAAATTCACCCTCACCCTCATTAATCTAGCTTGGTTATAGCTTTGTTGATGTACTTACATGAAATTTTTTCTAGAGAGATGTTTTCGTATTTCTTTGTATTTGAACTGCATCAAAGAAAATAAAAAATTTTGAAAAAAATTTTTGAATTTTCGGTGAAGTTTATTTTGAATATATTTTTTACCATGTTCAATCGAATTATTACTTATTAATGTTAATTAAAAAATTAAAATTAAGTTTGCTGGTAATTTTTCAAAATATGGTTCAGAAATTTCTGAAGGAAGCTCAACCTCCTTTACCAATCCTTTTACAGGTACTATTGAAGGTACCACGATGAAACATAGACGAGAAAAAATGACCAAGATTGTATCCTAACATAATCGCTTAATGTAGCGCAAATATTACCGACGTTGGGCATATTTTGTGTAATGAATTTCGCGTAGTTTTTGATCGTCGGTTAAAAGAGAGCCCACCAAATAAGCTGACAACGAAAATAAACAAGACTAGGTCTGGGTCTAGGATAAATCACAGAAAAGGCTAATATTATTGCATTGTTATAGGTGCGGGCTGGTGTAACAACTTAATTAAAGGGGAACCTCGTACATCAACCGCGCGCCACGCAAGCGCCGCCCGAAAACCCTCGTAGCAAGATGATTTTGAATGAGACTCTTCGTACGTCGCTTTTACGATGCATTTTAGTCGGCATGTTCGCACAGAAATGGAAGCGTGGTTGTATTTATTGCTTTTGGGGATATTTTCCGTGTCTTCCGATTTCGTTGGTAAGTCACGTGATTTTTTTTTTTAACTATCGAGAATCGTTTTTAAGTAGATTAAAAACTCACGGAGTTGGAATTTTTTTGTGAATTATTTTATCTGTGAAATATCGAGTTTTTATTTTTCTATCAATTTTTGCACCCAGTGATATTCAGTTATTTTAATTATTCAAAATCATTTCATTGTAGTGGTTTGATGGTTATTTTGGTATATATTTTTATGGTAATTTATGAAATCAAAAATCACCAAATTTCTAATCTTTTTTCTTTTTTCAAAAGTTTATTTCATTTTCTTGTTTTTGGTAATTTGTTCATTTGAAATTTATGAGGAATTTTCGATAATTCTTATCACTAGAAGTTTTTAGTTAATTTTTTCAAATTTTCAATTTAAGTTTTTCTTGTTTCCTAAATTTTTTAAAATTATTAAAATATTGTATCCAAAAGCTGGGATGCTTCGGTATATTCCAAATGAGACATGAATTCATCTCATTCACTGATATGTAATTCCAGACCTAGAAAACTTCAATAAAACTTCTAACCAATAAATGGACGCTATAAACCAATTGTTAAAATCTGAAGCAAAAAATTTTAATTTAGAAATTTGAAGTTGGTGTTTTTTATGATTTCAAACCGTCTGTCTCGTAAAAATATTATTCTTTTGTTGATGGCGAAACAGTTCTTATTACAAAGAGTTTTTTTCATAGTTTTAACATTACTGAAAAGGCAAGCCCGTAGCACTTTTTTTTTCCGTAGCACTGGAAGGGGCGAACGGGGCAGTGTCTTCCTCCCACGCCCGAGACAGCATTATTAAAGTACCCATCACTGAGAATCTAAACGTTACTGACTACTGTGATTTTGGAGCGATTTCCCTCTCCATCTAAAAAATTATTGTTGAAGTGCCATTTATCTGAGTGATACCAGCATTTTAATGTAAAGTTCTAGTGATATGAATACCCTTGTAAGGTAAAATTGGGTAATTTTTTTTTTCTGAGAAAGCTTGTACATTTTGTATGCAACCTATAAATTATATTTTAACTTATTCTCTATTCTTGAAAATACGATAATAATATGAAATTAATTTTTTTTTCATTCGTCACATAATGAAATGTAACTTGAATGCTATAATTTCAATTTACACTAAAAACAATTTTTTTTTTTTAAATTTTCAAACTTTTGAAAATGTTGATCTTCTTTTCGATTAACTTTGCATATTATTGTTTTTTCTCCTTTTGTTGTAGGGATTATTTCGCAATTAAGTATTTGCTTGGCGACCTAATTTTTCTAAAAAAAGACAAAGATCATTGCACTGCCTCTCCCAATCCACTTTAATGTACCTGATATTCATATTTTGCAATTTTTTCCATCTTTATTTTTCATTTAAAGTAATTTAATAATGTAATTCGAAATTTACGAGTATGCTTTCAAGCTATTAAAAAAATTCCAAATGATACCTCTAAAATCTTGTTTACTTTCACTGATGAATATGGAGCTCTAGGAGCTTGCGAAATCTTTTTAAATATTCAGGTCATCGATGAAAATTGCATTGGAAAATATTACGCGAAGAATTTTAAAGGGGTGGGGTGAGAAAAAATATATTTGTTTAATATCAAGGTAGCATTTTATTTGAGTTTATATTTCAGGGTTTAATAGGTTACATCATACTAATTCTAGTTACAGAATTTTTTTGAAGGGCTGAACATTTGTGAAATTTTTTTCAGTGAAATTTTTACCTTTATTGAATAAACTGTGGTAAATTTTCAACGACGCATTGCAATTATTCGTCTGCAGTAACCGAACTTACATTACGTTAATGATGAATTAAATCACGAAAGAATATTAAAAACAGGTGTAATTTCTCACAATGCAACGTGTTTTCAATTTAAAAATCAGCGCAAAAAATAGGGTGACTAAAATTTCCCGGATTCTTATCAACGGTGTAAAACTGCTACCTATTCGTGATTTTAGTTTAACGAAGAACGAGAGGTAAAAAAAAAAAATGGCCTTATCGACGTAATTTATATTAAAAGGGACGCAGCTCGACGGCCTTAGATTATTTAAATATTTCCAAAACGGTAACATTAAAACCGGAATAGTTTATCGCTGGCCAGGGAAACGTATATTTGAAGCGGAGCAGAGTGGCGTGGAGTCTACAATCGGAGTTGTCTCTTGGTCGTTCAAACGAACCGAAATTACGAGTTATCGCCTTGATTCTTTTGAATGCGATAATTACGGTGCGGAAATGTGGAAAATGATGAAAAAATTTGCGAACTGGGAATGAAATGGTGGGCCTTTTTGAAAACAACATGCACATTGTTTGTACGAAACGAACAAAAAATACGACCAACAATGGAAATATGCAGAATTTTTC
>CM019754.1:44352515-44399406 GCA_009761765.1 Phenacoccus solenopsis | reverse complement strand
ATAAATAAATATCTTCTATTTAAATGAACCTAAGAAGCTCAAACTTTGTGTGTAGAGTTTATTAATGAATAGAATATATATGGCGCTTGGAATTTGCATCCAAATGAATCCTAAATAGATTCAATATTGTGGATTGTCAAAATTTGAGGAATGCTTGAGGACGCTCAAATTACTGAAATTTGATAAATATAGGCTCGTGTAATTCTAGTGGAAGAGAAATACCACATTATATCCTAAATTCCATTTATTAAGTGATATTAAAAATGATAGGTTGGAATTTTCAAACTTGGTACGGTTGGTTAAGGATTGAAATATAACCCTTGAATTTGGATCTAGGTGGATCTAGTATGGCAGATATTAAAAATTCAAGGTTGGTCAGTATTATTTCATATTTTTTTGAAGACTGTGAGTTCGATCAGGATATTAAGATGGTTCTCTAATCGTATGAAGTGTTTTTATATGGAATTTTTTAGCTGGAATCCACTGTGGATTTGATTTGGTTTCAAATTCCGTTTTGATGTGTTTGGTGGAGATTACAAAATTGAATTTTGGGACCACATTTCTTCGAAGAATCTTTTTCTCTCTTCTTCCTTCTTTGATTAGATTTTTGAAGTTCCATATGAATTACTGTTCAACGAACTGTATATCGTGCGCTAAATTGATTTATTACATACCAGCGCAAAAATTTCCAAGTACTTACTAATATATTTCTGAAATAACGTTATAACTGAAACTTTGGTTTTATTTATATTTTTAATCAATTTTATAATACAATTTGATAAGGAAGTGGAATAAAAGACAATTCTATATACTTTTAATAGGTATTGATTTTTTCAAAATCATGTAAAACAAGGTTTAACGGATTTTTGGGTTGATGTGTAAAGAATCAATTGCGCCAACGGCATTAAACTGTTGCAATTAAGCCGCCAGAAGAGTAATTACAATTGCTAGTATTAAATTAATTCACCTGTCTGAACAAGAAATCATATTTGTATATTTGATGTGGCGTCACCAAATACATAATCAAACTGGAGCTTTTTTTGCATCTACATCAACTTCACTTCAATAGTAAAATCGATCTATCCTTCCGTATCGTCTTTGAAGTCCGAGTGTTACTTCTTCTTTAGGCTTCCGAAGAAAAACATAATTTCGGTCATTATATCGATGAAAAGACTCACTCATCAATATCGCTCTAGTTCAAAATTGAATTCATCTTAAAGCGCTTAGATTTCCAAGTTTCGTTATTTTCGCTATGAAAGCAACATAGATCATCTGAATGCTTTTTCCATTTGAATAATATTCGCGCGGCTATTTAAGAAAAGGACGCTATTTGCATGTGACAACCACTCACGTAATCCTTCGGAAAAGGTCTGCGTTACGAATACAATAAGAAGACGAGAAAGTAAGTTTTTCCGCGGTGATATTATCCGATATTCGGGTCCTCTACGATTCATCCTTTAGTGAAATTATAAAGAAGAAAATGATGCATTATGGCAGTTTCCATAAGCACGTAAATACATATATAAAAGCTAAAGAATACGGGTTCAATATCATTCGAAATGGAAGGTGTTCACGAGATGCGATGATGGGAATTTCATACTCGAACTTGAGAATTGTTGTGGCGAGAGGTGAAATTAAAAAAAAGAAGAAAATGCGCCCACGCTTATTCAGTGTACCCAAAGGCTAAAATAGGCGCCTTTCAATCTATACGTAAGTTACGCAAAGGTCGTAGATTCATATATGCGGTATTTTCGCCTTTCAGCTATAGATTTTCTTGTAACCTGCTGGTAAAGCGCAGAACATCACTTGCAATGTGGATGTTTAAACATGGTGTTTGAAATAAAAGCGCATTTCTCACTATTTTTGACGGGTATCCAGGAGTTATTAGAAGTAATATCGCTCTGGGTATTTTTTGACTTCATGTCTTTTCGATTTTTTTCATATTTTTGTACATGTTAGTTTTGTCCCGGAAGGTAAGAAACCATCATAATTTTCTCCCAGACCCCTATTTGTGGTTGTGTAATTCCTTTCCGAATTGATTTAATATTTGTATTGTTATAAAAAATTATTCTACCTTTTATATTTAATTATTTAATACTATTAATTTATTTTACTTTATTATGATAAAAAAAAATTAATAAGATTATTTTGAAAATAATTTTAAAACTAAAAATTTTATTTTTTTCGTTTATTTTTGATAATTTTTCATATTTTCCTTAGTAGCATTAATTTATTGATTTTTTTTTTTCAAATTTTTAATGCGTTGCTCAATAACATTTTTGAGTTTTCACAGTTGAATGTTCCACTTCCAATTTTTGAAAGTTTCATTGTTCCATCATTAATGCTTCAAAGTGCACCATGGTTTCTAAAAAATGAAAATTACCAGTAATTAATAAAGAGATGTCAATACTGCCCTAAGGCGTCCTGTCGCTTTTCCAGCTTCTATTAACAAAATTAACTCGGAAAAAAAAGTTAAGCAAGATCGAAAAAATCAGATGAAAACTGTGTTCGAATTGTTGGCATTCAATATGTTACGTAAGCATTAAAGATCTAACGTCGCATCGCATCGGTCGCACGATCTAAACGAAAAGTTTTCTCAAATCTCTCTGGTGGGTTATCTGACGACAAATAAGATTGTCGTATTCCATTAGCGAATGCTCTTAATGTAGTATCGGTGACGTGTGGTAGCGTGACTTTGCTTTCGAACATCTTACTATTTAGTTGGCTGCGAGTTGGTACAAAACCCCGCACTCTGGCACCGATAGACGTAAAATTAATATTACATACGTACTCGAACGTACTTACGAAGTATGTGGATTCAGAAAGATCGACTTGGCGCGGAATTAATTTCCTATTTTGATACGAACGTATGCATTTGGGGTTCGGTGTTCATTGGAATTTCTTGTTCAGTTGAACGTGCGAATAAGTTCGTTCAACTTGATACGCTGGTACGTTGTTGCTTTTTGTGCGAGTATTTATAGAGTTGTGGGTTCTCTATTTATCGTGGAGAACGTAGTTTGAAAATTAGACCGGTGGTTTTTCCGTAATAGCTTTGTAGTTGAAAGTTGGCTGTCGTATAGTAAATCGGTAACGCGTATCGAGCACTTGTTAACCTTATAACTTTTCCCTCGAAACCCGAGCAACCTTAGGAGTTTCCAGCATTAACCGAAATTACTCGTGTGGTAAATTGGCGAAAGACCGGGATATTTTAGATTCTCGCGTGTATACCGCAATACCAGCCTAGTCGGGTATTTTATTCTGATTCGGTCCAACTGTTTCGTCTCTGATGGTGAAATTGTTGAAACGGGAAAATACCGAACGAGCGCCCTCTTGTCATCGCGAAGTGTCAGCAATATAATTCCTTAACGAGCAAAAAACGTGGGCTGCAGTACTGGAGCGAATTTTTCAACTTCGAAAGTTTTAACTTTCTGAAAAATGCTCTTAATAATTCTCCCAATCTAGTTGAACTTAAGTTCTCGAAGTATCGAAGTGAAAGATTATTGAATGTGCTCAAAATTATGGTCCCAAGATGAAATTGCAATAACAGTTGATAGATTAATAGAGGTGTCTAGAAAGTTGAACATATTCGGCATGAAAAGATAGGAGTAGGATGATTTAGGGAGCAAGCACTCGAAGCGAGGTATTGGGATTTTATTTCGTAGATTATTTCATGGAAAGGTTTCTGAAAAAACATTTCATTTTTAATTTGAATTTATTTTTATTTTTATTTCTTAGTAGGTTATTTGTAAGCGCTCCCTATTTGCCATTCGCTTTGTGATAAGCCAACATGACTGAATTGGGGGGCACTTTTTTCAAGTTATTGATGGCAAATGACCACAACAATGCTTTGAAAATTTTTCAGCTCAGTGGATTAATTTTTATCCGTACCATACTTGGGTTCAAAATTTGAGGATTTTTTTTAAATGTTTAAAAAATTTCAGTTTTGGAAATTCGAAAATTTTTCAGGCCTGAAATCATATTCTGTTGTCTTTAGGGCAAAAAATTAGTATCTACTCCTAAATTTTACGAATAGGATTTCAGAATTTATTAAACTAATTTAAAAATTTTAATTTTTCTAAAATAATTGAAAAATAAATTCTAGAAAAAATTGTATTTTTAAAGTGAATTATAAGAAGAAAAAAAGCACATACTTAAGCAGTCATGCCACATTACTGAAGCTCAGTTTCTAACTGGTGCTTGTGCTTGTTTAAATTAGCATTGTCCAAATACCTGACAAACCGCAATAACCGCAACAAATATTCATTACCAAAGTTATATGGAATACTAAGTTAATGCCCTCTCAAAATGAAACAAAAATTAGTGTAAGTTCAATTGCTCACTATACAAGCGCAGTGATCTAGTCTCAACCTTGATTGATGGTTTTGAATTTTCCGCGTGATATGGCTAAACCGATCATTGCTTGTTATTTCATACACCAATTGGGGATGTGTCTCTTAATTACATTGCTCTTATGGAAGTACCGTAACTTGGTATTCTACACTGTGTCTAACTGATTTTAACAACCCCGAGCGCGAAAGCCCCTTTTATGAAAAAAAATATCACCTATTTCATTTTGTTTGACTTCATTATGGCATAATGAATAATTTAAGACTTTAGTAACTCAAATTCTATGGTTTAAATAATTTTTTACTGGGTACTTGATTAAATTTATATCTTCTAAAATCAGTTTTGTAAAATTAACTAGAATGAATCGTTGAAAGTTTAAAAACATTCTTAATCTCGTAAATTATATATTGAAATCATAGAGAAACAATTATTTACGTGTTAATTTCTTAATCGCGTAAAAAGAAATGAAAGGAAATGAAATATCGAATACTTTTTGTGGATGAAGAGAATTTGGAACTTGGGGTGTTAAAATCAGTTAGACGGCAATACTGTCTGTCAAAAATAACTTGACACTTTTTAGCAGGGCAAGGATAGGCAACAATTCGTGCATGGTTACTCAAAATGTGGATTATATTACAAAGTAGGTTAATGTTTTATTACCTATCAGTTCATCGAATTTAACTGGAAACGTATTCACCGTGCTTGTTTGTGCTTTACTATTTCGACTATTTGGCCAGCATTTTCAATTTGAAAACATTTTAGGAAGTAATGAAATCGTGAAAATTGTCGCGCTTTTTGCCTATCCTTGTCCTGCTGAAAAGTGTCAAGTTATTTTTGACAGACAGTACAACCATGACTCCTTCGAATATTCAGAATTCTAGTTCTTTTTTTCATCACCTGGATCGCTACATACTTGTACTTCCCTAGAAATTGAATAAACCGAAACCTCATCGTACGTGTTCGCGCATTTTCGTATTGGGACTCGTCAGCAGAGGTGTTCCCGCTCACGCGCTCATTATGCGTGAGCGGGGAGCGCGCTCACGAGCGAGAGCGCATTTTGTGAGCGGGAGCGGGAGCGCGCTCATTTTGTATGAGCGGGAGCGAGAGCGCGCTCATTTTGTGTGAGTGAGAGCGAGAGCGCGCTCATTTTGTATGAGCGAGAGCGAGAGCGCGCTCATTTCATATGAGCGGAAGCGAGAGCGAGCTCATTTCGGCTTATGCCAAATGAGCGCGCTATTAAGTTACTAATGAGAAGAACTAGTATAGGTTATTGTTATTGACTTCTAATAAGTTATAATTTTAATTTTTAACTCCATTAAATATTGAGTTGTGCTTGAACAACATAATAGTTTAGTAATTTTATATTTTGAGCGAGAGCGGGAGCGAAACTGCGCTCATGAGCGGGAGCGGGACCGGAACTGCGCTCATGAGCGGGAGCGAGAGCGCGCTCATTCTTTAAGAGCGGGAGCGGGAGCGCGCTCATTCTTTAGGAGCGAGAGCGGGAGCGCGCTCATTTTTTAAGAGCGGGAGCGGTAGCGCGCTCATATTTTTCGTGAGCGGGAACACCTCTGCTCGTCAGAGCAGTGGCGCGCTAGTGTCGTGTTTACATGTAAATGGTATTATCAGTTCTGAAAACGGGGAATTTTTGCCTCCAGTTGTGGACTCACACAGTGAAATATTTAAATTATTTGAAAATAAATCGAATAAATGAAATGAATGAATTGGGTTTGGTAATTTAATACTTATCTATCATTTTGGTTTATAAATGAGGTTCTTTCGAATGGTATTTATGATATTCGCGATAATTGTATCACTAGTCATTAGTGAGTGCATGAAAAATAATAATTTATTTCGTAACAATAACACTGGAATTCAATTTATCTTTACAAGTAAACAAAAAACAATTAATTCTATTCAAAATAATTCAATTCAGAACTAGAATTATTAATTCATTGCCAATAATGATACTTTATCAATTCTAAAGTCAATCTAAATTTTTTTTTTCTCCGTACCTCTAGCCCCGTAACTGTACACGGCACGTTAAAGAAAAATAGTAAGTAAGTCAATTATTGAAATCCCCGTTTTCAGTAGTTCATCGTTTTACCACCAGGTACTGACTCTTTCGCTGAAGGATCCCAATAGCATGAAACGAATATGGGCGAATAGGTATTTATTTCGCAATAACTGCTATAACCCCTAATACCATGGTTATTCCCTAAAACTTTGCGGTATTTTATCAATAAATTAATAGAATAATATTGATTTAAATTTTCAAAAATAACGTTGTTAATCGATTCACGTCTACAGGCCACCCCCAGTACCAAGCTGAACATCCCTACCCTATACCTTCCAGAAACACTCGAGAAGTTGAATTAAAAATATGTTGTATTTCTTACCTGCAATAATCGTATGAACTCATATTTTTCAAATTTTAGTAATTTGAGAATCCTCAAATTATCCTCAAATTTTGACGATTCGCTATTTTAGATGCATTTCGCCCCAAATTCAAGAGGTTATGTTCTGCTCATCGATTAACCTTATGCACAAAGTTTGACCTCTGTAGGTCTATTTGTTGAGCAAATATGGAAGATTTATGAAATTTTCTATAAAGCAATAATTTTATCTCTAAAAACTGTACTTTGCTCTAATTGCCATTCAAATTCACTTGGGAAGCTAAAATTTGAACAGCTTAGTTAGCTGAGCTCATTTTATCATATGGCACTCTCTCTTGTGCCCCACCACATTTTAAGGTGGATAATTCCCCTACTCCCTTCAACATGTGTGAAGTTGAATTTAGGGTATAATATAGATTTCATCTTCAGTGATCATATAAGCCCATACTAATCAAATTGTTAGTTATTTGAAGCTCCTCAAGCTCTCCACAAATTTCAACCATCCATTATTTTGGATTCATTTTGACTGAAATTAAAAACATCATATTTTGACTGAAAATTAACGCCATATACAAACTTGGACTTTTCTAAGTTGATATGGTGAGGTGGTATGGAAGATTCAAGAAATTTCATTGCTCAAAACTTCCTCAAAAACCATTTTTTGTTCTAACTCCTCCCCAAATGCACTTCTGAAGCTGAAATTAAAATATCTTCGTGTGCGTAATGTAATGTTTCATGTTAGATCAAAAACAAAAATTTGAGCTATTTTTCCTCTTTCAACCTACCCTCAAAATTTGAGTGAACGGCCAATTTGAGCTGTAACGAAAAAACAATAGAGCACATTTTTTGCATTGTTAAAGTTTCTCACTAAATTTCGAATGATTTTCATCCATACCAGCCAGCGCTACACTTGGCGAAATAATGTATATCTAATTATAATAAAAAGTTGGACATTTTCCAGAAAATTACAAATAATCTGAAACTTGGAAATTTAATGAGCTCACTCTCCCAACCCCTTTTTCTGAAATTAGCTAAGCTGTAATAGCTGTTTTTTTTTTTCAAGTTAAAAACTTTGCTGAAAAATTTTGAGGCTTCTTTATGCATAAAAAATTATTGATCGAAGTCTTTACGGTCTTTTAACGACAAAAGGAAATTTCTACGTTTTCAAATTTTTTTGAGATTCGAATTTTTTGAATTAAAAAAGTTTTTCAAATCTATCAATTTTGACCCCAATGTGGAATTAAAAACGATAATTACTAGAAGTGAAGTGCCAGTCCTACTTCCTTCATAGAAGATCCGGGCAGTTATAGGTTGAATGAAAATTTGATATATTTTTGAGTCTGTAATAGTCATTCTACAGAAAATCCGATGCTTCGATCGAACAGCTGCAATCGCGCAGTTAACGGGACGTACCTTTCAGTTCAACTCATCGCCTGAATAGTGAATATCGACGCGTCGTGTCGCAAATTGAATATGGAAAATAATGCAACGCGGCGAACGGCTCCGTTATCAAACGAAGCGAAAAATCCTCTAGATCGAAATGTCGCGTATTTAAATTAAAACGCGTCGCTTCGCGAAAATAATTTGATTAGGTGTTATAACCTCAAATACGGTACCGCTAACGCTATAATACCCTTCGATGTCGGCTAATTAAATTTCCTCGCAAGTTATCAACTGTCAGTATCGCGCCTTAAGAAAGTTCCGCGACGCGTTTAAAAACTACCGACTAATGGATTTTCGTATATTCCAGATAAAAACGTATTTGGCCGAAATTAAAAGCTCCTTTCTTCGTAGTGAATAGGCGCGCAATACGATTTGTTTCGGTTTAACACTTTTCGCGAATAAATTCTTTGTTCGTAGCTCTCGGCTTCGAAACAAAGCACGAACATTTTACGCGCGGATACGGACCGTGTAACTTAATATTCGGCTTTCCTTATTAGTTTGGGGTCCGGAAAAAATTTCATCATCGGAAAATAATTTCGACGTCGTATCATCGACGTGACCTCTACATAAATCCCGTGTCCGTTGCTATGGCCATTTTAAATAGCTCGGCTGCGGCCGACTAATCTGTTTAAAACTCCTAAAACTCATTTTCATATTTTCGAGGCAACTTTCTTATTAGGCGAGTTTTTTTTCCCCTCATTATTATTATACAAAATTCGACCAAATTATACGAGCTCTGAGTCGTTGATTAGACAAGTTTCTCTAATTTAATATTTCGTTTGAAAAGAAAAAAATGAAAATAAAAACCGCCGAATAATTAGAATTCATTTCGCAATTTCGTTAGGGCGATTAATTCCAACCGTTAACGTAAGCAATAATTAATCAAAGATAATAAGTGATGCGAAAACATTTGAGTAAGTTTTTAAACCTTGTGCTGGTAGTGTTACGTGCCAATTACACGCGTATGCTTCGAAAATACCGTTTAAGCGAAGTAGAGTCGAATGATAGTGAAGATGTCTTGAGCAGGTATATACGTCGAAATGGTCCATAATAGATGCCTTAGTGCAGACTATAAACGTCATTCGAATGTTTATTCGGTTACCCTTATCAATCTGTTGCGAAGTAACCGTATTATTTCAGCTAATTACCTATGCGGTACGATTTTTACATGAATTTGATCATTAATCTTCATTAGCCTTTTCGAGACTAACAAAAGAAAACGACGAAGAAATAATCAATTACCCTTTGGCTTTGCCGTATCGACAAACTCATTTCATAGTTGAGTTTTTATTGTAAACGATAGCTATTACAACCTACCTGATTTCCAATGAAGAGATCTAGGAAAAGGGTAGAGCTCTGGAGAGATAGCGGCAAGTAGGCAGATTGCTCCTCATCCGATTGGGCCCTAGACAAAAACGTCTGGGGCTCTTTTTTCCGGTGCATTTTTCAAAATCTCCCCTCCCCTTCAATATTTTTTACACCTCATTTCATGTTACAAAAATAATGATATTGTACCTGTATTTTATAATTCATTTTTATCACTTCAGAAAATACCTAATAACGATAATAATATTAATTGAATATATTAAAAAACAAAAAAACAATAAAAAAATCACAACAATAGGGCCTTTCGTGTCTTACTTCTTCGAAATGCGCCGAGATTCTTTAAAAATGCGACTGAATGACTTTTTTTATTTTTTCGATAAAATTCAAAATGGCGGATCACACAGATTTTGAGAAGAACTGGAGAAGAGGCAAATGGTTCAAATTCAGCGTTTTTGATCTCATATGAAAGAGTAAGTCACGGATATCATATATCCAAATTTCAGCTTCTTAAGCGCATTTGGAAAAGAGTTAGAGCAAAAACAGTTTTTTAAGGAGGTTTTGATTTGTGGAATTTCTTGAATCATTAAATCTCCTTACCAAATCAATTTAGAAAGGTCAAGCTTCATATGTGGGGTTAGTTGGTGCCTATAATATGACCTCTTGAATATGGATCAAAATGGATACAAAATGGCGGATTATCAAAATTTGAGGAGAGATTGAGGAACCTCAAATTAATAAAAAATAACATAAACTCATATGATTTTTGAAAATAAGAAGTATACTATATCCGCAATTCACCCCATACATGATGTTGGAAGGGAGAAGGAGGGGTTATCGAACTTAAAATGTGATGGGGGTATAAGGGAGGTCGAGAATTTTTCATTGCAGCGTCACATGATAAAATGAACCCAAGTGATTAGCTTATTCTGATTTTAGCTTCTCAAGTGAATTTGGAGGAGAGTTAGAGCAGAAAACCGGTTTTGGAGGGGAAATTACCGCAGCAAATTTCATGAATATCCATGAAGATCAAACTTCGTGCATAGGGTTAGTTGATGAGCAGAATATTATCTCTTCAATTTCTTCAATTTAGTTCAAAATGGATCCAAAATGGTGGATCATAAGGATTTGAAAATGATTTGAGAAGCCTAGATGATTATTGGAGATAAGAAGTATACTATATCCTCAATTCACCTCCATACATGATGTTGGGAGGGGAGAAGGAGGGGTTATCAAACTTGAAATGTGGTGAGGGTACAAGAGAGGTCGAAAATGTTTTATTACTACGTCATATTATAAAATGAGCCCAAGTGACTAACTTATTCTGATTTTAGCTTCCCAAGTGAATTTGGAGGGGAGTTAGATCAGAAAACGGCTTTTGGAGGGGAAAATGTGGTAGGAAATTTCATGAATCATCCATATCTCATCACCAAATTGGCCTAGAAACGTCAAACTTCGTGTGTAGGATTAGTTAAGTACCAGTATATGACCCTTTCAATTTGAGTCGAAATAGATCCAAAATGGCGGATCATCAAGATTTGAAGATAATTTGAGGATTCTCAAAAATAGTTATTATTTGAGAACTACGTGTTCATATGATTATTTCATGGCAAGAAATACTACGTTTGTTCCAAATTCAACTTCTCAAGTGGTTTTGAAAGGGATAGGGTAGTGGCCTGTAGTCATGAATGGGTTTAGCAACGTTATTAATACCAAACCAGAAAAAGCCCCAGTTAAAAACTCAGCTCCATTGATGCGGCATGGCTGCTTACGTTTTTTTCTTGTTCTCACACGTTCCACTATGCGGCCTATTAATATTTTTTGGAGAGAAATTGAGTCTAAAAGTTACATGAATTGCTCATGTCTACTCTCCAAATGTACCTAGAAAACTCAATTTTACTATGCAGATTTTATCGCTGGGAAGACGAATATGAACCCTCGTACGTGTTTGGGCACAGATTAAGCATCCCTTGATAACCAACCCGCCTGCCATATTTTATCATTTGTGAAAAATCAATCTGGCCTTCAACGAAAACCCACCTTCAATAATACGGTATGCTTGCTTACGAATTTTTTTTCACGACCAATAAATTATTCGCAGGTTTGAAAATTGACCGAGGTGCGAATGTAGTTGCCACGCAACGCTATTTGAAATGAGGCTGGTGAACAAAGGTAGTGTGACGAAGTTTTCGCTTGATTAGTGGTGGTGTTAAAGTTGCCTATTTAAATCCCCGTAAATAAAAGCAAAGACAACGACGAAGGACGCGTTTCGTATCCACATGTAACCTACATAGGCGTGCTCACTGCTCACCGGCCAAATTTAAACTTGGAACAAAAGCATGCGAAAGCTAACTACGTAGCAAGAAAAAAGTTCAACTTCGTGATAATACACGAAACAACGATATAGTAGGATGCGTTGGTCGAAACGTTTTTCATAAAATAGCGAATCAATCAAATTTTTTGCAAAGCACGTTAGCTAACCTTTGTTGAGGGTTCGACGCAACAATACGAGTATAGATGTAATACGTACCTATAAAGGCGAGTTGGGGCTCGATGCTAGCGATGGTGTGAAGGTGAATGGGCGAATTAAGCCGCGGCGCAGAAGAAACGGAGTTCTCATAAAACTAACCCTTCAAAAAAATGAAGACGCTCGTGCGATGATTAATTACCTACAGAAGTCATTCTGGCGCATCATTACCGAGACGAATTTTTTTTCGCCCGTACCTTCGAAAGAAGTACGATTTTTAAACGTACAAATATAAAAGCATTCTAGACCCGAACCCTTCCTCAATAGCGTAGTGTATAAGCGCCTAAAGGGAATATTAAACCTGTCAGGTAGACAGACAGGCACGTAGAACAGAGTGTAACGCAATATAAAGTAAACATTTGCGTAACGAGTAATCTTGCTTGATATTTAGTCGGATTTCGGATATGGTAAGACGCGAGAAAAGTCTCTCTACTACTTTTGTGATGCTTCGAATGTTAAATTATGTACGCCTGATACAACGTATACGTATCTAAGGACTGACGTAATTTCGAACTTGGAACATATATTGAAAATGACCAGTCTTGTATCCTTAATCCTAGCTCGTGTCTGGTGGTTATTTCGTATACCGTGGAAGTTGGATCGTTACCGCGAATTTACAATACATTGGCGTGGAATTACTTGGATTTGTAGGATTGCGATGGAGCGACTTTTCTGTTTTTCGGCCATGCAGACCCTCGTACTTGATAATAGGTATTCGACGTTTTTCGGATAACCGTATTTTCCAATTCGTATTTTTATACCTACATTGTGCGAAGAAAAGAGAAACGTCCACGGTTCCAAATAAAATGCTTTCTCTTTCCATTCTGTCCAAATATTATCAGGAAATAATCGAGAGACCGCAAAAATATCGAAAAAAAAAGCGCCGAAAAAGTTGGGGAAATTGTATAGTTCCGAGTGTTACGACAAATGTCAGTAACACAAAACTTCCAAAACATTCGAAAGCTCGGTTGTTGCTGTATTAGCGAAAGAAACGAAAAATGAAAACCTACCAAAAGATGACAATTGGCATGAAAAAATAATCAACGTGTCAAAAAGTTAATGTACACGTTGAAGAAAGGTCAGCTCGACTAGTTATATCAATTTTTTCAAGGGACGATGACATAAGAGGGTAAAACAAAACTAAATCGGAAAAATTATTTAAAAATTCTATTTCGTTTCTGTTTCTGAACAAAAAAAAATCATGAGTAAATTGTGAAAGTTTCAAAATACATTTTCAAAATGTGAAAACCTGTAGGCTAATATCCAATTTGTGTTTTCCTCACAGATTTTTTCGTGGTTATACTTCGTACGAGATGTGTTATTTCAACTTTTAATACCATTGAATAAATTTAGAAAAAAAAAATTTGAATGCTTTGACTTAAGCAGGGCTCATTCAAATAACAAGCTGAACAAAAGAGCTATTGCTAGTTTCTTAACTACTGAATGGTAGGCCCACGTGCTGGCTAAATTAAACAATCATAATATTTTTTTCACAACGTATGCTTGTAAACACTATATCTTTATATCCTTCTAACTGAATATAAAAAGCATAACTTTATGAACGACCAACTTTATGCACTAGTGCAATAAAGTAAATATGCATGACCGACTCGAATAACAGGCCGAACAACACAAGTTGGCAACACCGATTATCAGCTGATGTATGGTAGGCCTTTGACTATATAGTATATGGACCCAGTTATAATGTAAAAACTATCGTCAGACATCCTACTGGGAAAGAACCCTTCTGATTGGTTAATCTACATTGTCTACGATAAAATCATCGCAATGTGGAGCTATTCTTGTACTACAATGTGAATCACAAATCAAAATTATGAACTAGTTCTTTATACTTTAAGGTGTATTGATTTACTCTGGAGTTAAGGTGTATTTTTATTTTATTTCTTTACTGAAAGTTGTTTACTGATAACGAATTATCCAAACAGAAGCGTTCTTTCCCAATAGGATGTCTGACGAATAATTTATCTAAAATCACCTAATACCTAGCTGGGTCCATATGCTATATAGTCAAAGTGGTAGGCCCACGTGCATCCATGAAAGACTCTTTCTAATGGAAACACAATTAATACAAATGTAAACATACGCACATGGGCCCATCACCTTTGTGTTTATTACGATGTTGCCAATAGTTCACTTGTTCGGCCTGTTATTCGAGTCTGTCATGAAATATGCCTACTGTATACTATTTCCACGCTAAGAAGGACGTGACGTCATCTTCAATTTGAAGTATATCAACATTATGCACCAAGGAGGTGTATTTGTAAGATATTTGTTACGAAAAAATTGTTGGTTCAACTTTGCATACTATTTTGAATTTTCACTCAAAACGTAAACAAAGCAATGTGACGTCACGTCCTTCTTAGCGTGGAAATAGTATAGTAATATTAGATTTCAACCAATCAGACGTCGTAAATCATTGTTTATGAAACTCACCAATAGAGATCATGACAGAACTCATGTATGGCTATTGTATATAATTATCCCTTAATTGGCACACATGGGTGAATTTCACCCATCGGTAATACAACCTCGTTGCGCTCCGGCGTAACCGGTTACTAATCCCTGTGCACCCTTTATAGTTGAACGTTGTCAGAATTTCTTCAATCTGGGCATCTGTGTTAGTTGCATATAGCAATTTTTGAAGGGGCAGATTTACTTCTGAATTTTTATGTAAATTATTTATTGGATTTTTCAGGTCGCAAAAATTGAAAATATAACCATGCTATGTTGTAGTTCGAACGATTTGCAAGAAAAAACATAAAAGAACAAATTGCCTATCTTCAATATTGAAGGAACTATAAATTTTCATAAATTGTTCTATTTTATCCTATGTATGCTGCCCCTTCAATTTTGATATTATGCAATTTTTTGTGAAATTCTGCATTTCAGCGAGCACAATACCATATTATATTTCAATTTCTTGAGTGACTCGGCACAATTTTTATTTTCTAATTTAAACTACTTTTATGTGTGCCATCAGAGGGTTAAAATACGTTTTCGATCATGAAATTTCTGGTTTCATTTTTTGATTCATTCGCGTATGCTAAATTTTGAAGTTTCATGTAATTTTATTATGAAATATTATTGAAAATCAAAATAACGGTGAAGATTTCTCAGCAACAACACCTGAATTTACTGACTTCGCGCAGAAAATACACTACCAAAAGATTCAAAACTCTTGTAGATATATTTATGTCATTTATAAAATGTTCAGTAATGAAAAATTGAAAACGTTGTGAAAAATAGCTTATGTGACTCGTCAATAAAGCGAGATTATATATTCGGGCAATTATAGCACTCGCCCGCAGCTCGCGCCATAACTTTGCCCTCGTTTATAATCTACCGCTTTATTGGACTCGGTGTATAATCTATTATTTAATAGCACGCATATACGGAATAATGTTGAGTATTAGAGAACTAATGACCACGCGGACCTACTATTTGTATGATTACATGTATGATAATTGTGTTGTTTGGTCCATTATTCCTAGTTGGCTCCGGCTCAAGTCTCATATGAAACAAAAAGAAAAAAACTTAAAAATTACGATTAAATGTTCCTCATCCATCAACAAAATACAACAAATTTTTTTGTTATAAATTTTATATAAAAGTTTTCAAACTTTTCTGAAAGATGAAAGGAATTCTAGCAATTCTAAAATGGTATAAACTATCTACTTTGGAAAATTCTTAGGGAAAATAATTTTTTAATGACAAAAAATGTGAATGAAAAAGAAGGACGGAGTTTTTTTTTTAATTTTAAAAATTTACAAAACTAATTTCAAAGTGCATGAAATGCTCTCAAAAAATGCTAATGAATAATAAGAGGATTGGAAAAAATGGATGAAATACGTGAAAGAAATAGTACAATTGTTATAGTATTTACGATGATTTTTGTTTTAATCGAAGAAATTTAATTTCAAATAGGTATGAAAGCAAGCAATAAATCTTTTGTTACAAAACTTATTTTAAAAAAAAATATATAAGAAATTTTAAATTGAAAAAAAAAATGATGAAAATATTTTTCACAATAGTCGATAAAAGTGAGCGAACGTATTTCTAAAAATGTGTAAAAATTCAAAAATCTTGAAAACATTTTTCAAATAATCATACAAATAATAATATATAAATTAAAAATTATATTTTTAGTGATTAAATTTTCAAACAATTTTTTTGAAATATGAAACCACTTAGTCAAATTAAAAAATATACGGTATATATTTTACATATTGATAAATTACAAAAATTGGATAAAAAAAAGGTAATTAAGTCTTTTTAAATACATTACAAACAGTTTATCATGTAAAAGTCTCTAAGAAATCGCGTAAATGCGAAAATTTTCAACAAAAACGAGTTCTATTTTCATTTAATTTTGAAATATTGTCCTTTCATAAATTTGGACATTTTGTTGGAATAAATTCTCAGAAAAATGTGAGGAATGACTTTAAGAACAACAGTAAAATTTCCTACGGATAGAAGGTGAGCACAGTACGCATGTGATCATTCCATTCCGAAAATTGGTTTTTTCTCTATAGCTCTTCAGGAATTGTTCATAAGATAAAAATAGTCTTTTTGTCATTAATTAAAAAATTTTCTTTTTTTTTTTAATTTTAAACTTGTTCTGCATAAATTTTTATTTAAATTGAAGGTTTGTTGAGGGATTTTCAACATTTTTGAGATCATATGTTTGAATAGTACTTGGAAAATATTTTGAAAATATTCCTTTTTTTTTTTTGATATTTTGCTATTTATTTATGTATGAAATATTTTTTACTTTTATTTTGATTAATTGGTGTTTTTGAGAATTTAATCACTTTTTTCGGAACATATTTAATAATTATAAATTAAACGAAAAAAAATCATACGACTTATGTTCGTAGAAACAGCAATAAATTAATTCGATTGCTTTTCTCATTTTCGCGACGAAGTTAGAAATAACCCTTTTAACGAGCGCTTATGTAGTATATTTATCACTCATCCGCTCTTTATATGACACACGGTACAGTTTTCCCTGGAGATAGCCAAACTATTAGTATTCATTGGGTTGCTTTAACCACTCGTAAAAAGTAGCAAAAACAAACACAAAAACAAAAAAGCGGTCTGATGTTTTAAAATATGAATTCATAATATCAAATGAAGTCTTTCGTACTTATCTATCCGTGCTACGTCTATAAAAGTAAATTAAGCGCGAATAAAAATAGCGGCCTTTTATACGTTCTTAAGTTGCTATGACGTCGTTCTATAATATAAAGTTGACATATGATGAAGGTGCAAATTTCATTTATTTTGGAATGCTCACCTTACCATATAGGAGCAGTTTAAAACTTCGATGCTTTGGTCGATTACGTTATTTTTTGTTGCGTGAATTCATTCAACCCTTTGTCGAAAGTTTTTGCTGAAAGTTTTCAAATAGGTACACAATGAAAATATGTTGGAAAATTGAAAATTCATTCAAAGGCTCAATCCACTCTGTGGTTTCTCTTTGCGATGCTTTGAGCGCGTAAATTAATATTTTGGAAACTCGTAACTCGTTTATTTTTCGGCAGTCATCGTGCGCTAATCTCGTAATACAAATATTAGCTATAATTAACATTTTGTAATTACCATCAAAATTACCTCATTATAGTCATTAGCTTATAAATGACATTTTTCAAAGTTTCCTGGTTGATTGAAAAAAAAACCTTTGCTTTGTATGCGAGAGAGGTTTCTCTTTGAATTGAAAATTTAACTCAATTATTTCCCTAAAAGAGGGTAGCCTACCTTTATAATGACATTACAAGAGGTAACTGATAAACGTGGCAAAAAAATCAACTCCTAAATTTGACGCGTATTAATTTAAACGATTACTATCACAACGTTCAACTATCTAGCTCTTGGTTTCAAGATTAATGTGGACAACTTGTATCAATTTATCTTACCATTAATTCCGACTTTATACAGCTTGTTTCATCTCAATATGGCCGCCTTCATTTCACATGTTAGGCTACTCATGCGACAGTTATGTATAATGGTTTGTCTACCTCACTTGCTAAAGGAACTAAGGTGCAAAACATGTTCTGTGAAACCCATGTTTTGAAAATTTTTTATATATTCTCACGTCCTTGTCCATCAATAACAGTTTTGAAAGCTTGGCGTCAACCTTCAATGCAACCATGCAGCCTTTTTTCGAGTTGATTGTAAAAAATATGAAAAATGACTAATTCTTTTTTATAGTTTTCTACACTTTTACAATATATCTCTTCACGAAATCTCCCCGCTGCTGCTGAATTTTTTTTTAGCGATACTTAATTTTATGTTGAACATTTTGGCGCAAAATCTCCATTCCTACTTGACTTGGATTTAAAAATAAAAATGTCATAAAAGCACATCTGTGAAAAATTTGTATGAAATGAATTTTTCCAACTTTCTTCAGCGCAATGGGCGATGTAGAGTGGATTGAGTTAAAAGAGTATTTTTCCAAGTTATCTGCAAAAAAGTGGCTTGCTTACATTTCAAGGTAATTTTGTCAAGTAAACTTCTCAACTGCACAGGCTATATCCGTTACTTAATCCAAAAAACTTTCAACTTACACCTTCCAAAAATAGTCAAAAAGTTTAATTAACAATTCTTAGTACTTTTTGTCCATAATACACTAATTAAAAAAGCCAATATTTTTCAAATTTTAACTGTTTCAGGCTTCTCAAACTTACCTCAGATTTTAATCATCCGTCATTTAGGATATATTCTGATCAAATTTGAAGGTTCTTTAGTCACTAGTTAACTCCACATATGAAGCGTGATCTTCTCAAGTCGGTTTGGTGAAGAGATATGGGAGTTTAAAGAAATTTCATGACTCAAAATTTTCTCAAAAAGCCATTTTTTACGCCAACTCCTCTCCAAATACACTTGGGAGGTTGAGATTTGGGTATATTGCGTACCTGATTTACTCTTTCATACTGGACCAAAAAGAAAATTTTGAGCTATTATCTTTTTCTTCAACTCTTTTCAGAATCCGAGTGAATGACTGTTTTGAGGTGTACCAAAAAAACAAAAAAATGGATTTTCGCGGAATTTCATCAGAGTCTTTTCGAAATTTTCAACAATTTTCAGCCCTATCCATCAGCGCTATACTCGGAGGAAAAATATGCATATAATATATACGGTGCGTCCCATTGATTTTCGACCCCCTCAGAGTAAAAATCTCAAGGAGCGTAAATAGGAGTATTTTGGATTTATTGTATGATGACACTGGTTCAAGATCTCCACGTTTTAGTCAGTGTTACCACGCAGCAAATCCATAATACTTTATTAAAGCCGCTTGTGAGAGATTTTTGCGTTGAAGGTGTCGGTGATCAGTGTGACGTACGGTATATGCATGATATATATATATATATATACGTAAATCTATCAAGGTGAGATCCGATTAAAAACTGGGCAACCTGAGATCCGACTCAAAATTTACAAATTATGGAATATATAGGAAGGGTAATTGCTTATTTATAGCATCAGATACATAACCACCATAGAGGGGTAACAAATTCTTAAAATAAATTATTTGAGAAGTTTTGAACAAGGTGAGATCCGTAAGTAAAGTATGGAAAGCTGAGATCTTATACACATATACAACCATTTTTGACGATAACGTTTCGATAAGTCGAGATCCAGCAACGTTGCCATAAATATTGTATGGTAATTTCGTGTATTTTTTTTATTTTATTCAAATCTAATAAAGTATACTTTATTTGAGACAAATGTTCATGTGGACAGTAGGCTAGCAAGTATTTACGTATTAAATATCTATTTTTTTTTCTATTTTTTGAGCGATTATTGCATTTTGATGAACATGTGAAAAATTTTTATGCGTTCATTGTGAGAAGTGAATTTCGATGCAGCCTACTTTTGTAAAATTGAATAAACTATACATGTATAAAACATGGATTTGATGAAAGACGTAGGGAGGAAAGTGGAGAAGTGCACAGAAAGTGATTTACATGAATTTTGCTAAAAATACGGTTAGAGCCATTTTATGGAGTTTCTCAAATATCATTTTTTTTAATAACCTCAAAATAATGGTTCACAAATTTTGAGAGGAGCTGGAGAGAGGGCAAATTCCTTAAAATTTTCGTTTCTTTTTCAGACGAAAAAGTAAGTTGCGGACTTTAACATATCCAAATTTCAGCCTCTTAAGTATATTTTGAGGGGATCTAGGGCAAAAAACAGCTTTTTGAGGAAGTTTTGAGTTATGAAATTTCTTTAATATCTCATATTATCTCCTCATCAAATCAACCAAAAAGTTCAAATATTGTGTGTGGGGTTAGTTTGGCACTATGACCTTTTGAATTAGGGTCAAAATCAATCCAGAATGGCGGATTATCAAAATTTGAATAGAGCTTAAGGAGTCTCAAAAAACGAGGATTTGAAAAATATGAATTTGAATGATTAATAACGATGAGAAGTATGCTGTATGCTAATTTCACATGTGATTTTGAAGCGGAATGAGGAGGGTGGTTGTCCTCAACATTTTGTGGGAGTAAACGAAAAAACGAAAATAAACGGCTTTTGGAGGGGAAATCACAATGTGATATTTCATGAATCTCGCATATTTCCTCATCAAATTAACCTAGAAGGGTCAATCCTTGTGTGTAGATTTGATTGGTGTCAAAATATGAGCCCCTTGAATTTAAGTTGAAATCGATTGTAAATGGATCCCAAATAGCGTATGTCCAAAATTGAGTCAAGCTTGAGAAGCTTTAAGCAACTGAAAAGTATGAACTTTTCCAATTTTGGAGGACAAAAAATTCTACATATTTCAGATTAAACTTCTCGGTGTTTTTAGTACGGATAAGGGGTGATGAATATGGGCTATAAGTTTGAGAAGTTCACTTGACAATATTACCTCCAAATATAATCAAGCCCCGATTAAAAAGTGAGCTCCAGTGATGCGGCATGGCTGCTCACTTTTTTTTCATTTTCAAATAATCTAAGACAGTAGGAAGAGGTTCTCTGATTCAGATATTGAAGTTATATAGAAATGGAATTCACACCTCAATTTTTTTTTTTGGTCAAGTAGGTGTATCAAAATGAAATATATAATAAAATTTTGATTTTTCTGAAAAGAATTCTATATGAAGTTATCGAAAAAAATATAACAAATCAGCTACCTAAACAACCCAACAACAATAGAAAACCTGTTTAAATTCCTTAAAGCTACCAACCTCCTATCCAAAATCTAAACACCGCCTCTGGCCTTCGTTGCAGAATACGGCAAGTTAATGGAAAAAAGTAAAGTAAAGTTTTTAAAATAAAATAATTAAAAAATAAAACACAAAAGTTAAACTTTGTTCGTAAAGTAAATTCTTTAAAATTTGTATAGCATGGCAGTTTTCCCAGAATTATAATTCTATACATTTTTGCAAATTTTGAGGAAATACCTCTCTCCCCTCAGGGAATAAATGGGCATTTTAGAACAATTGCAGCTTTTATTTCAGGATTTATAGCGTAAATTATGTCAAGAAAAACAGCTAATAGTGAGTAATTTTTGAGACTTTAGAAAAGCATAAATACAAATGGGAAAACTTCAAGCTCCGCTCGACACGTGTTAATATTATTCTTAAGTTATGAAATTTTTAAAGGTTTATTTTGAGTCCAAAATGAATAACTTGAGGGGGAGTGAGCATGAAAATTCGACATCTTGAAATATGGTGCTACCTTAAGGGACAGTATAAATGTGTATTCGCTTTATGTATTTAAAACTTGATATTTAATTTTTTTCTTGTTTTTCTCCCTGGTTGTTAATTTTTTCCGGCAAAGTGAGCACGTGCTCTCGCAAATAATAACAGTTTTTAATTTTAAAGCTTTCGACACAAAAAAACTTTATTTTTAAATATCGATACATAACGCGTTTTCGGCAAACAGACCTTTTCAGTGCAATAATACAGTATCGATATTTAAAAATAAAGTGTTTTTGTGTCAAAAGTTTTTAAAATTAAATACGTAAAACAACACTGAAGAAAAACTTTTTTTCTTGAAAATAACAATTTTATGTGAATTTTAGCCATTCAAGAAGATTCGTTTTTTTTTTGCATCTAATTTTTTTATTCATAAGCTTGATTTTTCTACAATTTCTTCTTGTTTTTTTTTTTTCGAAAAATGATGATTTTTAGCATTAACCTCAAGGTTTGACATTTTTCTCGAATCTCATTTTATTTTTAGTTTTCTTAGAGATTACCTCAAAATTTGAAATATCCTGAATTTTGCTTCTCTTTTTCCTTTAGATTCAGCTTAAAGTTCGCGTTTTTTTTTTCGAATCTCAATTTATTTTTAGTTTTTCAAAGATTACCTTCAAGTTTAAAGACTTTCTGATTTTTTTTTCCATGAAGTCAGCTGGAAGTTCAAAATTTTTCTCGAATCTTGTTTTATTTTTATATTTAAAGTGCTTATTTTGTCAAAGTGTCTTAACAACATAAATAATTTTTACAAAATGATTTAAAATTTATTTTAAAGTATTTTACAGTTGGTAAACGGACTCTTGTTTCACACGATTATTTTCTCGTTGCTAACTGGAAGAGTTATCTTTAAGTAATTTAAGGTAGTGCAAAATAGACCTGTTTTTGATTTCATAACAAACACTTAATTTGATTTTATTTCAAAACGTCTTGCTGCCTAAAGTATAACGTATTCGTGATTCAATACCGAATATAAGGAACGGAAAGATGAGATCCGCGTTGTTGCCGAATGCGCGGATCTCATCTGTTTCGAAACGTAACACTTAGATATACTCTGGTAGAGCGCTCTCTGCAAAACAAACGTCGAACTGACTTCGTATATGTTGGCCGAAAAAGTGGAAAGATGAGATCCGGGCAAAAATTGGGCAATGCATTCCTGATGGTATCCTGATGTCAAAAAACTCGATATACACGCTAAGAAAGGTGAGATCCGATTTCGGATCTCACCTTTCCAAAACGGAGCTCACCTTTCCACGAAATGTATATTTTGGATCTCACCTTTCGGAAATATAAATCTATATATATATATATATATATATATATATATAGATTTATCTATGGATAAAGTGGCATCATTTTTCGTCGTCTACAGGTAAAGTGGCATCTTTTTTACAAAGTGGCATCTTTTTTTTGATGCCACTTTACCATCACATTGCTCATCGATTCAGCTTTGTGTCATGACGTCACTGGTGTGGTTATTTGGGTGATGCCACTTTACCACTAATATTCTATTTTTCATACAAAAAATTTTTTTCGGTCTACGGTCGTAGTAGCCTCATTTTTTTGATGTTTACAGGTAAAGTGGCATCATTTTAAAAATTTGTTTCTAAGAAAACCTATGATATTATACATTCCGTTCGCCATTGTGGTGTCGTTAATGTGACATTAGATGCACTTCTGAGGAATGTGCAAAGTGATGCCACTTTGACCATAGATCACTATATATATATATATATATATATAGTGATCTATGGTCAAAGTGGCATCACTTTGCACATTCCTCAGAAGTGCATCTAATGTCACGTTAACGACACCACAATGGGAACGGAATGTATAATTTCATAGGTTTTCTTGGAAACAAATTTTTAAAATGATGCCACTTTACCTGTAAACATAAAAAAATGAGGCTACTACGACCGTAGACCGAAAAAAATTTTTTTGTATGAAAAATAGAATATTAGTGGTAAAGTGGCATCACCCTAATAACCACACCAGTGACGTCATGACACATAGCTGAATCGATGAGCAATGTGATGGTAAAGTGGCATCAAAAAAAGATGCCACTTTGTAAAAAAGATGCCACTTTACCTGTAGACGACGAAAAATGATGCCACTTTATCCATAGATAAATCTATATATATATATATATATATATATATATATATGTGTGTGTTACCTGAAAAATCCGAATTTGAAGTGAACCAGAATTTCCTATGCCAAACTAGTACATCCTATACTCCTTAGGATGTTACAGTTTGGTCTAGGCGAAACCAGTTTGTCCTAGGCCAAACTGTAGCATCTTAGAGGCGCGTAGGATATATTAGTTTGGCCGTAGAACATTTTAAGAAAAACTAGTACATTCTAACAAAACTAGTCTCAGCTAGTTTTGCTGAGAAATACCTCAAGAAGAACTAATATATCCAGTATGTAATTGGAGAAATCAGTTTGTCCAACTTGAATTTTATGAAAAATTAGAAAATCCGATAAATACCAGGCTTCACTAGTTTTTCTTTTTACACAAAGTAGGAATTGAAAAAATGTTTCATATCTAGTACCATCCTACTTCTGTTACATCGAAATTTTTGATTCAAACGTTGTATTGATCTCTTGTCAATAAATCGAAATAATTTTGTTTTTCATTGATTTTTGAAAGTTCGGCGATAAGTTTTTCCTTTATTTTGCAAAAAAAAGATACCGCACGATCAAAATAAATACAATTCGCAATCGCAATAACGAACTAATTAAACGAAAGCACTAAAAATCGACAAATTTTAAAATTCATGGCGCTGATAAAATCGAGAAATGGTAAAATATTAATTTTGAAGTTTTTAAGATTGAACGCATCTTCTATAGTAAACTAGTTTCTCCTAAAAGACTTCAAGCTGGTTAAACCAGTTCATCCTATTATCTACTGGATATGTTCTTCATAACATATTTATCGGCCAAACTAGTTCAGACTAGTTTTGTTAGAATGTACTACTTTTTCCTAAAATGTTCTACTGCCAAACTAATATATCCTATGCGCCTCTTACGATGCTACAGTTTGACCTAGAGCAAACTTGTTTCGCCTAGGTCAAACTGTAGCATCCTGAGAAGCATAGGATGTACTAGTTTGGCCTAGGAAATTCTGGTTCATCCGAAATTCCAGTTTGACCAGTAACATATGTATTTGCCAAAAAGTTGGGCATTTGCCGTATGATTACAAATAACCTGTAACCCAAGGTTATGAAATGCGCACCTACCCTGACCTTTTCTCCGCAGTAAAGGTAATAGCTTTTGTTTTTAATTAAAAGCATTGCTAAAAAAAATGATTAATTTTTCTCATCATTCTTCACCCATTCTTCATTATTTCTTCTCACTCACCCTCTCCACTGTCTACAATTTTTTGTTACTAGTACTACGCTGTATGTTGTATATTTCGACACCAACATCATACTTGTGTTGGTGAAAAAGAAATTCTTCAAAAGGTTAGTATCTCGGCTCCTTCAGCATGTACGGTAAACGAAGTACCACACATGAGTGTCGCATGAGTAGCCCCATTTATTATTGAAGATAAACACTCTGTATAAAAGCGAGTTTCTTGTGATTTTAATTTGAGAAAAAGTAATATTTATGGAAATGAAAAAAAAAAATGAATATTCTATTTTCTCGAAGAAGGAGCATGGGAATTATAAAAACGTATATA
Source organism: Phenacoccus solenopsis (assembly GCA_009761765.1). Taxonomy (NCBI): domain Eukaryota; kingdom Metazoa; phylum Arthropoda; class Insecta; order Hemiptera; family Pseudococcidae; genus Phenacoccus; species Phenacoccus solenopsis. The sequence goes on along the minus strand of CM019754.1, from coordinate 44,373,966 downwards.
TATATAGTTGTCACTTTCGTTTTCATTTTGCATTTTCGAAATTAATTTTTTTCAAGGAGGCTCGAATACTCGCCAATTTCAGTTATTAATCCTAATAGGGTTTTTTTCAAATTGATAGGTACAGAAAATTTTATGAGCGTAAAAATTAATATAAAATGCGAAAAGAGGGAGTGAAATTTCCAATTTACTTTTCGAATTAATTATTATTTTATAAGCTACACCAAGATTGGAGGAAATGGAAAGACAGAGTTGAAAGTTCCTAAATTAAAAAATAAAATAAAACATTTCCGGCGATTAATTATCGAGTTTAATTAAAGTAAGTCGATTTTATAAGTCTAAATTATATCGATTTGTAATATTATTGGTTCTATCAACTTTTACACGAACCAGCTTGCGTACGCGAAACGATTAAACGCAACTGTTGAGTCGTAACTCGTCTAGTGCTGGAAGAAGGTTGTAAAACATTAATTAAATTTCGTCTTTATGGTATTACGATGATAAATTCGTAATATTTATGGGTTTAATTTTGACTCAGACGATGCGACGCTACGTAGCTGTATCGATAATTTGAAATGTTGTCCGATGTTTTCGTTTGCTTTAGAAAAGCTTCGGCGATGGCGTTGAATGATAAACGTTTTAGGAATATATGTAGGTGTGCTTCACATTTCAGAATTTTTACCTCAGTTAGTCGTAATTCGTGCAAAGAGGATTGTTGGTACCTAGAACGTTACTTTTTCACCCTGCTAATTGTACGTTTGTGAAATTTATTTCATCGTGTTTCATTTGGTGCGTGTAGACTGTCCACTGTCGAGTACCAGAGCGTTTATCTTTTATCTCTTTTTTTTTTTATTCAACTGAGGAGTCTGTAATGTTGCTTTATAAAAGAGAATTACCTCGATGTCGTAGAATATGGTAATTTTAAAAGGCTGAAGTTACACTTCCATAGGTACCTATAGAGTAGTGCATTACGAGCGGTCAGTAGCATTGTAGGGGGCCAGAGGGGTATCTAATAGCTCGGGTTGATTTTTCTCCAGCTGTGTTTCGTTTGGTAATTTTGAATATTCATGTGACTACACGGGTTTCATTTCAAACCCTCGTATTTGTTTGGAGGTCAGGACAGACTGTGCTATTATTTATGTAGATTTCTGGCCAACTCGGACGTTTAACTAGGACGCGCGGAATCTTCGTCACCGATTTCGTAACCGCAGAAAAGCTACCTAAAGTGAGCGAATTAATGAGGTCTGTTGGGATTCGCGTTCGCAAACGTTGTAAATAAAACAGAGTTTCGTTTGTAGAAATCTAGTGGGAGCGGTGCTCGGGAGACTGAATCGGGCGTGCGATCAGTTCGGTGAACCTGAATGGAAACTTTCGTTTCGATAGCTTTGAAAATTGTTCGCCAAGAAAGTTTTCAGTTTTTTGTATACGTGTATTTATTATGCAGGCTTCGATAAATGGAAATATCAATATATCACCATGAACCTGTAGCCTGAAGGTTTTTTCATTATAGACTATGTTTTCTTCGAAGTGGGTAGAACTTGTGAAATTGATATTGAGCTCGAAAAATTTCCCTTTTATGAAGTCAAAAGACAAGAACTGATGATAATGCCAGTTCAAGGATGTACTGCGATCAGGCTTCTTAGGGCGCAGGACGTCAGAAGCGCCAAAATTTAAATTAATAAAATAATAAATATTCGCAACTCGTACGGTCATATTTCATCCTTTTGTCCTCACATCGGCCAACCTTGGAAAATATTCTATACCTACACTTTATCAAATAAAAAAGAGATAAATTTTCAAACGGCCGAGTCGGCTTATTTCTTATGACTCGAGGCTGTAGAATAGACAGTGAAAGCGTATTTTGTGGTCCATTTTTTGCCTTAACTTTCCTTCAAATGCAATTAGAAAGCTGAAATTTCGATATGCTGGTTTCCACTACTCGTTTTATCATATGACACTACGAAGAACAATTTTTACGCATTTGAGAGCGTCATTGCCGAATAAATCGAAGAACATTCTTTATAACATGCGGAAGATCTTCACCCCAGAGATGTAAATGATTACTAATCGATATAATCGATTATAATTATGAAAATAATCGCCAATAATCGATTAATCTGCTCTTAGTGCTATACGAGTGTAATGTTCAGGAAAGCCGAAAAACATAACTTTTATTGTTTTATTTTTTGGATTGCGAACCTATGAGTGTTTTAAAAAAAGTGACGTAATATTGACTTCGTCCAATAGTTTTGCGGCATTTTCCGGGTATCGTTACAAAGTTGAAAAACAAAATAATCGGCCGATTAATCGATGTACTGCCGATTATTAACGATTATTGGCATCGCGCAATTAATCGAGAATCGTGACACCTCTGCTTCAGCCCCATGCTTGCCTGGACATCGAAATGAAAATAGTAAATTTAAATTTTAACAAATTGCCAAATAACCATGATATACTTCAAAAATAGCTATCTCTAGATTCATCGATGATAGGAGAGTGTGGGTTACGTCAACACGTAGAGCGTACGATGATATATTATTGGCTAAAAATAAGCGAGCGGAAGGCAGGGTCGGGCAGAATCAAAAAAAAAAACGATCCGAATCACGGATCACGGATCATATTTAAAAATGTGATTCGAATCACGGATCACGGATCAATTTTTTTTTTTTTTTCAAATAATTTTGTAGTGTAAAATTATGAATTTGAAATATATAACTTATTAGTTGTAACTAGGGTACTAAAAGATGTGGGTAAAGTGGGTCGCTGCCATATTTGTTCAGTTGTTTACATTTTTTTCTCTTATCAAGTTGAGCTGAAAAGTGGATTTGTGAACTCTTGTCTTGAAAGTTTATTTATTGTTGTGCTTTCGATACTTTTGATTAATTTATTATAAAAATTGAATTATGAACAATGCGATGAACTCTCTTTCCTGTGATATAGCCGCTGAAAGAGAAAAAAATGTAAACAACTGAACAAATATGGCGGCGACCCATTTTACCCCCATCCTTTAGTACCCTAGTTGTAACTTGTTGCTTTGAATGCTTTGTTTGTTTCTTTTTTTTGGCTTCTGAATTTGAAATTTTGAATTCAGGATTCGCTGATTCGCGATTCGGATAATAGCAAAAAAGTAATCGGATCACATCACAGATCAATTCGATTTAATGATTCGGATCACGGATCACGAATCATTAATTCGAAATGGATTCGAATCATTGAACGGATCAAAGTTCTTATTCGGATCATGCCCGACCCTGGCGGAAGGTGAGGGAGAAGAAGTATGGAAAAAAAAAGAAGAAATTGTGGAAATTTATTTATTTTTTTTTAGTTTTTCACGAATGACATTTGAAATTGCTCCATGTAGTATCATTTGAGTACACAATTACACACCGTAACATGATTACCTAGGAACCGAAATAAAGAATATAGAGTATTTATAATAACTAGTCTATGTTCTAATTGGTCATATGTTACGCGCGTAATGACCAATCATAACGCTAGAATGTGATAAAATGTAGGTAGTTTCATTTCCACCTTCCTAAATAATATCGTTCAATTTTCAGTGAACGACTAAAATTCGTTTGTGATTTGAATTATCAGCTGATTTGTATTTTTATTTTCCGAGTTAGTCGAGGTAAATTCACCACATTCCAACTTGCTGATTGGTTATTACAGGCGTGACGTATGACCAACTAGAACATAGACCAGTCATTATAAATACTCTATAAATCATATGTTTTTTGGATGGTAACGGTAACTAATTAAACCCTTACGAATTTGGGGCTCCACAAGCCTTAGTCAAATTTTGATGATCCGCCATTTTGCATCCATTTTGACCCAAATTCAAGGCGTAATCAACTTTTCTAGAATGATTTGGTGAGGACGTATGAAAGATTCTAGAAATTTCAAAATTGAAAAACTACTCAAAACTTTCACTCGAGAGGTTAAAATTTCTCACTCTTTCATATGAGATCAAAAACAAAAATTTTGAGCTTTTTGCCCCTTCTCTACCCCCTCAAAATTTGTGATGTATCGAAAACACAAAAGTACCTTTTTCACGTTTTTTAAAAAGAGTCTCTCCTAATTTTGAACCATTTTCATCAATACCGATGGTCCTACGCGTGGCACAAAAAAATATGCAAACAAATTTTTATGCCGAATAGTTGGACATTTGTCAAATAATTACAGATGGTCTGAAACACAAGCATTTGAAACCCTCACCCTCCGCCGACCCTCCTTAATCAGGTACGCTGTAATAATTACCGTTTTTAATAAAAACACAACTAAAAATTTCACCCGAATTTATAAGACCCTACATCACGAGTTTTGGACTCATTTGTGTTCATATGGTCAAAAATTGATTTATAATATCTTTTTCACAATCGTAGATATTTTTTATTATTTTTTTTTTATTAACTATTTTTGAACAATTATTAAGTTTTCATAATAAGTATCATATGGATATCTTCATAGAAAATTTCCTAAAACAATCAATGTGTTTTTTCTGTACTTTTTCACTTTGAAAATTTCAAAAATGATTGAAAAAATTTTTATTTTGGTGGGGGTAATTTTTTTCAAAAATTTAGTAATTTTTTTTTTGTGTTTGAGGCCTTTTTAGCTGCCAGGGCTATTACGCCAAACTAGAGAATTTGGATTTCGATTAGTTCTGTATTTAATACTTTTTTTTTTTGTTGGTCACTGCAAATGCTCACAGCGTGATCAAAGATTGAAAAAACTTCAGTAAATTCCTTTTTTATAATTTTAACTATCTTATTATCAAATGATATCAAATAAAATGAAAACATCATGTTAAAAAATCTTAGGGTCTAAATGTATGCCTGGAGAAGTTCATTTTTAAATTTTTAGCAACAACATGCTAAAAATATCATAAATGAAACTTTGACTACATAAGCCCGAATAAATCCGAAACGAATGGGGTGGGGTCTTAAAAATTTGAGTAAAATGTTTTCACATTAAAAATAACATTTTTACGATTCTGAAAAAAGTACTGAGAGGACGAACATCTTAATGCAAATACGCATGCAATTTGTAAAGGAAAATATGATGTTTAAATTTTATTTATCTTCAATTTGAGAATAAATACTCGTATGCTTGCAAAACATAAACTTCGAGCTGCCCTAGTTCTTTGAGGTTGGAAAAAGAAAGAAATTTGAAATTTAAAACTTGAATTTCGTATTTCTTTTTAAATTACATGTACAGATGTGAACTACATTTGGTTTTTCGAAAATGCCACTTTTTTTATAGAAATTGCTTTTTCGGTACTTCAATGTGTGTAGTAGGCAACATTTCACTTTTTCTATTTCTGTTGGCTGTAGAGGATAAGCACAAGAACTTCTCTGCGGTAGATCAATGTTTTTGTTAACAGTGCGAAATTTCAGCTGTTCTTTCTTTCCTCTCCTCCGCTACAATCGATTTTTTTGTACAAAAAATATTGCGAATGAAGTTCTGTGTTCTGATATGGAACATTTCATTATGCTACTTGTATTCTACTACATCCTACACTTTATTCCATCAAAAGGTGGTAACGTCATGACTTTTTTTCTTCGAATATTCTGCTGAGAAATGAGAATAAAGACCACACTACCTATTTTCAGACAAATGAAATGATCTTTCGTATACTTTTTCTTCGATTTTCTTTTTCTAACAAAAAAAACTCTTCGTATATTTATTATTTTTAGCAATGAAATACATATAAGGAGCCAGCGTGTGATCGACTTCTATACGTAGATATAGGCGATGACTTTATTCTAAACATGAAGCTGCGCTAATTTTAAAACAAATCCTCAACATCCGTTTTCACCGATATGCGACGAGAGAGGGAAAAAAACACTAGTAGAAAATTAATCATCGAACTAATCCTTTTACGCCAACGTCGTTTATGTTTTAACAAACGCGTACTCGATAAACGAGAAAATGGAAATCTTTAGGTTATGTCGTTTTGTAATTAATCGATTACACGAAAATCTCGGATTATTTACATATTCGGTGGCACCAAGATTTTAATCAACGTCGCGTTTTCGCGAATACGTTAATGAATGGAGGCAAAATTCGTTTCACTATTGGTTGGAAATTTTGGCAGCGCGACGAAAACGAGAAGCTATTAACACTCCATTCTCTAAACAATACCGATGATTAATCGTCGCCCAAACGTTTATACACTCTCGTAACGTCATTTTTTATAGAATTCGCGAATCGTCGTAACTAAATATAAAATTTCCAAGTTGTTCGTTCGAAAAAGGTGAAAAGTTAGGCATGGGGAATGCGAAGATGGTGGGTTTTTTAGCGTCTTTTTGCTTTTCAAAAACATCTTTTTATCGAGGCCGTTAAGAGCAACATCGTGGTCGTGCTCAGCGCCTATATTTATTTATAGAATAGATGAATGAAATGTTGACATTGAAAACTTTGTATGTGCTTCGGCATCCGTAATTAAAGTTTATTTGAAAATTAAACTTTTTCGCGAAATGGGTAAATATTTTTCGTCGAATTTACCTGCAATGGCGTGTTTTTAACGAGCGCTTCGCGGTGATACGAATATTTTGGCTATCGCGTCCGTTTAAAGAATTATTACAGCAGTAAAACGCGTACGTATCGTTTCACCTTACGAGGTACTTCGGGCTATAAATGTTAACGAAAGAAAAGCCAGCGAGCATTTGAAAATTTCAAAGTGTCGTTATTTATTAGATATTTAGGCGGCGCAGCATATTCATACTCGTACTCGTACGTACCATTGCGATGTTGCTATACCTTTTCGTGGTTTTGCGTGCAATATGTGGTACATTTTTAAATTATTTCATCATTTTATCCTAAGTAGACGAATTCTAATATGCTTAATTGATGACCCAGTTTTAGCCTTCCGTTACCAACCATACACTTTAAACTAGCACTGAATAATCCATAATCGATTTGAATCAAGTTATTTGTTTCACGTTGTGTCGAGTTAACTTCTTTCTCAATTATTTAGGTATAGACAGTTATAACTTCAGAATTCATTAATTCATTTGAATATAATTTTTAATTTAAATTATGATTTCAAAATTAATTAAATTAGTGATTTATTTTCTAAATTTGCTTAAAATAATTAGAGAGAAAAATCTACCGAAAAAATAAATTATTAAATGATTTTTAAAATTATATTTGAAATTTCAAGATCAAATAAGTAATTATGTTCTTGTTTTTTTCTTTTATTTTTAGAAAAAAAATTTATTAAAAAAAATAAATTTTTGAAATGTAATATATATTTAAATGAATTAATGAATTCCGATTTACAAAAAAAAAAAAAAAAAAAAAAAAAAAGGAATAATAAATTTGATAACTTCACTTGGTTTGAAACAAACAGGTTTCAATTAATGGATTATGGATGATTCAGCGCCAGTTTGTAGCATATGGTACGCGATAAATGGTAAAAACTGGGTCATCAATTAAAAATATATTGGCATTTGCATATTATTCAGTTTCACCATTTAGGAAAATAAATAATATAAAGAAAAACACTTGGATATTTTTGGAGAGAAAAGGGCAAACTAGGAAAGTACAATGCAGATACAAGACTGGAGGCTGTAGAAAATTCTAGAGCCAGCCCATTGTTCTATTCATTTTTTTTTTATAGGCGACATTTGAGAACTAAAAATAGGACAAAGTATAGTTATTATTGGATATTTATCTGATGGATATGCAAGATCCAAAACTGCTCTTTTTTAAATGAATCATGAGTGAAGGAATGTGATTCATATAGGAATGGTCTGATCAATTGAAAGAATATATTTATTGACATAATGCTGGGAACTGAAGGTTTCATCGGGAAGTATTTGGGTTATTTTTTTAAATTATTTTTTTTAATTTTTTAAACGTTTGCTTATTCTATACATATTGCTACCTTTTATATTAGATTTCATTTTGTGCGTCGATCGTCAAGTGTACAATTAAAAGAGAAATTAATTTAATATTCGAAGTTTGTTTCAACTTATACTGGAGCTCCTTCATACCACATATAGGGCAAATTCTATGACACTATTGTATGATAATTTGCCTATCCTACTTGTTGAAGGGGCCAAGATTTGAAACTTTCAAAAGTATTTTTTCAAACTAGCCTGAAAAATAACTGTTCATTCTTTCCACTACCACTGAATTTTCGCTTGGATTTTGATATCGGAATTAAATGGATACGAAAATAAATTCTTTAAGGTCTTTAAAGTTTTCAAGCAGGATACATTGCATTATATAGTGAAACTTAAAGAGTGGGCCTATAGAAAATTTTCTCAATAACTTAGAGTCAATGGAGCATTTCGAAGTTTTATCGCGAAAAGAAGAAAAAAAAATTATTAATTTTTTCAGTGAATTTTTACCTTTTTTTATTCTTCTCTCCACTCATCCATTTCGTTACTTTGTATATTCTATCAATAATTCGATATTATTTATTCCAGTGTTGTAGGAACGAACATATGTCTGTTCTTGTTCCTGTTCTTGTTCCTGGAAAGACCCAGTCATTTGATCCTGTTCCTAACTCGTTCTTATTTTCAATGTTTCAACTGTTCTCGTTCCGTTCTTCGTTCTGATCTCGTTCTTCAACTTTTTCCTTTGATCTTTTTTTTTTTTGATAACGTGTTTACAGTTTATGTTGTTGTTGAAATTGAAAATTAATTAATTGAAGCTAATTAATAAATAAATAAATAAAAAAAGGATTTATACGGGTATACGCAGCATTTGTCCGCTTTTAGAAGTTTTTTATTTTCTCTTTCCCCTCATGATATCTATTAATTTTGTGATAAATCATTAACTTTCAAAAGAACGAAGAACAACTCGAAATTACATCCGTTCTTGTTTTTGTTCTCGTTCCTCAGCATTTTACATTAGTTGGTTCTCGTTTCGTTCTTTGATCTTTCAGTTTGAAAATATTCTGTTCTCGTTCTGTTCTTTGTTCTTCATACATATCAGTTTTATGTTCTCGTTCTTGGTTCTGTTCCTCAGGAACAATGAAAATTCTCTGTTCTTGTTGTTCTTCGTTCTCGTTCTTGGGTTTGTTCCTACAACACTGATTTATTCTACTATATTTTGGCATTAAAAAGTATTTTTATCTGACTTGGGTGATGAAATAAAAAGTTTTGGGAAGCTTTGTATTTCGGCTCCTCCATCGAGCATTGTAGGCAAACTATCATACATGATTGTCACATGAGTAGTCGTACATGCGGTATGAAGGAGCTAGTATTAAGGTAAAACACCCTGTATAATTTTATTGCAAAAAAAAGTAATACTTGATTCTCAATAAAAATATTGAAATATTCTCCTTTTCAATTTCACTTTATGAGATTGCCAAAAATTGTGTAAAAGGAACATACTCTTGGATGAAGAAAATGCATTGTTTTGAAATTTTAAGAGCCATTATTGTAGAGATTTGTTATTGAGAGCAGAAAGTCCTATTATTGTAAAAGTACATACTTACCTACATGGTATATCTTAAGACCTTTCATAGTTTGAAGTACACATATTTATATTTTGTTTATGAAATATTTGGGTAGCTTTCTGTTGTTTGGCCATATCCGAGCCGAGTGATTTTCAGGATGGACCTTGCTCACCCAGCTTACCAGGTAGTCATGCTACTGTATTTTTCTACGAAATTTTGTTATGCTGAAGACTCCATGTTCAGTATTTTCTCACAAAACTTCTGCATATTTTTTGGACTACGTTTTAAATAGAAACCATAGATATTACAGCCTAGGTCTTCAAATCTTTATAATCATCTAGGAAATGTTTAACTTTTTGGTGCTAGCGCTTATTCATGGAATTCGCTCAAAAAGTGCTTTTTTTGATACACCTCAAAATGACAAATCGCTTAAATTTTGAGAACGACTGAAGGTAGACAAATAACTCTAATTTTTAATTTTTGATTTAATATAAAAGAGTGAGTCACGGACATCAGCAACACCTTGTTGAGGAAGTTTTGAGTTATGAAATCTTTTGAATCTTCCATATCTCCTCATCAAATTAATGTAGAAAAGTAAAATTTGTGTGTGATTTGAGTCGGTGACCAGAATATGAAATCGTAAATTTGGTTGAAAATGGATTCAAAATGGCGGATTATCAAAATTTGAGTAGAGCTTGAGGAGCCTTAAATTAGGAAATATGTGATTAATATTCACTCATATGATTATTGGGTATAAGAAGTGTACCATATTTCAAATTCATCTTCACAAATGATATTGAAGGGGAGAAGCAAGGATTATCGATCTCATAGTGCAGTTGGAATGCAAGAATAGTCGAAAATTTTTTATTGCTGTATCATATGATGAAGTGAGTCCAAATGACCAACTTACTCTGATTTTAGCTTCCCAAGTAAATTTGAAAGAAAGTCAGATGGAAAAACAGCTTTTGGAGGGTAAATTGCTACAGGAAATTTCACGAATCTTTCATATCTCCTGAACAAATCAACCTAGAAAGGTCAAACCTTGCATTTAGGCTTACTTGATGACCAGAATATGATCACTTTAATTTGGGTCAAAATTGATTGAAAATGACAGATCGTAAAATTTGAGGATAATTTATGGAGCCTCGAGTAGCCGTAATTTGCAATAAATGTATTCAATAATGATTATTGCATGGCAAGAAATACTATATTTGGTATTGGGTGTGGCCTGTAGACATGAAGAAGTTAGCAACGTAATTTGCAAATCTGAACAAGCCCTAATTGAAAACATAGGTCCAGCAATGCAGCATGACTACTTACTTTTGTTTTGTAGTAGTAAATATAAAAATAATGGCACTAAATTTTTCTAGAAATAATTTCAAAAAAAATTTTCAAAACGGCTTTTATGCATTGAAACCAACATTAATAAATATAAAAATTCATCTTAATTTTTTCTCAAGTGGGAAAATAGAAAATAATATCGATTTTCATAAATTTTCACATTCTCATTTAAGGTATGGCTGCAAATGGAAAACATTTTGACAGCTTGATGTTTATGCATGAATTTTACTTTTTTGAAAAAATATTGAAAATTTGTAGCTGGTTTGTTTTCAGATGTAAAAGCAGTGATTCAAAAAATAAAAATTTTATTTAAAATCAAGTTTTAAAAGAAAAATTAATTTAAAAAAGTATTATTTGTGTGTATTAGAATTTATGTAATGATAATATGTATTTAATTTTAATTTTATAAATGAATATTTCACATTCAAGAATGATGAAATAAATGTAATTTTATTGATTCTCCTTGCGGTGAAAAAAAACTTAATATTTTTTCCATACCTATTTTGATTAGCTCTTTAGGTAGGAAGCTAAAATGCTTTTCCCTTCGTATTTACGTCACTGCTTCGTTGAACCGAAAATGAACATAATAAAAATTTTTAACGAACCGCGATACAATTCTCGAAAAAAATTTCGTACAACCGCTCCGTTAAAGTTATAAAAGTAATTTTGCGAATGATCTACAAAATAAAAAAAGCTGAAAAAATATTAACGCGAAACTGCGAGGTCAGGTACGTATTAAAAGCGATGAATTATGTTACAAAAGAGATGGCATTTTAAAAAAGGCGCTTTTTCATCAATCATGCGAAATATTGGAATTTTTTTTTTCATCGTCGTAATTCGACGGCGAACGAATCCAGAATTTTCGTAATCGATAAACATTTATTACAAACGCGCGCGTTTTTTAAATTTATTTAAACGATTCTAGTGCGACGAAAATAGGTATTTTCAATTTCACGCGCGGAATTTCGTGATTCAATAAATTATAAGGTTGTGTTTGCGGAAAGTTTAAATGCTGGCGCGGATGGTAGGTGGAAATTGTAACAGAATACCAATTACCTATTGACGTTATTTAAAATACGCTCGTAAATGGATGTTGAAAGGGAGTTGTTTGAGCACTAGCACTCGACTGCTCGTCGCTGGGGTAATCGTTGAAATTGCGAGTCTTCGTTTTAATACAAAAATCGAATTTTAGAAACTATTGAATACTTGCTGGTAATATGTACGCTTTCGAAGTTATATATGGGTGTGGGTGTTGATACTTAAGTAGGTACGTATAAAACGTATCATTTGACATACCTATCATCGCTGTCAACAATTCAAATCGCTGCCAATTTATTGAAAGTCGTAGGTGAGTACGAGGCGTGCGAATGATACGTTGACGTGAACGTCAATACGATACACATGCTAGCGTACAACCAACTTACGATGGAAATTTTCTTCGAGTTTGAACGTCTTTTGAAAGTCGTAAGGTAATTATGTGAAATAATTTTCGCAGGCAACAGCAAAGCAAATAATGTGAAAAACGTCGCATACAATAAACTTTCGTCTTACGACGACTACATTTTGGATGAACAAAATGGCAACGTTGAATCGAGTAACCAAAAGAATTCCAATGTCGATAAATTCAATTCGGTCGTCGATCTAAACAATACGTCCGATTTCGAAGAAGAATTGACCGACGACTCCGATTATGGTGAGTATATTCCTATTGCCAGTATATATATATTGTACCATGTATGTGTAAGAGGGTAGCTTAATAATAGACGTAATTTTATTTTTATTTTTAGCTGAGTTTTTAATAAAAACGAGAGCTATTACAGCCTACCTGATTTGGGAAGGGAAGGTCGGGGGAGGGTGGGGTCTTCAAATCTTTGCATTTCAGACCATTTGTAATCATCTGGCAAATGTCCAACTTTTTGTATAATATATATATTTTTTCCCCACGCGTAGCGCCGGTGAGTATTCATAAAATTCGCTCAAAATTTGGTGAGGAACTCTTCTTGAAAATACGCAAAAATATTTTTTTTGTTTTTTCGATAAATTTCAAAATGGCGGATCACTCAAATTTTGAGGGGGGCTGGAGAAAGGGCAAATAGCTCAAATTTTTCTTTTTTGATTTCATATGAAAGAGTGAGTCACGGATACCAACATATCCAAATTTCAGCTTCTTAAGTGCGTATTGAGAGGAGTTAGATCAAAAAACGGCTTTTTGAGGAAGTTTTGAGTCATGAAATTTCTTGAATCTTCCATATCTCCCCACCAAATCAAGTTAAAGAGTCAAATTTTGTGTGTGAGGTTAGTTGGTGACCACAATATGACCTCTTGAATTTGGATCAAAATGATCAAAATGGCGGATTATCAAAATTTTGAGTAGAGCTTGAGGAGCCTCAAGTTGGTAAAAATGTAATTAATATGAATTCATATGGTTATTGGATAAGTTGTATACTATATCCCGAATTCACTTCCATACATGATGTTGGAGGGGGAAGGCGGGGTTATCAACCTAAAAATAGTGGTGGGGTACAGGAGGGGTCGAAAATTTTTTATTGCTGTGTCATATGATAAAATGAGCCCAAGTGACAAACGTATTTTGATTTTAGCTTCCTCAGTGATTTTGGAGGGGAATAGAGCAAAAAACGGCTTTTGGAGGGGAAATTGCTGCAGGAAATTTCATGAATCTTCCATATCTCATCACCAAATCGGCCTAGAATGGTCAAACTTTGTGTGTGAGATTAGTTTGTGACCAGAATATAACCACCTAATTTGAGTCAAAATGGATCCAAAATGGCGGATTTATCAAGATTTGAAGATAATTTGAGGACCTCAAATAGTTATAATTTGAGAAATATGTGTTCACATGATTATTTCATGGAAAAAATACTACATTTGTGCCAAATTCAACTTCTTAAGTGTTTTTGGAAGGGATAGGGTAGGGGTTTTCAGACTTGGTATTGGGTGTGGCCTGTAGTCATGAGCGGTTAAGCAAGGTTATTAGTAAATCAAAACAAGCTCCAATTAAAAACTCAGCTCCAGTAATACGGCATGGCTGCTTACATTTTTTTTTTTTCGCTTATAATTTCTAAAAATGTTTCTTTTACATTGAAAACACACCACACGAATTTACATGCGAGAAAAATAATTTTAAGTGGTGTCGTATTGAACTCTAATAACGCAATTTATTATACGTAATTGAAAACAAATTAAATTTTTTGTTTTTCATATTGACAAATTAAGTATGCCTTGCCAATGTATTTCAATTTTTTTTTTTTTCATTTTATTATACTGGGTGTGTATAATCGTTAGGATTGTTGCGCCCAGTAAAGAGATTTTCATTTATATTTGTTTTTTATATTTTATTTTGTAAATGAGGGATAGGATTTTTGTGAATTCGACTGTTTTCCTTTTCTATACGGGCCCGTAGCCAGGTGGGGGCAAAGGGGGCAATGCCCCCCCAGCAAACTGTTTTGCCCCTCCTAGAAAATTTTTTAGCTATACACTAGATATTATTATTTAACAAATGAAATGAATTTTCAATTTAAAAAAAAATAATCATTTAAAGATCCGAACACGAGTCACGAAATTTTATCTAAGTATACTTAATGATAAATTGGGTCATTTTGTTATCTTTTTGTATCATACTCGTAACACTAAAAAAAATAAACATATTAAAAAAAATTTTGCCTAACCCCCGCCCTTAAATTTCATTAGTCCTTCCTGACCAAGTTGGCTGGCTACGGGCCCGTTTCTATACTAAATTAATTTTTTCAATTATTATTACATATTATTATATTGTATTGTTATTGCTTTTTGCTGTTAATGTTTTTATTGTTATTTTTGCATTTTTTGTTTTTTATTTCTCTGCTATTGCTTTTGCTATTCTGTTTTTTGTTTTTTTATTGTTTCTTTTGTTTTTCTCTCTCAGTTCATTGTTGTGCTGTGATGAATGATAGTAATAATAGTAATCCCCTTCTCGTTCAACGCTAGCGCTCTGGGGAGGGTCAATCAACACTTGTTAATTTTTCTTTGTAAAATATTCCGGTAAATAAATTGAAATTGAAATTGAAATTATTATTATTATTATATTAGTATTTTTCTTTGTGAGCATGTTTGCTTTTTATTTTTTATTTGCATATTTATTATTAGTTTAGTTTTTTCTTTGGTTCTGCTTTGTTTGTTATAATAATAATCCCCTCTGCGATCGCGCTTTGCGCATAGGAGAGGGGTATCACCTTCTTTGCATTTTGTATTTTCCAAGTTGTTGTTTTATTTGGTAAATAAATTCAAATTCAAATTCAAATTATTATTATTATTTTTAAGCGAGTTTTACATTTTTAATGAAATGCCAATTTCCCCATCACAATGGGCCATCCATAAATTTGATTTTATTTTACTCAATTTTTGAAATTTAATTTTTCAAATTGAAAATGAATAGTATTTGAGATTATGAACTTGAAATGCAAAAGAAAATATGTATAAGTGCAAGGAGGCTTCGCTAGAAAATATTTTTTAATAACGTTGAAAAAATGAATTATTTTCTCGTGGAAAAAATGTTCGTTGTTCCTCGCACCTTTTCTCGTATTACTTAGAAACTTGTCGATGGAATTTCATATTCATACTTTCCATTTTAATTGCTAATTTATGGGCTTCTTTTCAACATAAGCTTGCGATATATTTCGACGGAAATTTATGACAAAATTCTTTATGAAAATCGGTGCCGTCTATGGGTGTGATTTATTTAATAAAATCTACGAACGTTGTCGAAGTGAAAGGGAACCGCGTGGATAATAGATTTTATGCTTGGTTTTGAATTTCGTTTCTTTTACGCGGCCTAAAATGATGGTGGAGGAATTCTTTTTTCATTTCTCTCGAACATAACTTTCAACTTACAGGTTTTATTGAAACTTTGAGACGGACATTATTTTATAAAATGGGTATCTTTTCTTCTTTGTTTTTTTTTTCTTTCTTTCTTTCTTACTTTCTCTCAAACCCATCGAAAAAATATGTTGTAACATAAATCAGCAATCGACACTTTTGTGGTATTACATCAGGGTTCGTTAAGAGTAACTAGAAAGATGTCTACGAATGTTTCGTTTTTTCAATTTTTTTTTTTTACGTTAGTTATTCGAAGGGATATTTTTTTAAAGAGAAAAAAAAGGACTAGGTTTTCTGTCGCAATCGATGATGCAACCTTGTGCCAACGAGAAGGCAAGATGGTGTTTAAATTTGCTTGTAAATTACTCGTGCTAACGATTCATTTCCACTGGATGGTAGGGTTACGTTGGGAACAGATTTTGGAATAAATTTAGCCAAGCTGTTGAATAATTTTAGCGAGCCGATTACTCGGCAACGTCTCGTTGAAGGCAAAAACGTGCCCCTAAAGAGGCTGAATTTTTTTTCGTAGGAGCCTAGATAGGTATTTTTTACAGCTGATGGAATGATTTTTAATGTCCTAATATACTTGCAGATGAATCCCTCACGTGTAACGTTTGCGATAGGTCGTTTTACAATCGTAAATCTTTAGAACAGCATCAGCAAAAGAAACGTCATTTCGGGTATAGTATAGTGAACTTGAAAGCCAATCGTAGAATCGTTGTTCGACTTGTAAAGCAATACTTAAATTACAGATGTTCAGCTTGCGATACGCTGTTCCCATCTATCATGCAATTGGAACATCATAAGGAAGAATTCGACCACTGGTCTGACACAGAAACGAGTGCTCTTACGTGTCACCATCATCATCATCATTGTTATCATCACCATCATCACTCCGACCATCATTGTCACGAAGATGACGACGACGATGATGATTTCGATGACGAAGACTCGTATCTTGAATCCGGCGAAGAAATGGAGAGATTGCTTTAACGCGGAATTTTTCGATGGAATCGCCTTCGTTTAAGGATTTATTAAGTGACGAAAACTGCAGCGTTTTCCGTATCCGATTGGTACACATTTGTGTAAATTTTTTATCCTGAGATTAAACATATCAGGTGATCCTTTCAAAATATTTGAAAATATCGTAAATCAACGATAATTAATACAGATACAACTTCCCTTATTTTTTAGGTGGTTTTATACGTATATATCTAATTACCTACACAATACATATTTGCGTTAACTGTTGTCTTCCCCTACTTCCTTGCGTGTATTTGTTTTCAGATTTTACTATTATTCTCTTAATGCAGCTGTTTTTCTCCTCAACAGGAATACGAATTGTTTGATATAATTCAAAACTCAATTCCATCGAGTACCACTATCACTGACAAAAAACCCTCATGTCGATAGGTACTTTGTCCTCAACATTTAAGGCGCTAGGAAGGGGTAAAATGGTTAATTTAGTTTTTAATAGCAACGATAGCTATTGCAGTTTACCTGATTGAGAGAAAAGGAGTCAGAATAACAGAGTCTTCATACATTTGTGATTCAGACCATTTCTAATTATATGACAAATACCAAGCTTTTTAATATAAATATGCATATGTACCATCTCCTCTCCCCATCCACTTTGCAGTGCAAAGGAATGAGAATGAAAAGAGCTTAAAATATGGTCAGAGGTTGTTTTTGCTAAGATCATTTTTTTTTTTATTTCAAAGTGGCAATTCACTCAAATTTTGAGGGGGCCTGGGAGAACTCTAAAAGTCTCAAAATTATTAATATCGATGTTATAATAATATAAAATAAAGATACCAACATATCTGAATTCCAGCTTCTCAACTAAATTTCAAGGTGAGTGGAACGAAAGACATCGGGCAAAAATTGGAGAGGTTTTGAGTCATGTAATTTTTTGAATCCTACATATCTCCTCACCGATTGACCTAGGAAGCTCAAAATTTGTATGTAAGGTGATTTGTGGATCAGAATATAACCCCTTGAATTTGACTCAAAATGGCGGATCTTCAAAACTTTTGGAAAAGTAGTTTGATAGATGTGCTCAATTGCTCATTCCTGGCCAAAGTTTATTTACCAGTAACAGGTCACGCCACCGGAGATTGAGTGAAATTTCAATTTCAGTGTAACTTCATTTCTTCGAGGGCGCAAACTCTACAATCGTTACAAAACATTAAATTTTTCTAAAATCATTTTACTCCTTCCTAAACTTTCTAGCTAGATACCTCAATTTTGAGGATAAGCTACATGTTGACATAAGTTTTTTTGTTAATACTCAAGCGTCCACATATAATATTTCGTATGACCTACTGATCTGGTATATTATTATTTTGAAAATTAATTGGCTCAGCTCCTGATCCATTTTACTTTATAAAACTTGGTAGAAATTGAAAACGATACGATACGCTTTTAAATCACTATATGTAAATATCATAAGGTGCTCTCTCAGACTGAAGATTTTACTTTTAGAAAATGGTAATAGTTTGCGTTTTACTTTATTCTTTGGAAAAACAAAGAGTTTGCGTGTTGTTAAATACTTACTTACCTACCTACCTGCGCTTCTGTGGGTAACGAGATTCAAACTAATACGAATGTATTTAAATTTGCATGGCTACGAGTGGAAAATTTAAAAAGTTTTTTAATTAAAATTCCTACTTAAATTGGCTTAACTTTCGGTATAGAGTGGAAAATTTTCAGCGCATTTGTTTTTATTTTTTATTTAATTTTTGTTTTCTCTCCGTTTGTTTATTGTTCTATATTTCTGAAAAAACTTATTTTTTTATCGAATACAACAAATGAAGAATTCGCAGTAAGTATTTGTGAGAACTTAATATAACCTTTACATATCTTTTTTTTAATAATTTGTAATTTTAAAAATATCTAATCTGATTTACATTTTTGCTGTAAAAAAATGGTATACTATTATTCTGAATCGAGTAATCTTTTTTTTGAACTTCATAATAGAAAATTAACTTTTTATAATGATAATTTTTTGCTGAATTCTAATAAAAAACTAAGCTATTAATACGTACATATGTCGGCATTAATTTCTTAAAATGACGTGAATATAATAGTAAAATCTGAGAACGTGGTTCACTTGTTCAATAAGAATGAAACTGCATGAAACAGTCTTTCTCAAGAGCCTTCCTCTCTGTACAACTTGTAGAGTTACTTCTCGTTTTTTTTATCAGAAATCTACATCATGTAGGAACCTACGAATGCTATTTAAGAAATTTAATTATCATGCATAATGTTAAGATTCCACTTCAAACTTCCAACTTGGTTAACTGCATAAAAATCATTGATTTATTAGTTTAAAAAGCAGTTACCTACCTTTAAAATTACATCATTTATTTGGAGATCTTTTATTACTTGGAATCTTATCATTTTATAAGTTGAGTTTTGTGATCTACCTAAGCTGATGGTATCATCAATTTGGAATGTTTGGTTTCTTAGTTACCTCCCTTTCTTTTTTGTTTAAGTATATTTCATGTTTTACGATTGCCATACCTACTTACTTAATTTTATACAACATATCGATCAGTGTAGCCTACCTGTCGTCGAGATAATAAATTTTTGACGATGCTTTATGGACGATACTTTTACATTTGATGTGTACGTGTTTTACGTAGAAGTTAGTTTATGTATTACCTATAATTCTATGAAGTAATTATTATACCGAGTGACTTTTAGGTCATTACACAATACATTCTATATCAATAAAAAATAATTTACGTTTTCTTCCTTTTTCTGGATTTGATGAATTTTTATTAGTCTTGAAGTCGTATAAGTTTTTATGGAACTGATTTTTCAAGGTATTTAAGTTCTTGAATATATCACTTCTCGATGAAAGGAATTTGAACTTACATCGAAGTTCCTCGTGGAATGAACGCAGGTAGAAGTGAACTTCGTTCTGAACTTTTTTCGACTTCTTTCTTTTTTGTATCATTTTTTTCTATCTTTTTAATTGATATTTTGCAACTTGAACTTTTTCCATGCTTACTTCAGTACATAAACTTTAATTAACCTGAATTTAGCTAGAGTTGATTTTTTTCGAAAAAAAACACGAAGTGAACTGAGATTAACTTGAATTTTTTTAGAAGTATTTGAATAGAATTGAATTTGAATGTTTTTCAAACTGAGATTGAATTTTTGTTTAAATAAATTTAAACTGAAATGAGATGTGAATTTTTTTCATAATACCAAATTGAGAAGGTAGAGTAAATAATGGTAAAATGTATTACTCGTTACGAAATTTGATTGAAAGGAAGAATGAAAGCAATAGAAATAAATAAATTATTCAAATTAGACTGAAAGTAAGTTTTTTTTTTCTCTCAAATTAATTCACACTAGGTAAGCTGAATTTGAATTTTTCTTATATTCGAATTTATATAACAATATTTACCCTCTAATGGCACACATAAAAGTAATTTAAATTAGAAAATAAAAATTGTGCTGAGTCACTCAAGAAATTGAAATATAATATGTTATTGTGCTCGCTGAAATGCAGAATTTCATTACAAAAAAAATTGCATAATATCAAAATTAAAGGGGCAGCATACATAGGATAGAATAGAACAATTTTTGAAAATTTCTAGCTCCTTCAATATTGAAGATAGGCAATTTGTTCTTCCATGTTTTTTCTTGCAAATCGTTCGAACTACAACATAGCATGGTTTTATTTTCAATTTTTGCGACCTGAAAAATGCAATGAATAATTTACATGAAAATTCAGAAGTAAATCTGCCCCTTCAAAAATTGATGTATGCAACTAACACAAATTCTCAAACTGAAGAAGTTGTGGCAACGTTCAACTATGAAGGGTGCACAGGGATGAGCAGCCGGTTACGCCGGAGCGCAGCGAGTTTGTACTACCGATGGGTGAATTCACCCATGTGTGCCAATTAGGGTTTATAAGTGAACTGCATCTAATGTTTGATGGACATAATTATTAATTTTTCATGGATAAAAAGGTAAACTGAACTGAATTGTTTTTAGTGCAAATGAAATGAAATAATTACGGAACTGCCTAGTTTCCGGTCATGATTATAATTTCAACAGCAATATATTCATGATGATCACAAAATAGCGTAATAATTACAGTAGACAATAGTGATAGTAAGAATAATGATTCTTAAACAAATAATAGCTTCACTGATTTTTATTATCACCAGTAAATATAACTTACTATATTATTATAATAATAAATTAATGAAATTAAAAACATTAGATGAGACTGGAATATACGCGTGGTAGGTAGGTTAAGCGCCAAATGATATGCATGTTTCCCTTCGAAATACTTCATACTTTGGTAACCCCTGCGGATTTAAAATCGATCATATTCTGTCCTCAAAACACGTGACCCATAAATTACCCATTTTTTAATTTATTTTTGGAAATACTAAAAATTTGTACTTACTCTTTCCAAAAAGTTGAAAAAAATCTTCAAACCATAAATTTTGAAAAAAAAATGCTAATTATAAACTTTTTGGTTTTTTTAACAAAATGAAGCTTCTGAAAGCTAAAAAAATTCAAGTCGCTGAGAAGGCAATTTTTGAATCAGGTGAATGTCGCAAATATTGAAATGAATTTACTAGTTTCATTTAGCGACGGACAATTTGTTCAAGCTGGAATCAATGAGCAAATCCTCTTCATGGTATTGAAGCTATATTATTTTTTAACAAAACACATTCTTATGACAGAAATAATGAATTTTCTATGTCACGCCTGTAACAACCAATCAGCAAGTTGGAATATAGTAAATTTCCCTCGACTAACTCGTAAAATAAAAACACAAATCAGCTGATGATT